>JARHVA010000508.1:3705000-4305000 GCA_037957365.1 Torreya grandis
TATCTAGGGATTGAAATTTTTATAAACAAAATCTTAAAATTAAAGGCAAAAATAATAATGTCATGCAAAATTTGAACCTATTGATCTTGATGAAGACAACAAAGTGCAAGAGAAATCAGGGAAAGTGAGAGACATCAAATTATGGAGAAGGGGAAATGTTGAATTGTCATGTAATGGAGGAATGTGTGAATGATAATGAACTTATAACTTTGGGAGACAATGAAAATAAAATTAAAAAGGTAGTGGAAATTCTACATCTTATCAAAGAAAGAGGTTTAGGATTTGAGAATGCTCACAAGGAGAGTGATTTTCCCAAGGACAAGGAGAAAACATAATCAATTTTTGAAATTCTAGCAGATGATTTCAATAAATAGATAATATTGCAAAAATTAAAGAGGATGTAGACCTTCATAAAGCCTTTCAATGATGGTTTATTAAAGACCATACCCATCTTAAGGAGGCTATAAAAAATGAATCATAATGATGATTTTTTTTGTATTAAGGTAGATTTGATGGAGATGAATATTCAAGTTCAAATTCTAAAGGAGAAAGTGGAAAAAATTGAAAGATAAAATTAGAATATATTATTACTTGTTGATTATATGTGGGTAACTATGCATAACTATGTTCAGAGTATGAAAGGACTCAGGTCTTTGGTTGAAAGGAAGAATGAAGATCCTCATAATGGTAAGCAAGGTAAGAAGAGGAAAGGTTTAGCTGTGGAGAACTAATAACCATAGATTTCTCAGCACATGGAGAATAATATCAATAATATCATGGAAAATTACATGAAAATGTATGAGGCATGGATATTCCTAGGATGTTAGTTTTGAGCTACTATTTTTTTGCTATTATCTAGCTATTTTTGTGTTATTTTATTAGTTTTCTTAGTTGTGGGTTTTTTGTTTCTCCTTAAGTAGGTGTATATATGTGGTATGGTTTCTATACCAAGCCTACATAATCTATGTAAAGGGTAGGGTCTGAATTTTTTAAAACCCCCTTTTACAATTAATTAAAAAAATCTATTTTTTTTACACTATTTTATCTAGTAATATTCTTTACTAGTGAATGAAATCATCAATTTGCATTTCAAGTTATATTTAATCAAATTAAATTAAAATTAAATTAAAAAACTTATTAAGGCCTTTTATCTTAAATAATAATATTTCTAAAGGATAGGCCAAGAGATAGGGATCACTTACCATGATATTTGGGGTCCCATATAGCAGCTAAATTATATGCATAAAATTTTATGCTACTATACTTGCCACAAAAGGATGTGAAAAGTGTTTTCAATTGGATTTTCAACCATTGAGGAGATTTCTCACCTCTCGTCATTAAATTGGCACAATGGAAACATCTCACTTGCTATGGGTAATCAATTTGGTGAGATGAATCTCTAGAAGGGATAGTTCCCTTAATGCATTTTTTGAAACACTCTTTCACTTAGAAAATTTGCATGAAAAGGGTTAAGAAGACAAAATTATAAAGATAAAAGTTGATACAACAATATTTAATTTCTTCATATTGACCTAACTTATACTACTTAGAGCATATCAAAGCTTATTTCACACAAAACTCACAACTCAAGACAGGTTATTACATCAATGTTTCATATGCTAGGTTCAAAAGGTATATTGATGTTTAGGAGGGATGATGAATGATAATTTGGAGAATAAAATAATATACCACTTCTAAAACACTTATATATTAAAATATAACATTGAAAAAAACCTATACCAATTACTCTTCTGCACACTTGGTGAACAATCAAGGATAACATGCTAGAAAAGATCATCTTCTACTAGACAAGACCAACAAGATTGCAAAAAAAATAAATTGTATAACATGTAAGGAGGAAAATTCACTTGTTTATTGATTAAATATTCATTCAAATCAAGATTTTCTAGGGTTTCACCATTAACCAATGGAGGCTGCTCAAAAGAGCCAAAAGATTCACTACTTATAGCATCTAGGAGAGGGACGAGACAAGGGAAGTCAAAAGGTCACTTAAACACTTGTAAATATGATAAAATAGGTTAAATATGTATGATAAATATGTTTTAAATGAACCATGAAATTTTAGGAAGTACAAGTGTCCATACAAGTCATGAACTCATGAAAAATGGCATGAAACTCCTTGTGTTGGCTCATAAAACTACCTTCATTATCCACACCTATTTTAAAATCCCAAAATTTACTAGGGATAGGTCTCATGATTGGTATTATAGGGAATAATTTAAAACATGCCTCTCCATGCATTGGTTGTAGTCTTGATCATCTATAAACTTTTGGAGATGAGCCATCACCAATTATAGTCTTAAAAAACTCCTCTTCCACACACCTTGCACACTTGGATTCCAAAAGCATAAATTTTCCATGAAAATTAATACAAGGTAGTGGATGAAACTTTTCAAAAGCCTCCATTGTCTTAGAGACATTATACACACCTTAAAAGGACATCTATTTGAAGTTTTCACACTTCTCACCATTATGTTCACTATGCCAATTTTGACTAGCTGAGATGAGAGATATTTTTTTAAGACTTATTAGTTTTAATAACGAATTAAATGATATTATTGATTTATTAAAAGTATATATCTTCCTCCAAAACTTGATTACATCTTTAGAATCCTTCTAGAACCTATAAAACACACAAAATACTCAAAAAGACCCTATTTTGTACCCTATATTTACAATTTCATACAACTCAAAAGGGTGGAGAATATATTGAGAGAGTCCTTTAAAAAAATTAATCACTTTTATGGTCAAAATATGTCATTAGAGAATCTATAAAACTTCATTTCCTTCATCAGGTCTTGACTAAGGGTTTGCAAGGGTTTTAGGCAATTTTCACTCTTAAGATTTGTTCATAAAGCTATGACATTGTAAATTCCAAAAAAATTAAAAAATATGATCTTAAAGACCCTTAATAACCTCCACAAACTTATTTTTTATCCATTCATAGTCTCATGAAATATGTGAGCATTCAAAACTAGCCTATCGAGCTTATTTCTCTATTTGAATAGGCCATAACATGGTTCTTAAGCCTAAAAATGAATTTACTATGATTGGTATTAAAAAAAATATTTAATTTTTTTTTATAACCTCATAAACATGTTTTAGTCCATTTAAATCCATTCCTAGGGCTGAAAGTGACATTGGTCTCACATTTGGTCTTTAGGCCTAAACATGCTTAATAGACCTGCTTGTAACTTTTGTAGGTTTTTAATATTATTATTAGTTTAATAAATTTTAATAAGGTATATCATGTTTTATTTTATGTATTTAATCTTCCAAAATTATCCTACAACCCTTCAAACACTCATTCACCAACTAGGCCTAATTGGAGCTTGTCTAGTTGGACTATGTGCAAGGGTGTTTTGATCATTTTGAGAAGTCTGAGATTGAAATAGTGATTCATAGAACCTATTTACATTTAATACACCTAAAAATATGTTTATTTATGTTCTCCAAGATTTCCATCAATTTCCTTAACCTTTTTGGCTTCATTTGCTTGTTTTGCCAAACCCTTATTTTTCTTGACTAAATGAACTTTGAGACAAAATAGTGAGGTATATCCCTCTTCCCAAAGGAAAATTTAATATTTTATGAGTTTTATAAGGTCATGATGAAACTTTTTACCAAATTTATAAACTATATTCATCCATTTAGGCACCTAACCAACTGAATTTACACAAAACAAAGCCTCCAAAAGGACCTTTTTTTGCATTTTTCACCTCCACCTAAGAATGACTTCTCAATGCTAAATCCAAAATATTTAGGTTTATTAAAAAATTCAAATATATATAATTAATAACAAATAATCTTTTCATTCACCAAAAAACACTCTTATTTTTTTTATTCCTCATTTTTACCTATTGAACAATATGGATTTCTTAGTGCAATCGTAGGGACTGCTACCTTTGGGCTAGTAAGAAGAGTAGGTGGTCAACTTGAAAGAAGTCTTGGAGTATGTGAAAATAAATTATTTACATATCATGTATCATGCTAATTTTTTTTCAAACCCTCTCCCTCTTCCTAAGCATATTCACTTCTTACCTTCACCAAGACTGCACACTCAACTATAGGTGCACATAGGGTCTTAAGAGGTATGTGTAGGCTTGTTTATCATTGAAAAGAGTTCATAAAGGTCATAATGATATTAATTGAGGTTTTATTTGTTTTATTTCATCATTTTAACCCATTAAATACTCTTTACATGCACCTTGAGATCATAAACTGAGTATTTCCTATCTTGATTGTGAAACCCTACCTTAATGACTCATGTATGTGTGAGATGTAATTGAGCTTGATCATGGTTTTTAAAGAAATTAAATGAATAAATAAATCCATATACCATATTTTTATACATTTTATTTACATTTAATAGGATAAAACACCACCAAGACATCAAGTTTGGGTCATTGTTTCCATACCCAACTATAGGTGCACATTTCTTTTAGATGGGACACCTGTAGGTGTCCCTAAAACCTAAAAAACTATAATCCAACATCATAATAATATCATTCATGACATTTTTTAAATAATCAAATACATGGGACCATTTTAGTCATGATATAATTCTCTGTTTATCTTGGGATATCAATTGTCATCCAAAGCTCAAAACTTGTAGATATGAATGCAGGGCTTTAGTGTTTTGTAAGCAACTTTGAGGCTCCAAAATTCTATCTTATACCCACTTTCTGATGTCCATATTTTTAATGGATATTATACATTATAAAGGATAAAATTTTTACCAATTTAGGTTCTTAAATATTCATTTCAACCATGCTATATGATATTAACAAAATAGGCTAGAAACTCTATTTTCACTTTTTTGGGAGATCCCTGAATTCAGTCCTTGTTCCTTCCAAAATGATATACACCTTATTTTTCCCTTTTGACACCTTATATTTTTCTACCATGGTGAACCTACATGATAATATCCCAGATAAAGTTTTGCTATGTTTTAAATTCTTCATACAAGGACTTCCAAAACTCTATGGTACCACTTGTAGGTGGTTATTTGCATATACACAGGCAATAGGTCAATTGGACAGTGTAAAATTATTGTAGGTTTGTAATCACTTATTTTATTTCACGAAGTACTTAAATTAATTCTTATAAATATTAATAAATTGAGACATCTCCCTATTCTTCACCTTCAACATGACATTAACACAAGGCTCCTGTAGGTTTGTATTGGGTTGTATACAGGTAGGGCATGGAATGGAGTAACAATATGTTTAGGAATGGCCTAATAAAAACTAAAAATAATTTTAATCCCTCCAAATTCATGGTTTCCATTAATTATATCTTAATAATAACTCCAAAACGTCCATTCTAATGTGAAAAAAAACTTGCAGACATCTGAAAGAAAGCAGGTAGGGGTGTTTAATGACTGTTGGGTGTGGTGAATGAGATTGCACACAAAATTTCACTTTACCAAACATAAAAATTAACTCTCTCAAAATATTAATGACTTGGACAATTTATATACCCTAAGTACAACTCCATGAACCAACTAAACAAGCTCTATACATGTGTGCTTCAACATGAAATTGAGCAAGGAGTTGACTGAGATGAATGGCAAGACTAAAAGTTTCCCAAAGCATGATATGATGAAATAAAACATGGGAAGAGATGATCATATGGCCTTGAGACCTATTAAACACCACATTCTATTCACATGAAACCTCTATAGAAGACCATCATTCTGCAACAAGGAAGAATTGACTGAAACTTCATAATGGTGACACCTTCCTATAGCATGAGACATCTTGCCCATCAAAACACCATGAAACATGAAACTAAGCATGGAAATCATTAGAAAAGAGAGCCAACATCACCAATTGGTTTGTTAAGACTTGTCCAAAATGGAGCAAAACCTATAAGGTGTAAGAAATAATGAGCAAAAAAACATAATCAACTTGTAAAGGATGGTTCATAAAGCATGGTCAAAAAAAATTGAAAATATTTTTATGGAAATGGATATCTATGAGTGTAATACCACCTCCCAAAAGTGTTTTAATTGAAACCTCTTTAGCTAATTTTACCAAGCACAAACCTATTGGTAACTTCTATGTGTCTAGAAATTCAAAGAAGGAGCATAATAATTTTAGATTAAAAATGGCACTTTCAGAGCATATAAAACATAGAAATGAACTTGAGGAAGATAAAGAGATGTTCCATGGATTTATCCCACATGTCACCCTTCCCCATGGGCCATACAAGTGTCAAAATCCTCTTTTTCAATTGATTACTCGATCTTCAGTTAGATAATTGACAAGATTCTAATTGAAATGACATTCCTAATAGGGAATCTGACCTATTGGATGTTTTAAATGAAAATAGAACACCCAGACACCTTGGGAACCATGCCACTTACATTTATGACCCCTAAAAGCCCAATAAATGACCCAAAATGACAATTAAACTTATCAGACCATGACTAAGGCTAAAAAGATATTAAATAACATTAAATGGATTATAACATACCATATGAAAAATTATTATACCCCTAGACATATAAAAAACCAAGTTTTTTACCTATAGGGGTCCAAATTTGACTTAAAAGTCAAATTTGGTCAATAAAATGGTGACTCATCGAGGTAGTATGCCTAATATACTAAGGAACAATAGCCTTATCAATCCATGGGATAGGGATTCAATGAAATCTTGAGGAGAACTAGAAATGAATTGCCTAAAACACACACAAAACAACCAAAACACACTAAACAAACACAAGACAAAGTAAGACACCAACAAGACCTATACATGTGCATAAGCACTTAGGGAAGACAAGAAAAACAACTATGTATAAGGAGAGAGGATAACCTTAGTATCAATGTTTAAGATATATCCCATTGACTGGGATATGAAGCTCCTCTCCATCCAACTTTGAGAGTTTGTAAGCATTTGGTTTCTTGCATTGAGTGATAACATAAGGGCCACTCCACAAAGCATCAAAATTTATATGTTTTTTAGGATTAGACCTATCTTCATCCCACTTTAGAATAATGTTCCCCTCTTGGAAGATTTTTAGAGTGGATTTCTTATCAAAGTTTCTCTTTTTTTTTAATCTTGATGAGCTCTTATAGTTTGCATAGCTTGATCCCTTATTTCTTCAAGCTCCATCAACTCATACAATCTAACCTCTATGCTTTCATTTTCCATCAAATCCAACTGGTAAGTGAGATCCAAGGATGGTAACTCAAGTTAAATAGGTAGTCTATCTTCTCTCCCATATACAAGTGTATATGGTGATTTTCTAATGGCTCTTTTAGGGGTGATTCTATTAGCCCAAAGAGCTATCTTCAACTTGGAATTCTAAGTTCTTTGGTTTTCCTCCATTATCTTCTTAATGATCATAATTAGATTCTTATTAGTGGACTTAGATAGTCCATTCCCTTGTGGATAATTTTTGGAGGAAGTACTAAGGTAAATGCCATGCTTCAAATCCCACTCACTTGTCTTCATTCCAAGGAAAGCCAATGCATTATCTGAAATTATTGTTGCAAGAGCCCCAAACCTTGCTACTATGCCTTCATAGAAGTATAAAACTAAAATTTCATTTGCTTCCTTGAAATCTACATCCTCTGCCCATATTTAAAGTAATCTGTAGAAGTCAACACCCACTTGTGGCTAGCAATAGAATGTGGGTTGATTAGGCTTATGAAATCTAGACCTCATTGCATAAAAGGTTGGTCTAATTGTATTAGATGAAGAGGAAAGGCTGCAAGATTTTTATTACCATCAAAGAGAGCACATTTTTGACATTTCCTTGTCCAAGCATGGGTGTCTTTAAACAAACTAGGCCAAAAATATCTAACTCTCATAATCTTAGTAGTTGTAGTTCTTAGAGCTAAGTGACCACCAGCTGGTCCATCATGAAACTCAAACAATATTTTCTCAACTTGATCTGATTCAACACATATCAATAGTACACCTAAAAAGTCCTTCCTAAAAAATAATCCATCAACAAGTACATAAGGAATAGATTATAATCTGAAGTACCTTATTTTGGCTCTATCTAGGCCTTGTGGACACTCATCGGTTTGAAGAAAATGGATCGTTTCTTGTGTCCAAATTCTCATTGATGAAGATGTAGCTATCATAGGATCATCAGGAAGTGGTAAAATAACCTCATTTTGTTCATTCAAATCTGAAGCAAGGTGCTCACATAATCCCTTCCTTTTTACTAGCTTGGTTGTCTTAATTTCTGCATCATAATCCATCACTTTTGTGATCCAACCAACCCTTTTTTCATTTAAATATCCACTAAAAAGGAAGTACTTGACACTAGGATGAGGTACCAATATATGAATATTGTTTTTAGATAAAATATGCCTAAACTTATTTAGATTAATAACAACTGAAAGTACTTGCTTCTCTACATAAGTATATCTTACCTCATAGCCTTCCAATCCTTTACTAAAGAAGGCAATAGGATGCTCCAAGTTTTCTTCATTTGATTGAGTGAGCATGGTAGAGATTAATTATTCATTTACAAAGGTATACAAGTTGAAATCTCTTGATAAATTAGGACTTGCAAGAGTTGGTACTTGAGCAATAGCTTACTTGATCTCTTCAAAACTCTCCTTCCTTCTCCTTATCCAAGTAAACACTTCATCTTTCATTAACATGAATATTATAGGCTTGACTAAATTATAAAAATCAGGAATAAACATCCTTAAGAAATTTATTTTTCCAAATAAACTTTTCAAACCTTTCTTATGTTTGGGCAAACTCAATGCCAAGATTGCACTCACCCTTTCAAGATCTATGGATAAACCTTTATTTGAGACAATGTGTCCTAAAATTTTGCCTTCATGGAAAAAAAACACACACTTTTTTGGGTTAAGATAAATTCCAAACTCTCTACATCTCTCAGAATCCTTCCTAAGGTGATTTAAATGGTCCTTTTCATCCTTAGAGAAAACTGTGATATCATCATTATACCTTGAAAATCCATATCCATTGCATGTTGAAATGTTTCAACAACATTAGAAAAATAAAAATGTATTTTAATATAATCATATGTACCCCATTTAGTCTTAAAATTTGTCTTATATTGATCACTTTACTTTACCAAAATCTGATTATACCCTGAGTATCCATCAAGGAGTGAGAACCTTTCACTACCTACCATAACTTAAAAAAATTTCTCCATGGAGGGAAGAGGATAATAGTCCTTAAAAGAAACTCTATTAAAATATCTAAAGTCAAAACATAACATTATTTACCCATTATTTTTCCTTACCAAAACTAAGTTTGCCAACCAAGATGAATGCTTTATAGGAAAAATGATTTTAGAATCAAAATCAACTTTGTAAGCTCCTTTCTCATGAGAGGCTCAATCTTAGGATTAATTGGCCTTTGTTTTTGATTGATAGGCTTAGAATTCTCATCTATATATATGGTATGTTAATCTAAATTTGGATTAAATCCTTTGAAATCACTATATTCCCATGCAAAGACATAAACAAATTCCTTACATAATTCAATGAAAGCATATATTTCTTCTCTAGTACATACCTTCCCAAGAGCAAGAAACTTATCCTTGAAGATTTGTACTCCCTCATAGTTTTCTTGCTTATTACACATGCTTACTGTTTCCATCTTCAAATGATCATCATCATTGAATATACTCTCAATTATGAATAATTCCTTAGGGATCTTATTTGTCTTCAATTGTATAATCTACCCTCCATATTGCTATTGTAGTTTGGACTAATTCTTTGACGAAAACTCAGCCTCCTCTTATAGAAACAAATCTATTTGTTGATAACTATCAAACACTTGCCATATAGTGACATTATAAGGTATAGAGGGCCATACAATCACCTTGAGATAAGGTTGGTTCTTATCTTCTCTTATCCCCTTTGGAACATCAAACTAAGCTCCAATTACTGCCAACCTATCAATATGTTTGTTATCCTCTCTTAGTATAGATTGAATGTTGAATGCTTGGAAATCCTCCACAAGATCCCACACTCTATGATTATAGGACTTAAGAAAGGAGTTCTTGGTCATATTTTGGCCTCTGACTTGATTCACAACCAACTCACTATCACCACAAACTTGTAACTCTTTCACACCTCTCTTTCTAGCCCACTTAAGGCCATGAATGAGGGCCTTATAGTCTACCACATTTCAAGTAAAACTAAGGTGAAATATAAAAGTAAAGTAATACCTTTCCTTGGATGGAGAAACTAACATTGCTCCACCACCTGATCCAACTTTACTTCTTGATCCATCAAAGAATAACTACCATAAACCATCCCTATTTTCATTTGAGTTCATCAAATTTGGCATGAAAGAGTCTTCCTCATGAATGAAATACACTCCAAGACCAACTTCCTCTATGAATTTTTAAGAATCATGCTTGTAGTGTTTAACTCCCCATTCATCTAAATACAAATCATAAAATCCTTCAAGAGAAGAAGTTAGGGATTGATCTTTGTGAAATTCCTCCTCATCAAGAATAACATAATTATATTTACAACTTTAGGCATGTAGGGATATTAAATTATCGTGATGAATAAACTCTAATTCAATATTCACCTTGGTACCATACTTTATTCTAAAAACCATATAGGACTAATTGGCTACCAAGTATCCACCTATCTTGATTGTAAACTCTCTTGACAAACAAAGAGGAAAGTATGGGGGTAAATCTACCACGACCACATCATGAGGGATGTAAAAAGTAGGACAATAATGTAAAATCAAATTCAAATCCTTGACTACTCCCAAGGTTTATGTTGGTGACCCATCCAATTGTAGAACTCCTTTAGCCATTGGTTCATACTTCAGGCCTAGTTTATTTGCTATTGACTTGGGCATAACTAAAGTATTATCCCCACTATATATGATATAATTATGAACTAAGAAATCACCAATGATCAAATATAGATGAAAATGAGGATTCTTATTAGTTTTATTCACTTCTCGACCAATGGGTTGAGTTTTATTCACCAAAACAACATTTTTCAGTCCTAGCTGATCCAATTTGTTTACTTAGCCCAAGAAATTATTATTGAAGGATATATTTTTATCCCAGTATTATCAATGAATCTCATAATTAAATATTCATGCGTAAATTCTTAATTTTATCCACAACATGAATAAAAGGATTGCTCAATTTGAAAGGGTCTTTGGGAACACCAGTACCTTATGGTGTAGCTTATGAAAATGGATGTGTAGGAACTATTTTTGAGCTTTGAAATTTATTATTCTCACACACTTGAGGATCTAAGTTAGACCCATATAATATTGGAGGTGATGTAGGATTCAAAATAGGTCCTTGAGTTTCCCCTTGTGTCTCTTCAACATCCCTCTTCTTAGATATAGTGTTAGAGGATACACTAGTATTCATATTACTTGAATTTCCCAAATGATTGATGGCATAAAATTCTCCCTCCAAATGATTTATAAGAGTGGAATCATATTGTGTTTGTCCATTTTCCATTCCATTTTTCATTTGCACCTCAAAAGGGGAAACTTGAAGTGCTTGACTACCTTGCATTGCCATGGTTTGATTAGGCATTTCATTGGCATATACAACTTGATCTTGATTTTGGTCATAGTAAGGATAGCATGGTTGTTATTGAAAAAAGTTTTTTTGAGTGGGAACAAGAGCTTTAGAAGATGATGGAGCATTGGGATTGAAACTTTGGTAAGGTCTAGCTTGATTTATTTGACCTTGTCCTTGAGCATTACCTTGAAAAGTAGGCTTATTTGCTTACCTAAAATGATTATAAGATTGGTAAAGCTTGTAAATTTGAGCTTGTTGCCTTTTAAGAGTAACCAATTCATCAATAACACTTTGAAGCAAACTCTTGATTTCATGAATATCATTGATAGGGGCAAGGGCAAATTTTTCTTGACTATTAGGCAAAGGAACCAAGATAGGTAATGCAACTTGACTAAGAGGCTACAAATTAGGGAATAATGGCATTGGTGGTCTAGGAATAATATTCCATGATTTAACAAGACAATTCTTAGCATTGATAGCTATCTCATAAGCACTAGGTAGTTTATTCCCACCCATGGATTGGATTGTCATGGCTATATCACTATTCAATTCTTTTAGGTAGTACAAGAAGGCATAATTTGGAGTAGGTATCATAAGGGCTAAGATCTTATCCCATATATTTTGAAATATAGAGTTAAAATCTTGCATAAAATATTAAGTATCTCTCTTGATAGTAGTCCGTTGCTCAGCTAGTGACAAATAATCTATCTTCTCTTCAAACCTCTTAGACAATAGATTTCCTAGTTAATCCCTTGAAGCGATGGAATTTTTTGATAGAATTCCATACCAATCTTAAGCTTTCCTTTTGAAAGATAATGTTAAAAACCTAATGACTACATTATCTTGAGTGATATTATGGATGTTACATAAGTTTTCCATGTTCCTAATATGCTTAATGGGAGTGATAGGACCTTCTCCACTATAATATGGAACACTCTTAAGGTTTGTTCTAGGAATTTGGTCATATTGGGCAAGATTCAAATGATATGATCTAGTGAAGGCTATCAAAGGAAGGTTTCTAACCATATTGGAATGTAGACTATGTGTATTAGGGGTTGAACTAAGTAGAAACTTGGAATTTTTAAACACCACCTCCCTTGAATAGGGATGAGTATTCATAAATCTGAACCTTCTAGAAGAATACAAAGGCAATTGCATAAACTCAAAAGGTATACCTTTAGTAGTAAACCTAGTAGTCACCTTTAGCATGGAAATTAAGGACTGATCAGCAACGAAAGAGTTAAAAACTTAGTGGAGTCACCATGTACTAAATGTAAATGTTCTTGTGACTGTAAATATGCCAAGATCAACACCAATCTTGGACAATCTTCTAGGACTTAGAGTCCCATCGAGCATGCCAAAAATTGTTTTCACTTGTATTTTTACCCATTAAGGATATGTATCATCTCTCCTCATCCAAGTGACATAATGGAAACATCACTTTCTATAGTTAATCAATTTGGTTATATGAATCTCTAGAAGGGCTAGTTTCCTTAATGCATTCTTTGAAACACTCTTTCACTTATCAACTTTGCATGAAAAGGATTAAGAAGAGAAAAATAAAAAATATAAAAGGTGATGAAATAATATTTAATTTACTCTTATCAACTTAAATTTTACTACTTAGATCAAATCAAAGATTCTTTCACACAAAACTCACAACTTAAGATAGATTGTTACATCAATGTTTCATATGCTAGGTTCAAGAGGCATATTGATGTTTAAGAGGGATGATGAATGATAATTTGGAGAATAAAATAATATAACACTTATAAAACACTTATACACTAAAATATAATACTAACAAAGACCTATAAAAATTACTCTTTTGCACACTTGATGAACAATCAAGGATAACATGTTAGAAAGGATCATCTTCTACTAGACAAGACCAACAAGATTAAAACAAAACTCAATTGTACAACATGTAATTAGGAATATTCACTTGTTTATTTCTTAAATAGTCATTAAAATACAAAATTATCTAGGTTTTTAAAATTAACCAATGGTGGCTTCTCAAAAGAGCCAAAACAGTCACTACTTATAGTATTTTGGAGAGGGGCAAGACAAGGGAAGTCCAAAGGTCACTTGGACACTTTTAAAGATTAAAAAAGAGGTTACATATACATTATAAAGATTTTTTAAATTAAACATGTAATTATAGGAAGTAAAAGTGTCCATACAAGTCATGAAACCCATGAAAAATGGCATGAAACTCCTTGTGTTGGCTCATAAAACTACCTTCATTATCCACACCTATTTAAACATCCCAAAACTAACTAAGGATAGGTAAAATTATTGGGATGAGAGGTAAGGATTTCAAATATTAATCTCCATGCATTTTTTGTATTCCTAATCATTTATAAACTTCTAGAGATGAGCCATCACCATCTGCAGTCTAAGAAAACTCCTCTTCCACACACCTTAAACACTTAGCTTCCAAAAATAATACATTTTCCATAAAAAATAATACAATGGAATGGATTAAACTTTTTAAGACCCTCCATGATCTTATAGACATTAGGCACACCTTAAAAGGACATCCAATTGAAGTTTTCACACTTCTCACCATTATGTTCACTATGCCAGTTTTGACTAGCTAAGATGATATCTATTTTATTAACACTTAATATTTTTATCAAGGCATTAAATTACCATAGTGAGTTATTAAAATTATATATATTCCTCTTGAACTTTATTGTATCTTTAGACTCCTTATAGAACCTGTAAAACACATAAAATAATCAAAAGTACCCTTTTTTTTACCTTATTCATACAATTATGTACAACTCAAAATGGTGGAGAGGAGCCTGAGAGAGTCATTTACAATTTTAAATAACTTTCATGTTCAAACTATGTCATTAGAGCAACTATCCAACTTCATTTCCTTCATCAGGTCTTGACTGAGGGTTTGCAAGGGTTTTAGGCAATTTTCACTCTTAATATTTATTCATAAATATCTAAAATTATAACTGACAAAACATTTAAAAAATATTATCTTAAATACCCTTAATAATTTCCAAAAAATCTTTTTTTATTAATTCATAGTCTCATGAAAGATGTGAGCATTCAAAACTAGCCTATCGAGCTTGTTTCTCCATTTGAATAGGCCATAACATGGTTATTAAGCCTAAAAATAAATTTATTTTTATTTGTCTAAAATCTATTTTATAACATAATAAACATTTTTTAGTCAATTTAAATCCATTCCTAGGGCTAAAAGTGACATTGGTCTCACTTTTGGTCTTTAGGCCTAAACATGCCTAATAGACCTAACTATAACCTTTGTAGGTTTGGACTATTCTGATTAGTTTAATCCATTTGCATAAAGTATATCATGTTTTATTTGATGTAATACATCTTCAAAAATAATCATATAACCCTTCAAACACATCTCATCTCTTCCTCTCATTCACCAACTAGGCCTAATTAGAGCTTATCTAGTTGGATTATGTGCAAGGGAATTTTGATAATTTTGAGAAGTATGAGATTGAACTAGTTATTAATATAACGTATTTACCTTTCATACACTTAAAAATATGTTTCTTTAGGTTCCCCAATCTTTCCATCAAGTTCCTTAACCTTTTTGGCTTCATTTGCTTGTTTTGCCAAACCCTGATTTTTATTGACTGGCTGACCTCTGAGACAAAATGAAAAATGAACACATTAGGAGTTTTATAAGTTCCTGATTAAATTTTTTACCAAATTTATAATCTATATTCATCCATTTAGGCACCTAACCAACTCAATTTTCCCAAAAAAGGCCTTTAAAATGATTATTTTTTTGCATATTTCACCCCCACCTAAGAATGACCTCTCAATGATAAATAAAAGATGTTTATGTTTATTAAATATTTTAAACACCTCATATTAATTCTAAATAATATTTTTATTCACCTAAAATCACTCTTATTCTTTGGATTCATCATTCTTACCCATTGAGCAACATGGGTTTCCTAGTGTGATTGTATGGATTGCCACCTTTAGGCTAGTAGTAAGAGTAGGTGGTCAACTTGAAAGGATTATTGGAGTATTTAAAAACAAATTCTTGAAATATCATGGATAATTCTCAAATTTATTCAAATTCTCTCCATCTTCCTAATCATATTTACTTCTTACCTTCATCAAGACTGCACACTCAGCTGTAGGTGCACACAGGGTCTTAAGAGGTATGTGTAGGCTTGTTTATCATTACCAAGAGTTCATGGAGGTCATAATTATCTTAATTTATGTGTTCCTAGGTTTATTTAATCATTCAAACCCATTACACACTCTCTACATTCACCTTGAGCTCATAAACTAAGTCTTTCCCATCCCAACTATGAAACCCTACCTTAATGACACTTGTAGGTGTGTGTGAGATGCAATTGAGCTTGTTAATGGTGTTTAAATAGCTTATATGAATCATGAAATAAATATAAAATATATTAATAAATTACATTCACCTTTAATTTTCTAAAACACCACCAAGACATCGATTTTGGGTCACAATTTCTGTACCTAGCTGTATGTGCACATTTCTTTGAGAACGGAAACCTGTAGATGTCCATGAAACCTGAAACACTATACTAAAACATCATAATAATGGTATTCATTACATTTTTTACACCGTTAAATATATAGGAACATTCCAGTCATGATATAATGATTTATTTCTCTTGGGATATCAATTGTCATCTAAAGCTTAAAACCCATAGATATGAATGCAAGGCTTTAGTGTTTGTAGTCAACTTTGAGGCTCCAAACTTATATCTTATACCAACTTTATGACCTCTATATTTTTCATGGATATTATACATGATATATTATATAAGGTTTACTAATTTATGTTATTCAAGAGTCATTGAATCTATGCTATAAGATATTCACAAAATAGGTTGGAACTCTGTTTTCACTTTTTTGGGAAAAGATCCCTGAATTCAGTCCTTATTCATTCCAAAATGATTCACACATTATTTTGACCTTTTGACACCTTATATGTGTCTGAAATGGTGAACCTACATTCTAAAATCCCAAATAAGGTTTTTCTATGTTGAAAATTCTTCATACAAGGACTTTCAAAACTCTGTGAAACCACCTTTAGGTGGTCATTTACACATACACAGGTAGTAGGTCAACTTGAAAGTGTAAAAGTTATGTAGGTTTTTAATCACTTATATAATTTCATAAAGTACCTCAATACATTATTATAAATCTTAAGAAATTGAAACATCTCACAATTCTTCACCTTCATCATGATGTTAGTAAAAGGCTCTTGTAGGTGTGCATTGGACTATATGTAGGCAGGGCATGGAATGGAGCAACAATATGTTGATGAATGGCCTCATAAAAACTCAAGCTCATTGTAAACCCTCAAAATTAATGGTTTAAATTAAGTATATATTAATAACAGCTCCAAAACATCCATTCCAACATGAAAAACACTTGCAAACATATAGAACAAAGCAGGCAGTGGTGTCTAATGACTATTGGGTGTGGTGAATGAGCTTGCACATAAACTTGAACTACCAAAAACATACAAATAAACTCTCTCTAATTATTAATGACTTATAAAACTGATATACCTTGAGTATAACTCCATGAACTAGCTAAACGAGCTTTATACATGTGTGCTTCAACATGAAATTGAGCAAGGAGTTGACTAAGATGAATGACAAGACTAAAAGTTTTCCAAAGCATAATATGATGAAAAAAAACATGGGAAGAGATGATAATATGTCCTTGATACCTATGGAACATCATCTTTTATTCATATAAAACTTCTATATAATACCATCATTCTGAAACAAGGAATAATTGACTGAAACTTCACAATGGTGACACCTTCCTATAGTATGAGACAACTTGCCCATAAAAACACCATGAAACATGAAAATAAGAATTAACATCATTTTAAAAGAGATCCAAAATCATATAGATCCAACATCACCAACTAGTTTATACAAACTTGTCCAAAATGGATTAAAACCTATAGAGTGTAGGAAACAATGAGCAAAAAAACAAAGTCAACTTGTAAAGGATATTTCATAAATAATAGTTAACCAAAATTAGAAATATTTTTATGGAAATGTATATATTTGAGTTCAATATCACCTCACAAAATCATTTGACCTGAAACTTCTTTAGCTATCTATATTAAGTACAAACCTACTGGTCACTTATGTGTGTCTAGAAAAACAAAGAAAGAGTAGAATAGTTTTAGCTAAAAAATGGAAATTATAGATAATATAAAATATATAAATGAACCTAATGAATATTAAGATACATTACATGGATTTATCCCACATGTTACCCTTCCCCATGGGCTATATAAGTGCCAAACTCCCTTTTTTTAGTTGATTACTTGATCTTTAGTTAGATAACCTGAAATATTCTAATTGAAATGAGATTAATAATAATTAATCTAACATATTTAAAATTTAAAGGAAAATATGGCATTAGACACCTTGGGAATTATGCCACTTGCATTTATGACCCCTAAAAGCCCACTAAATGACCAAAAATGACAAATAAACTTATTAGACTATGACAAAGGCTAAAAATACATTAAATAAAATAAAATGGATTATGAAATACCCTATGGCAAAGTATTATACCCCTAAACATTTTTAAAAAAACAAGTTTTTAACCTATAGGGGTCCAAATTTGACTTAGAAGTCAAATATGGTCAACAAGAAGGAACAAAAATGGGCATATTTGGTGAGTCTATCCATAACAATCATGATGAAATTTACCCCTTTATAATTTTAGGAATTAATATTTGAGTCCTTTATACAATAATTATTACTTTATTATTTGATAAACCTTTAGTAATATTGACTTCCCACTTATTGGTGAAGCATGTACCTATAATAGACCTTTTACTTAAGCATTGAGTTCTTGCATAAATATAGTCAATTTTTATGCCATAGAGCTTCCCCTTTCCATAAAAAAATGACAAATAAAATGGTTGATAATGAGATCCAAGATATATTCACTAAAATTTTACTCTCTCCACTTCAAGAGTCTATTATGTTTGGCACTTTCAAATATTTTGATGAGTTATGTCATATAATCAAAGAATGTGAGGTTAAATTACTTACTTTAAAAAAGCTAAATTTACTTAAAATGCTCCTTATAATTCAAATGTTAAGTTTATAAGCAATAAAAATTATAATATCAAACCAAACTAAATCAAGAATGAAGCTAATATCATAGTTAATTCTATCTCACAACCAACACAAAAGATTCAATGATAAGCTCCACCAAGGAGGCAATTTTCAAGGTTAGATAACCTTCTCATGTATTGTTGCAAAATATACTTGAATGTAATTTAATAACTATTCCTCCACAAATGGAAGTGGACTGTCAAGACCAAAATATAATTTTTTTATGGAGATGCATATTATGACTACCATAGATGTATTGGGAATTCTACAAACAGATATTTTAAGCTTAAACAAAAAATTCAAGATCTCATTGATGGAAATATTGTTGACATTGACCCACCTAATAAAGAGGATAATCCATAAGCAAATGATAATTTAAATCTCAAAATATACAAATATCCTTATCCAAATAATGAATATATTGATAAAAAGGATAATTTTGAAGTTCATTATGCATATAACGCTCATCTTCCTTCTATATATGGGCATCTACTTGATAAAATCATTGATACTTATACAAAAAAACAAGCATCACATTTTATGATTACATTTTATGATAGTGAAGTTATTGACAATGCTTTAGATAGACATGCACTCTTTATTCAAGCATATGTTGAAAACAATCTATACATAATGTTATTATAGACAATGGATCAAGTGAAAATGTGTGAACCATAACACTCATATACTATTTTGGTTATACAAAGCAATATTTATAGGATACTTATAGATTTATCAAAGAATTTAATGGTCATATATAGGATAGTCATGGGCATATGTTGTTACCTGTACATGTGGGGCCTTTCATAGTTCCCACTCAATTCTTAGTTCTATGAAGAACATGAGTATTTGATATGTTATAATGACTCCCTTAGATATACAATATCAAAGTAATACATTTTACATTGAGTAAATGTCTTAAATATATTCTTCATAATCAAGTGATCAAAATTATAGGAATCCAATATAAATATCCTTTGGAACCAATTATGTTTACTTCTTCTATAGAATAATTTCCTGACAATCATTGAGCAACATGGTAATGAAATAGTCTCCATGACTATATAACAACATTATTTACATATTCTAAATCACATTATAAATTCTTCATCTATTATTGAATACGATCATATTACAAAATCAATCTCTCCATCTACTTATGAGCATGATAAAATTACACATGAGCATATCTAGTTAATTATAAATAAAATGGTACATTTTCATGAGCATATTAGTTACATAATTTTTTGAGTTTGTGAATCATTTTCATCACATGAAATATCACTAAAGAAATGAGTTACATTGTGAAAAGTAGTGTAAGGATGATGGCGTAAGGATTGATATCTTAGAGTGAATATATTTATATAAAATTGTGAAAAATACTCTATTTTTTGGGTCCTAAAATTGAAAGTATTGTTCATAAATCTCATAGATATACAAAAATGTAAGTGTGACTAATGAGTGAAATAGGTGGATCTTTATTTGAATGTCTTAAAACTGAGGCCAAAAATAATGTTTTTAAGGGTAGTGAGAGCTATATATCCCTTCTTCACTCTATACTCTAGACTTGGAGTCAATATAAAGTGTGGTCCAAAGAGGAGGACCCAAATATATACATATGAAGAGACTCCTCAACCCTATCACCTTTGTAATTAAGAATCACATCGCTTGCTTTATTTAGATATACTTTAAAAACCATAACTTTTGTTCTACTTAAATTAACATGAATCCCATGAGTATCACAAAAGGAGTTTAAGAGATAATTTTTTTTTAAGATATATATCACTGAGTGAGACATAAAAATAATCTCATCTAAAAGTATTATAATTACAAAAAAGACTCTAAATAGTAAGAAACTATCAGCTATACCCATTGTATTTGAAATTAATTCCTCTAGCTTGTCAAGTTAGATTCCAAAACATATAGGATAGAGTGTGATTTTTTTATTACATATGGTACTACCTACTCTATCACACCATACCTCATTCAAACCTTGAAAAAAATGGTCTCATAAAATGTCATCACACATGAAAACACCAAGGGTGTAAGACCCAAATCCTTAAGCTTGCAAACTATAAAGTACCAAGGAGTTTTATCAAATGCCTTGTATAAGTCCATAAAATAACAATATATTATATGATTCTTTACCTCTATCACAATATATAGAGGTAAAATTTAAGATATTATCATTGGTATGGTGGTCCCTTGTGAAACCTTCTTTTCTTTCAGCTCTAAACCTCTTTGTCACTCCCCATCTAGAGATATGGATGTCTAGAGCTATGACAAAGATCTTATCCAATGTGTGTCGAACCATGATAGTAAAATAATTAATAGGATCATTCTTGTTTCCATTATTTTGAATGGGATGTATGAGATATGAGGTCCAATAAGGTGTAAATCCATGGGTCACCATGTACATAAACATGTCTATGAAATGAACTGCCAAGACTTATGGGCCATGCTTAAAAAAATTAGATTTAAAGTTCTCCACAACATGAGTTCTATTTTATTATAGATTAAGGATGGTATGCATGATAAGGTAATCATAAAATAAATAAAAATTAAAATGTTTTATTTTGACTTAAATGATTCACTAGTTCAAATCATTGTATAGGCTCATGAGCAAACCAGGTAGAGAAAAATCTAGTAAACATTTGGTCAGAATTGTATTAATATGAAACATACCTTTTAGAAATCTATTAAGACTTACATAGTGGTAAGTACATTTAAAATTTATAATTTTAGGATGGAATCCTATATCATCTTGGGCATTTGTGTGTGTCACACAATAAACAAAAACAATAACTAATATGGGTGTCTCATTTCAATAAGGTTTTAGGACACTTTAGAGTTGAAAATTTCCTTGTGATGTTACAAAATTATTTCTTTTAACCATACCTTAGGCCAAATTTTATCACATACATTAGGTATTTTATTGCTTATGAAATTTCCAAATCGGTTAATAACAAAAAATGTATGTAGACACCCCTATCCTTTCCAACAAAACCATGGGAATCTATTTCCATGAAATTTCTCTTAAGATACTCTACTACTAATTATGATAATGATTTTTTTATGTATTAGTTGACATATTATCAAAGATATAAATTATCACACTTTGTAATAAATAAATTAACTTTATAAATATCTCAATTGTATATTCAATATGTTTTATCCCACTTTAGATTAACATAAACTATCATCTTGGATATGGATATAATATTCTTGAGTAATTTATAGAAAGCACTATACATAGAAAAAATAATTCTACCACATTCCATCCTAATACTAATAGATAGATGTAAGTGGTAAAAATGATGATATTAAATCTCCTTGGAATTTACAATTCAAAGAAATAAAACACATGGGATGAAATTCTTCCTTTCATTTGACATAATTTCAACAGACCTATACACAACTCTATCACACAACCATTTTCATGTTTGATTGGGTTTCCATCCTCTAGCACCTATTGATGTAGTTTATCTCACATAACCATCACCAATATAAAATTAATCATCTTAAAATGAATTTTTAAAAGTTATTAACTTCATTGAGCTCATTCAATACATTAAGAAAAAAGTGCGGACCTTTCTGAAAAAGTAAAATGCTAAGTATTAGCAATGTAATGATCAACATCAAACACCATACATATTTCATGTTTGTGACTGTGTATGGATTCAGTTTCATTAATAAATACTAATAGGACCTATCTGATCACTATTTATTAGTATATATTTTCTCAACTAACTCTCCACAAAGAATAAAAGTGTACATTAATATACAAGTGACTAGCGGGTACTATTCAAATAGGTCCTAATAGTTTGCAATTATAGTTCTAATTTAGTGTCCACTACCTTCTTATCTCTTCCTTTATCTCATTGTAATTTTTCATATATTTTAGCCTCTATAATTCAACATTTTTTTCCAAATCAACCATCTGAATACATTAAGTGTTGTTGTCCATTAGGTCTCCTTCTTGTTTGAAATCATTATTAGCACATAAGTTGAAACAAAAAGGGTGTGAAAGACAAAAAAAACTAGATAAATAAGTTTAATGCATCAAAGGACCCAAAAATAAAGAGGACTAGGTACATACAGGTATGTTCCTAGTTAAAAGTAGAATGTTAGTATGTTTTTAGCCAAATAGGAGCATACTAGTACGCTCTTGGAAAAAGCCTAGGAAGCACATGGGAACATAGTGGAACATGGATAAATAGAGGAGAGATAAAAAAAACATCATGGTAAGAAAACAAAGCCCAAATCACACAAAAATACACACCATTAAGAGCCTAATATCAATGAATAATTAACATAGACACATGTACCCTAAATCCATGCAAACTAACATATAAAATACCTTCAAACCAAAATTGGTGGCTACACAAGCAAACAATAGAGAGCTATAGAAAAAAGAATGATTATCATATCAAAATTTAAAATCATATATATATATATATATATATATGTATGTATGTATGTATGTATGTATGTATATTTATATATATGTATGTGTATATATATATTTATATGTGTGTGTGTGTGTGTGTGTGTGTGTGTGTGTGTGTGTGTGTGTGTGTGTGTGTGTGTGTGTCTATATATATATATATATATATATATATATATATATATAACTTTTTCTTCATAACTTTATCAAATAGCTAGAAGGAAAAAAGAGAAGAATTTATAGTTCATCACATATTTATATTTTTTGTTTTTCTTTGATAAAGGATTACCACAAAATCACACCACTAATTATCAAATGAAGAAATTCAAATAATATTTTTGGGATTAATACTAGGGTAGATTCAAATAATTTTAATATATCGGAGCTACCAAGAAAGGAGTACCTGCATGTACCTTCGATGCCCTAATCATCGCTCCTCTCCATGAGTCCATTTTTAATATCATGAATATATCTATATTCATCCATACTATATATATATATATATATAATGGATGAATATATATATATTCATGACATTAAAAATGGACCCATGGAGAGGAGTGATGATTAGGGCATCGAAGGTAAATGCAGGTACTCCTTTCTTGGTAGCTCCGATCAATACCCAAAATGAAAATAAACTAGATCATGGGAGGCAAGCCACAAAAACACAATGGAAGAATAATGATCTCACCCAATACATAGATAGGGATGGTCAAAACATTTCTACCCGTGAGCATGGATATCTAAGGATATACTATAGGGGTCTACACAGTACTTGGGGTGTTGGCTTGGTTAGATAGATGGCAACATTGATCCATCACTACCTCACAAGCTAGGGTATTCAAAAAGAGAGATGGAAATGCCACATGGAATGGATGGGATATATTCCCAAAGCCATTGAAACAATGATGTCAACAAAGTGTTTGATGAAATGAAGTTAAAGTGATTTGGCTTTAATTAGAGGGCATAAACTATTGTTCAGATACAGATCAGAACCATACAAGGTAATGATCTTTGTTATGTGGTTAATACATCATAATGTGTAATGAATTTTAAAAAACATATTCAAAGATTCATTGGAATTCCTACACCATTCTAATGCCTTATCTACAAAGGGAAAAATCTAGAAAATACAAACAAGATGTTTGATTATGAAATAACTAAGGATTCCCTTTTATCCTTAACTATGAGGCTGAGAGGTGGGGTAAATGGAAATATAAAGTCACCAATATTATATTACAAGGATGTTGAAACTTTTTCTAGGTCAGAGGGGCCTTTTAAGAATGCTACAAGAAAGAATGCAATAAAATTACATTATAAACTAAGCCCACAAAGTAGTGCATATATAATGAAATAAGTAGAGGTGGTCCCAATGGTGAAAACAGTAGAGGAAGGTGTGATAAAATATAGAGAAAATATAGATCAAGAGGTATTAATATGTAGATTCAATGGTTTTTGGCTAACCACCAAAGTTTTATTCGAGTGGGTGCATTCAACATGGTCAAAAAATTGTGAAATCTCCCTCTGATCCAAGGGTTTCTTTATTGTACATTTTTTTGATGAGGAAGATTACTTGAGAGTTTTTTTAGATGGGCCTTGGTTCTATGGGAAAAATGGTCTATAACTCATTCCATGTTTCTCAAAATTTGAATTGAACATACACTCAGTCACAGTTATGCCAATCTGGGTACGACTTCCTAACCTCCCCAATAGAATGGGATCTCCATCAAACATGCGTATTGATCTTTGAAGGCTAGTAATTTAATTTAATTTTATATCATGTTTTTTTAATCCTTAATCCTCTTGGGGATCTTTTTCTACTTCTGGTTAAGGCTATGTCTCCTTGGTCTTGTGTTTGAGCTTGATGACTCAAATTTTCTTTGCCTTCCTATTTGGCTTACTGGATGTATCTTTTTACCACTATTTGGAATAACAGGTGCTAACACTTTTTATTTTGAATGAATATATATCTATATATATATATATATATATATATATATATATATATATATATATATATATTAGAAAATTGGAAATGATATCTTTCAACATATTGATAAATTTAGCCAAGTCCAACATCTATTTGAAAAGGTTTATGCACTCACTATCATTTTTATGAATCTTGTCCAATATTTTGACCACATTAGATATTGATAAAATCCCAACTACAACCCATGGAGCATTCCTAGCTCATTTTAATAGATTCAAGGCCACAATATATGCCTTGTTAAAGAGGTTGTTTGTCAAAGATTTATAGTCTAGAGTAAAACAAAGAGGCATTTATTAAATCAATGATGTGGATTCAAAAAGTAGAATTTAAAAAATAAGTGGCGTGGATTCAAAAAGTATGGAAATAAAACTTAATTCATAGTTTCTTCCCTGATTAACAATAAGAAAAACAAAAACAACAACATTGCACCTTGTGAAATTAAAAAACATCTTTGCACCTTGTGAAATAACTTCAAATAATTTTGAAAAAAATGAGGCAAAGGCTAATGATGAACTATTGAAATCCACATGAGTAACATTGTATAATAAATTGCCTTATAATTAATAATATAAAAATAACATGATCAATATCACCTACAATTAAATCAAATGGTACTTTATGAGGATAGATAAAATCAATGACACTAATCAAATAAGACTTGGAGGATTCATAAATATCTTGGAAAAAGAGATGGTATATTATTAAAAGTTATTAATTTTATATATTAACATCCATGAGTTTGCTACACCTTTAACCTATAGTGCATCTAGGGACATGTGTGGCCGACTTGTGGCTTATAACCTTCATATTATCTTGTTGCCTTTCTCTATGTTTTTAGTACAGTTGACCTATGGAATATACATGGCTAAATAGAGTATATATGTGAATATTGGTTAGTATTTTATCATCATATTGTGATTACTATTCTTATTGGATTATTTTGGAGGTTTCCCCCTTGAAGTGGTTTAGTCATAATATTCAAGTACTCTACTCTTTCACCAATTATCATTATGGATTTATTTATTCTTCTCTTAATTTTGTGATATATAATTCTATTATTGAAAATGATCTAATTAATTTCATTTCAAGTTATATTAGATCTTTAATTTGAGAAAGAAACTATGGCACATTTTTTCTGGATATAGTGTCCTGAGCACTAGAAGGCGAAAAAAACATAACTTGTTATCCATGAGGAATTGAATTTTTTTGTCACCATAGTTTTGTTCATGAGGTTTTTTTTTTAAAAAAGAAAAAAAAATTCAAGTAAAAAAAGTCTGGAACTATTGATATGAATTTCCAAGAACTATTCATGAGGTTCCATTCAAAAAGTAAGAAATTTAAACTACATGGATCATGGGATAAAGTTACACAATTGGTTAGTTCCCACTAGATGATGAAGATTATTAGAAAAGGTGTAGAAGGATTTATGGTACACTTATTTTCCATAGAGGTTAAACTAACCAAGGAGTCTACACATCCTGATTTTCAAAGGGTGTTGGATAACAATTATGTTATTTTTGGTAACATGCCAAAAGGACTTATTATAAGTCATCCACATGATCATTCCATCAGGCTCATTTTAAGAAGTACACCACCCAACATCAGACTGTACAGGTATGCCTATGCCCAAAAGAGTGAAATTGAAAATATGATACAAGATATGTTGGAGTCATGAATCATCCATCATAGTCAAAGTGAATATTACTCCCCAGTGGTCATGGTACTAAATAATGATGATAATTCGAGGATGTCCCTAAACTAAAAAGAACTCAACAAGTACACCATCAAAGATAAATTTCCTATTCAAGTAATTAATAATTTATTAGATGAATTTCATGGTGATATTTATTTTACCGATTTAGACTTCACTCTTGATATCATTAGATTTGCATCTGCAATAAGGACATACCTAAAATAGCTTTTAGAACTCATGAAGACCATTATGAATTTATGGTCATGCCCTTTGGCCTCACAAAAGCACCATGTAAATTTTAGAGTTTGATGAATATGGGTTTTAGTCCATTTTTGAGAAAGTTTGTATTTTTTTTATAATGATATCTTCATCTATAACAAAAATTAGGAAGACCATTTTAAGCATGTGAAACAAGTACTTTTAGTTTTGGAACAACATCAAATTTATGCCAAACATATAAAATGTGATTTTGGTGTCTAATAAGTGGAGTAATTGGGTCATATTATTTCACATGAAGGAGTGAAATTTGATCCTAAAAAAAATTAAAGTGATAATGGAGTGGTAGGTTCCCAAGACCCTCAATAACCTCCAAGGATTTCTAGGGATAACTAGTTACTATCATAAGTTTTTCAAAATTTATGGTAGATTTGGAACCCCACTCACCTAATTGTTAAATAAAAATTCCTTCTAATGGACAAATTAAGATACCAAGGCATTTGAACAGTTTGAAATGTCTATGTGCATAACTCTAGTTTTGGCTACTTCTGATTTTTAAAAAACTTTTGTTATGGAGTGTAACACATCAGGATATGGAATAGGGTTTGTACTCAACCAAGAAGGTAGACCAAAGGCATTTGAAAGTTTCTAATTTAAGGAAAAAAATAGGCTCAAAATAATCTATTAGAAAGAGATGATGGCTATTTTTCATGTATTAAATCCATGGAGACTTTAACTGATGGGTCATCACTTTCAGGTAAAGACTGATCATGATAGCCTTACATATTTTTTAGAACAATAATTTTCATCTAAAGAAAAAAATGGGTGAATAAAATGTTAGGATATGATTTTGAATTAGTGTATAAGAAAGGAAAAGAGAATGTGGTGGTAGATGTGCACTCCTAGTAGCATGAATAATTTGAATCATTGTTATGCACCATGACCATGTGGTAGGCAGATTGCCTAGAGGAAGTACGATTAGAATGGGAGAATGATAGTGCTGCCAAGTATTTGATTCATATTTTTTAGCAGGGTTCTAATTAATTTGACAAATTTACATGGAAGATGAACACATTATGGTATAAAGATAGATTATACCTTTGTAAGAATTTTCTCATCAAACATAATATTCTTCAAAAACTTCATGCCTCTCCACTTGGAGGTCACTTCAAATTTTTGAAAAAATATCATTAAATCAAGAAAGATTTATTTTAGGAAGGACTCAAGGGGGATGTCCAAAAATATGTGGCTTAATGCATGGTATGTAAACAAAATAAATGTGAAACCATTAAGACCCCAGGTCTTTTTTAGCCTTTATCCATCCATATCCAAAATTGGGAAGAGGTTTACATGGATTTGATTAAGGGGTTACCACAATCTGAGGGTAAAAATGCTATCATGGTAATTGTGGATTGACTCACCAAGTATGCTCATTTTTTCTCCTTATCACATATATTTTTTACTAGTACAATAACTTCTGCTTTTCTCAATATAGTTCAAAAATTGCATGGTACTCCAAAGATCATTGTAAATATGGGATATCAATCACTTACAATGATCTTTGTATGGAAGGGCATCTTTGTTTTTTTATTTCTAACAAATAAGACAAATGGGTTCATTGGCTGCCACTTGCTGAATGGTGGTATAACACTTATTTTCATACTTATTCCAAGATGTTTCCCTTTGTGGCATTGTATGGGTATCACACCCCATCCATCACTTTAGATTTAACCGTGCATCTCAAGGTTAGAGCTATTGAAGAACACATTCACCATCAATAGCAGGTACATGTTAGTTTGTGAGAGAATTCAATAATAACACAAAATTGAATGAAGCAACAAGCAGATCAAAATCATAGTGAGAAACATTTTGACATGGATTGGGTCTTTTTACATATCTTATAATATGTCTCTAAATAAAAAAATGATAAAAAGCTATCACCTAAGTATTATGGCCCTTATCAGATCTTACAAAAAATTGGTAGTGCGACTTACAAACTGTGATTACCCCTATCCACTCGCATATATATGGTATTCCATGTATCTTTATTGAATAAGGTAATTTAACATAGAGTTTCCACTCAGACTGAGGTACCTAAATTGAATTAAGAAGGCTGGGGAATTTTAGAACTTGAAGATATTCTTCACACATTCACTAGTAATGCATACTAGAGCGATTAAGGAGTATTTGATCAAATGGAAGAACCTGCATTTTAAAGATTCAACATGGGATGATGAAGCATTCCTAAAAAAACATCCTAGTTTGATTAAATATTGAGGATAATGTTTTTTTGAATGGGAGGGGCATGATATGCCCTTAACTGATAGTGTGTCTGACTTGTGGTTTACACACCTTAATATTATCTTGTTGCATTTATTGATGTTCTTAGTATAGTCATCTTATGGAATAATCATGGTTAAGTATATATAGGAGGTAGTGGTTAGTATTTTATAATCATATTGTGAATTTTTTTCTTATTATATTTTTGTGGAGGTTTCCCCCTTGAAGTGACTCAATCATAATTTTTAAGTATTCTACTCTTTTTCTAATTATTATTGTGGATCTGCTTATTCTACTCTCAATTTTGAGATATATAATTCTATTATTTTGAATCATCTAATTAATTTTATTTTAGAGCTCTTTTAAATAAATTTAGATCCTTAATTTTCCATAATCACACTATTCAAATAATATCTCTATTGCATTAGGCAGTATGTGATTAAGGAAAAAAATACTATTGGATTATCAAGCTTCTATATTTAGTAAGTAAATTTTAGGGTTGAATCAAAAAATTTAAAATCACTCATGCCTATTACTCTATTGTTGAGATATTTCAAAAGCATTATATAACAAGTTATAAAAATTACTTAGATATTTCATTTGGTCCAATGCTAAATGGATCAAAGATTTCAAAGAGTTGCTTGGGATACTTGTTTCCTTCCACATGACAAATGAGGCATGGGCATTATTTATATCTATAAACAAAACATTACTCTCTATGTTAAGTGGATTGTGAGGGATATTAAGGGGAATGAGGATAATAAAATATTTCTAAGACACTTCATTTTTATAAGATATCCCTATGGAAATAATTGTCAAAAAATTATAGGTTTCACACTCTTTTGATTACTTTTATCCCTGTCAAAATTGAAAGGTCCTTTATTTATAAGGTCATTTGGAAAACATTCATAAATGTTAAGCTTTATCTCAAGTGGGTTTTGATGGATTTATAAGTACTCTTTATTTTAATGATCATAATCTTATGTGGTCCATTATCATGACAATTACCAATGTTCTTCTTGGGGATACACTAGGTGGTATAAAGGGCCTTAATTTTTTTATAAAATGTATTTTCATCGTTATATATCTCATCTCATCTAAATAATTTATCTTGTGGCCTACCTTAAAAAATAAGTCTAAGATTCTAAGATCTTACCTACCTTTTATTCTACATATTTAAGAGTTGTTATTGGATTTTATGCTCCAAAATATTGGTTTACAATATCTAGTTACCTTTGGAAGGATTGAAAGTAGAATTGTGACATCAATTTAAGAAATTACTATCTTAGTCTCCTATATTATATTATGAGTCCATTTTCCTTGTCTTTGGGTAAGCTTGAAAAATTATAAAGTTTGAAATCCTCTCCTAGAACATGTCTTCCCAAAATCAGAATGATATGTAATTCTAAGATTGAAACCAAACTTGCCCACTTTTTCTAGTGTTTTTCTATTATGGTCTTTCACTTGGGGACTACGTATTCCAGACCTAAGAATTTTTGATGCATATTATAGACTTTTTTGAGAGCTAAAAAGGCTTGGTAAGGGATTAAGAACCTATTTAAACATTGTCTCCCAAAACCTATCATTTTATATGGCCTGTATACATTAATTTTCTATATAATTTTTTCAAATCTAAAATTCTATTTCATAATTTTTTTCTATAAATCCAAGCTTAGATAGAGAAAGTGGCTATGTAATTTTAGCATATCCAATAGTTTTTTAACCACTTGGGGAATGCCCTAGGATATACTATGAACCAAGTTATTAAAGACCAGCTAATGTAAGGCAACCCTCCACTAGCACCCAGACATCGATGGAGCCATTCCTATAACTTTTTCCCCCATCATTTTCAATAGGTGTGTGGAGCCTACTTTCACACATAAATTCATCTATTGAATTATATCAGTGGTCCTTGCTTGTGTAGTATGGTGAGATGATGTGGTTTTATGTGTGTGCACATCCTATTTTTGGAATTTAAATTTCATATGATCCTTCTAAAACCACATAGGATGTTTAGGTGCCCTATTATCATCCTTTTGGTTATCCCTCTTCTTGGGTTTTTCAACATCCCAAAGATGATCTACCTCCACCACATTTTATTTTTGTTCCTTGTGCTTGAATTTCTCCCTTACCTTCGTGATTTTATATTTTATCTGTGTTTTTTATAACCATGTTTAGGCAATGTTTGTATATTATTTTATGATATGCAATTTTTGTTGGCATGAATAACATGGTATCTATACCATTTGGCCACCTTTATGTTGTAACCATATTTTTAATATTATTTTGATGTGAGTAATAGATATATCAATGATGTCTAATAAATACATACCTCTTAAAAAAATTCATGGTAAGGAATATTTATGTGGTGTAAAGTGTCGAAACAAAAAAAAAATTGTAAAAAATGTCTCTCAATCATGTGAGAATACATATTGAAAATTGCCTTACCAAGCATCTATGTTTTGTGTTTTGGTATGAACTTACAGTTACAAATTAATTGATCCAAATTTAGAAGTATGTTGATTTACACATAATTTATTTTCACCATAACTATTTCTAATAGTGCATTACTCTATAGATATAAATAAACATTAACTTGGGATAATGTGCTTTTCTTGGGTTTTATGTTGGAATTGATTTATTTTGATTTCTTACCTTTATTGCTTTTCATACTACATTTGGGGAGATTCAAATATAATCATGAATTTATTTTGGTTGGCTCACCATATTTGGATGGTTTTTGTGATATGTAATGGCCTCTTTCCTCTTTGTTGTAACTCTTGTGGCCAATAGTAAGAAGGATGGTGATAAAACAAGCTAGGAAATTTGAGCTAGTAGTCTATAATGAGGTATATCTTCCAACTCCCCCTCTCAACCTGATGTTTACTTATAGCTTGATGCCATAGTTAGTGTGTGTAAGTGGTTCAAAAATTATTTTGTTTTTGAGCTTACTTTTTTTCCACATCCCCTTGGAGGAGTTCATCAATCCCTAGTTTTGACATGAGTTGGAACCCTCAAGTGTCCATGTTACTACTATTCAAAACCTCACAAAGGGGTTATTTATTTTATGCTTTAAGGAACTATCCAAATTCTAATATCTTCTTTCTTAAATGAGCTATAGGTCCTTAAGGAACACTCTCTTGATATTGTCCCCATGGATCCATAACTTATCCCTTCATGTGTTGGTTTGGATTAAGATCCTCAGCTTCCCACTACCTTTATGGCCTTTATCAAAGAAATTATCAAACCCATAAGGCATGTATTGTGTCATAAATAAAGTAAATTATATTCAACATGCCATAATAAGTATGTTTGCATTGAAGTGGGATTAATAAAGGATTTGAAATAATTCATTGATGTTCAAGTCAAAACCAAATGTTGTGCATAAAAAGTTGCTTATTTCAATCTTCCAAAAAAAAAATTAGTTAGACTCTAGACCACCATATTAAATACTATAGACATCCAAATCCTAAAACTATTTGTGTTGAAATTGTCAATCTTACTTGATTTGCACTCAAATGCACAATTTAGGTCAAAATCATGAAAAACGTGTTAAATGGTTCAATATTGTTGTATACAAGTGTTGATTTAGGCCAATGTATCCCTAAATGTGGCAATACATTTTATGTGATTACTAACTTTGATCAATTTTTTTTGAGTTAAAATGATGATTTTGCCTTTTTGTGCTCTGGATCACTGTTTTCTTTTAATTCATTAGTACATGTCATGTACCTTTATTGTTTTGTGTTGATAACATCCTAAATGGGAATATGGTACTAACACATATAACATGGCCTTCCAATTATTCCTAAATCAAATTATGACCCAGTAATATGACTTTCTGACCATTTTGATTAATTGAGCAAAACTTTTCTAAGAATTGTGCTAAAAATGATTAATCTTGTTTAAGATAATTATTTCAAATCAAGATCTTAAGTGGATTTTCCATGGAAGTTATTGATTATTTCATTATTAGAAATTTATTTTCAATATTTGCATCACCTAGTGACATGATCTATGGGGTGGCATCCATAAGCCATAAATGCAACAAATATCAGGTTTATAGGCACCCATGCCTAATTAGTTCCCCTCCTCCTAGATCATTATGAGGATATTTATGGATTTAATTATAAATATTAGATTAATTCATGGAAACACATATCAATCTTGATATGGATGGTCATGGTTAATATTATCCCATTTGGAAAATATATAAATAGAAGGGCATAAAAAATCATTTTTGAACTAAATTATTGTAAACTTATAATACAGAATTATCTCCACAACCTTTTGTGTTGATCATTGTGTTTTATTTACAAGCTTCATTTAATACACATAGATTAGAGGTTTTTTATCTTGATCCAAGGTTATGCATAGTGGTATTGATATGATGGAGGAGGTTGGAATACATTGTTTACAATGATAAGAACACTAGATGAAGGAGAAAAACACACTCGGAGACGCTCTTGTGATGCAAAAGCATCAAGCTAAAAGATGTAAATTTTGTGTTTTAGGTCATTAGAGGTCAAAAGTTGTTCAATGATTGGGTGATGATATGTGTCAAGATACCTTTCATGGTCAATTTCATGTATTTTAGTCCATTTGGTGTCCTCAATATGAACTACCTAGCTTCTAGGTGTTTTCCCCTCCAAAACGGGGAATTTGAAAATTCAAATGTTTGAATTCAGATTATGAAGATCATATGCATGTTTGAAGTGTTTAGATGAGTCAAGTAAGGTTGAGTATAATTAAGTTATTTAAGTTGTTAAATAATTCATATTTTTTAAAATCATAAAGTGGAAGTTGTGCTTTTGAAAAGTAACCACTCACCCATACATTGGGTTCAAGAAAAAAAAGTTATTTTGTAACTAATTTAGTAACCAACCTTGAAGTTGGTTAAAAATAAGAATGGAAAATAAGTTTGGAAGGTTTTAATATGGAAAAATGGGATGAAGAGAGAATATATGATGAGAGAGGAGAGAGTTGGTGGACTCTAAGAAGAAGGAGGAGGAAAAAAACTCAAAAAAGCCTCTCATGAAGGAGGAACCAATCCATCTATGGACTATATTGTAATGATTATTGAATAAAAGGAATAAAGATATGTTTTATGAATATGATTTACCTTTAAAATTACATTTATTGATCATTACATATACACTTTATCTCAGATGCACCTTAAAGGCTTCAAAAATGCATAGACACTTTATGTGTGTTGTAGGTTTTGAGAAAGGACTGAAGAATATAATCAATGAGGAAGAAGTTTCATCCTTATGTGAATTTTTTAAAGTGATAAAATTTTTATTATATAATTATTTTTATGGTTTAATAAACATATATAATCCTTGAAAGTTGAGGAAATATCTCAATGTCAAAGAAACACAAAGAAGAGTATCTCTGCCCTAGACCCTGTTATACAATAGTCAGGAATTGAAGGAAATCTTGTCTCTTAAGAGTTTGAACATTAACTGTTGAGATATTAAGTAAGGAAGTTAATATGTAAATTATGTTTTTTTTCATTATAAATGGATAGTGGGACCATTATACCAACACAAGAAGTGATAGTCTTGTTTGTTATAACCAAACCCCTGTTTGCAGTCAAGAAAGACCCCTGTTTCAAATGAATCTTGTTTCTAGTCATTGCCAAGAAGGGATTGATATGTTAAATGAATTATGATGGAAAATAAAGTTTAGTAACATTAATATGAGTATAAATAAGGTTATCTGAGAACTAGGTACATATATAGGTTAGAAACACAAGGTCATTATACTTAGACCCTGCATACTATGGTAAACCATGCATATTTAATGAAATCTCCTATTTTCAGTCTAAGGACAAGGTAAAATGGTATATGTTTGAAGTAAAGTTAGAAATTTATGAAGTTTTATAGTTTTTTTATGGTAAATGATGGAGTTATTTAACACCAATAACTTATGAAAGAATCAATACCTTAATTACCCATAGAACATTGCTTAAACAAGGGTGTTTGTTTGCACAGTGATCTAGTCAAGAGAGAAGGGAGCGTGTATTAGAAGGAGTGAATGATCATTTTTAAAAGTTATTTAATGTATTAATTAAGGTTTATGAAGGTTATAAATCACCTAGTATATATTTTAACGTTTTGAAGGAGGAAAGACTAAGAGAATCCCTTTACACAGTCATCTAAGAGTGTAAAGTTGACTGTAACTTTATGGTTTTAAGCAAGGAATAGGTGCAAGAAGGAATTTTGTATATTTTAAAAGATTAAGGGTGTGAATAATATTTTAAAATTTTTATTTTATATTTTTAAATGACCTATAACTCAAGATAATGAATTTTGTAAACCCATGGGTCTGTGCAAGACTAAACAAACCCTAGACTAGGGTTTGGAGGATTTTGAGGCTTTTAATATGAATTTTTATATCATATATAAAGATAATTAAATTTTTTTTCAGAGAGGATACGAATTGTATGGATTTTAGAGCTATGTGAACAAAATAAGGCAAAAAGGGCTTAAAAGGGAGGTAGTTTCTTAAGGAAGTGATACCTAGGGAAAGAGTTAAGTCAAAAAAAATTTAATACATATAAAATGGGATAAATTAATACTATAAAAGTGATTACACCTTGGGAAAGGTTCCTAGATGTGATGATTTAATTATAAATCTTAAAAAAAGGACTACAAGCCTTATAAGGCCATTGAGAGCTTAGACAGTGGAAAAGGGTGTTGAAGTTTATTTTTACACTTGTAATAGGTTAATGAAGGTATGTTTGGATAATTTAATAATATTAAAGTATTTATATTAAACTATTACATCCTAAATTAGGATTGAGTGCTTGGAACCTAAAGGGTAGTGCCTAGTAAAAGCCAGTGAAGAGATTAAGAGTAAATATGAAAGTGAATGTGACATAACCAATTAAATATGGTGTTATATGAATTCTACCCATAAATATAAATCATTTTGTATCGGATCAATGTGAGTTTTTTTTTCATTTATTTTGAATTATTCAAGATTGTTAATTTGAGATAAAGATAACATGTTATGAGATGTACATGAGGGATAACCTTGCAGGGTATTAAGGGTGAAGGAGGTTGTAGGTATGATATGTTAAGTTCATCATATAGGAGGATAATAGTGATAAATATAAGAGATAAATACAAAAAGTCCTTTGAGAATGACAAGAAGCTAGTCAAGAGAAGACTAGAAAAGAGAGAGGAAAAGAGAGCATTGAATCTCCAAGAGAAAAGAGAAAAGAAAGAAGAATCCAAAAGAGAGTCAAGAAGGATAAAAATAGTTCCTAGATAGAGGTTAAAAAAAGAGGAAAGTACCAATATAGGTGTAAGAGGCAAGGTTGATAAAATTGCTAAGAAGAAGGTCTAGATAGGCCTAGAAAACAAAGAGAAATGGAAAAGATGGATATAGAAAGAGAAGTGGAAGACATAAGAAGATAATTAGGGCAAGGCATAAAGAGAATATATCTCATTATGAATCTCATAAGAGAAAAAAAAGGCAATGTACTGTTTGAAATGTGAGAATGAAAGTGAAGTGGCCACTAGATTCACTTGTGAGGAGAAGAAGGCACAAGAAGAGTGTCTTGAAGAGTGAGAAAAATAAAGAAAGAGCAGCCCAAAGAGGCATGAGAATAGAGATGTTTCCAAGTGAGAAACAATAGAGAGAGATATTAAATATAGTTCTAATTTAAGATAAAAATAAGAAGATAGAATTTCCAATAAGAACACATGAAAATGAATACAAGAAGAGAAGGTGGGCAATGTCTATGCCAAAGACATTCAAAGAGAATATGTGGTCTCTCATTTTATATGATAAAATTGATTTCAAGTTTGTGTTTGCAGGTATGAAGACAAGTGTGGTGAAGGCCAAGCATGAGGCCTCAAAATTGATGAAGAATGGGTCAAGAATATCACCCATCAAGTGTCAAGAGGATGACAAAGAGAAATAGCCTATTGAAAAAGACCAAGTATTTAATATTGAGATCATTTCACATGATGAAGATGAAGAAAAAGAGGAATATTATGATATATTACTAAGTATAGCACTTGAAACAAGAGAAGAAGAATGAAAAAAGGACATGAAGGTCACCCAAGAAGACATGAATGAAAAATTGAGCTTGCAGCAGTTGCCATTGGAGGTAAAAGAATGCCTAAATTTTGATTTTGATTGCATATGTGAAGAAGGAAAAGCTAATATGCATATTGAGGAAAATAATGATAGATTGCATCCATCATTGAGAGAAAAAGGACATGGATATGTATGTCCTAAATGGATTAAATAATTAAGTAAAGATAAGGAAGAAGAGAACTTCAAACAAGAGGTTAAACAAGGCAAATGCATAGGTGGAAAATAAACATAAGTGTGGAGACAAATCACAAAAGGTAAAATACTTCAAGTTGGAATGGTAGAGAACAAAGGCATGAAGCACGAAATAGGTGAAATGAGAATCAATTAGTAGAATAAGAAGGTATATGGAAGAAAATGGGTGTCAAAGAACATGGAAAGAGCACAAGAGGATCATATGTCAAGTGAATCCCAAGAAATCATGAAGATAGAGGAAGATGGCAAACCTACAAAGCAAATGAGAGATATGGTGCACGCAAGAAAATCAAATGAAGTGAAGGTACAAATATTTAAGTAAGATAATTAATGCATAAAGGAATAAAAGTTTTTGTTATATGTGTTTTCAGATTTTTTATATGATGATATGTTTGAATTTTATTCCAATGATGAAGATATCTTGTACATGGAAACAATTGCCTTGATGACTGAGTGTGTAGCAAGGCAAGCTGAGGAAGAAACACCTCAAAGAGTGATTGATAAACATGGTATTAAGTATGATGAAGTTTATTTTACTCTAAAAAATTAAGGATTCCAAGTAGGAGATAAAGAACAAGTTTCCCAAGACAATGAAGAGCAATGTAGACTAAGATTTGATGAGGATTTTGAAGAGATGGATGCACTAAAGTTCCAAGAAGAGATGAGGATGTTGGAAGAGGTATTAAATATATAAAATGGGATGAAAATAGGTGAGTTATATCAGGTAAATATCCAATATTAACTCTAATAAACACCAAAAGAGGAGTAGTAAAGAGAAGCACAAGAAGTTGTGCAAACATGCAAGCTAGTTAGCAAGCAAATAGGGTATGAAGAAGCAAACAAGGTGAGATATTTCATGGGTCAAGCACATGTTGAGTTTAAATTTTCTAAACATGCATATGGGAGGCCAAATATTTTTCAAGTCATGATGTACTATGGTGAGGATGACAAGAGCAAGAATTTGTTCTTGTATAGTGAGCAAGATGATAGGCAAAAACATCAAGATGTGAAGAAGTTTGAAGAAGAGGTAGAAAATATAATACAAATGAGAAAAAGATAAATATTGAAATGAATGATAGGCCATTATATCCTAATAAAAAATATGATATCAAGGCTAAGAATAAAAACCCACCAGAAAAGCAAGAACCAAGTGAAAATAATGAGAAAACAAGCCATGAAATAAGGAAGAGGAAGACTAATGAACACCAAATAGTTACAACCAAGCCATGAAATAAGGAAGAGGAAGACTAATGAACACCAAATAGTTACAACCAAGCCAAGAAGAGGACAAGTAAGAATTTGGTAAGTAATAAGGAAAAATAAATGAAGAATAACAATCATGTGAATGTTAAGGACCCTCAAATAACTAATTAGAAGGTGAGAAAGAAGTCTAGTGGTACAAGTTTTCTCCCTCTTGGTGAGTATGATGCAAGAGCATCAAGCTAAACGATGTCAATTTTGTGTTTTGGGTCATTAGAGGTAAAAATTTGATAAATTATTGGGTGATAATGTATTTTAAGATAAATTCCATGGTCCATTTCATGTATTTTAGTCCATTTATGGTCCTCAAGATGAACTATCTAGCTTCTAGGTGTTTTTCCCTCTAAAACAAGGAATTTGAAAATTCAAATGTTTGAATTGAGATTAGGAAGATCATATGCATGTTTGAAGTGTTTATATGAGTCAAGTGGGGTTAAGGAGTATAATTAATTTATTTAAGGAGTGATAATTATTCATATTTTTTGAACTCATAAAGTAGAAGTCGTGTTTTTGAAAAGTAACCACTCACCTAGACATTGGGTTCAAGAAAAAGAAGTTGTTTTGTAACTGACTTAGTAACCAACCTTGAATTTGGTTACAAGGTAGAATGGTATGTGAGATTTTAAGGTTGGAAGATGATGTATTGGGATTAATATATAATATATTATGAGAGAGGAGAGAGTGGGTGGACTCTAAGAAGGAAGGGGATTGGAGAATGAAAAAAACTCAGAAAAAAATCTCATAAAGGAGGAATCAGTCCAACTATGGATTATATTATAATGTTTGTTGAATAAAAGGAATAAAGATAAGTTATATGAATATTATTTCCATTTTAAATTAAATTTATTTCTCTTTAAATATATACTTTATCTCAAATAATCCTTAAAGTATTTATAAATGCATAGACCCTTTATGTGTGTCTGCAGGTTTTGAGGAAGGACTATAGAATATAGTCAACAAGGAAGAAGATGCATCCTTGTATGAAGTGTTTAAAGTGAGAAAATTTGTTGTGTAGAATGATTTTTATGGGTTAAAAACCATATATAACCCCTTATATTTGAGTAACATCTTAGTGTCAAAGAAACACAGAGAAGAATATCTCTGCCCTAGACCCTGTTATACAACAGTCAGGAATTAAAGAAAATAATATCTCTTAAGAGTTTAAACATTAAATGTTGAGATATTAAGGAAATTATTTTGTGAATTATGGTTATTTTAATTATAAATGGATATTAGGACCGATATAATAATACAAGAAGTGATAGTTTTGTTTGTTATAGCCAAACCCCTGTTTGCAGTCAAGAAAGACCCCTATTTCAAAAGAACTTGTTTCTAGTTATTGCCAAGAAGGGATTGATATGTTGAATGAAGTATTATGGAAAATAAAGTTAAGGAACCTTGATATGAGTATAAATAATGTTATCTAATAAATAATTACATATAGAGGTTAGAAACACAAGGTCATTATACTCAAACCTTGTATATTATGGTAAACCATGCATATTCAATGAAATATCATGTTTTCAATCTAAGGACAAAGTAAACTAGTATATGATTGATGGGAAGATATAAAGGTATGAAGTTTTATATTATTTTCATGGTAAAGGAGGGAGTTATTTACCACGAATAACTTATTAAATAATCAATACCTTAATTACCCACAAAACACTGTTTGCATAAGGTTGTTTGTTTGCACAGTGAGCTAGTCAAGAGAGAAGGGCATATGTATTCAAAGGAGTGAATTATCATTTTGAAAAGGGATTTAATGGAGGAATTGGTTTATTAAGGTTAAAAATCACCTAGTAAATATTATAACATTTTGAAGAAGGAAAGACTAAGAGAATCCCTTGCACAGTCATCCAAGAGTGTGAAGTTGATTGTAACTTTATGGTTTTGAACAAGGTATAGGTGGAAAAATGACTCTCGGATATTGGAAAAGGTAAATTTCATGAATAAATATCTGAAAAAATTTATTTCAGATTTTAAAATGACCTATAATACAAGATAACAAATTTTGTAAACACACAGGTCTGTGTAGGACTAGACAAACCCTAGACTAGGGTTTTGAGGATTTTGAGAGATCCTAGAATTTTGTATTCTAACTTGTTTTATCATATATAAATAAAATAAATTGGTTTGGGTCAGAGAGGGTATGTATTGTATGTATTTTAGATCTATGTGAACAAAAGAGGGCTAAAAAGGCCTAAAAGGGAGGTGGTTTCTTAACGAAGTGCTACCTAGGGAAAGAGTTAAGTCACACAACTTTACATACATATCAAAGGGGATAGATGAATATTATAAAATTTATTACACCTTGGGAAAGTTTCCTAGATGTAATGATTCAAGTACAAATCTTAGGAAAAGGATTACAAGCCTTATAAGGTCATTGAGAGCTTGGACAATGGACAAGGGTGTTGAAGTTTATTTAGACACTTGTAAGAGGTTAATGCAGGTATGTTTGGATCATGTAAGACTATTCAAGTATTGAGATTGAAATCTTAAATCCTAAATCAAGATTGAGTGCTTAGAATCTAAAGGGTAGTGTCTAGTAATAGTTAGTGAAGAGATTAAGAGCAATCATACAAGTAAATGTGACAGAGCCAAGTAAATATGGTGGTAGAAGACTTCTCCCAATGCCTCTGCATCATCTTGGATGGTGAAATCACTTAGGAAGGTAATTGGTATTGATTTTTTTTTAATTTGTTCTTCATTATCATTTGCAAACCCCATTGGAATAGGTTGGCTTAAATTGTCAATTCTTATGCATTTTTTTGTCAGTTTTCATGACTAATGTTTGAATTGATCCTCTTCGTAATCAATCCTACATATTGAAACATCCAATGGGAATCATGGAGTCTATTTAATCAAGGAAGGCACTATTTAAATTTCAAATTTACATTTTAGTCATTAAAAAGTCCTTAAACAATAATTTTTATGCTTGTTTTCCCTTGTTTTTAATGTTTTTTTATGCACACATAGGTTACATAGTGATCAACGATGATTATTAATGACTACCAATGGTTAGATCCAACTAACCATGGTGAGGATGTAGGGGAAATATGACCTAAATTTTTTCATTTTGAGCTTTACTCAATTTTGTTTCTAATGAGTTGGATTTTTTAAGTCTTTAGTCTGAACACAATTTTGATCTAGAAGCCTAACTTCTAGAGATTTTATTCTAACATCCATTTATGAAGCATACGATTTATGCCTTTGGATTCACAGGTAATCATTGGTGGTTAAGTTTTGAATTGAAATGATTAGTTATCAAACGGTGATGGTCTTACAAGAATTGGTGATGGTCAGTAGTGACTGTTGATGGTCTCTGTGTTTTTTTAAAATTATAGACCCAAGAGTACTAAAACCAAGTTTGATTGTCTCAAAAGTGAAAGTGCTTCAAATATAAATGAGGTTATTTAATTTTTTATGTAGGACCCATGAGAAAAGAAGTCATTTTGAGCTTAATTAAGTCTTTTTAACCTCCTTTTGGTGCTTAAAAATAATTAACTTTCCTTTGGTACTTAAGAAGAAAAATTTACATGTTTATATTGAATTTTTGTAATTATTTTTTGAAAATTTTTGCAAATTAAGGCCAAGGGTCCAAATAACATCACCAAACACTTCAATTCAGTGCTATAAAACCAAACTCACTTCAATGTTTTGTTTTGAATAAGTCATCTATCATTGCTTGGTTAAATTTATTTTAGGAAAAATGAATTTGTGCGTCTATGCTCTTCTTCCATCCCCTATAGGGAACTTGTGGGGATAAAAAGCACTTTTTTCATTATAAATTGTGCCTTTATCCAAGGCATAAAAAGGAAGATGTCTAGGCTCTCCCAAAAACTTGCATGGTTTGGGTGATCTAAAACCAACTTATAAAGCCTTTTTACTTATTTTTTATTTCATGTATTTTGTCTTGTGAGGTGGACTTCATTACCTCCCACGGGTTCTATATGGAAGATTTGATCTAAGGCTTCATCTTCTAGCATCATCTTCAACCCATATCCATGGGGGGGGTGTATATAAATTGGGATCTCCCCACTAGGATGATGGTTTGATTAGTTAAACCATATCCTTAATGGTAAGCTAAGCCTAGAATGTATGATAATTTTGGACATCACACTACACTTAAAAGAAATAGACATTTTTACACTATCCATTTGATGCAGATCCAATTGATGTGTTGATTCTCTTGTGTGCTAACATGAAATTTGGTATACATGGGATCTATCTAGGTAGTAAAAAATTGTAGAGTTTTAGACAAACCCCACTTGCGACAAAAATATTATTGATACAAGGTGCACCCTAAGGTTCATGTCATCCTATTGTCACTTGAGAGAAGGGGGGTGTAAAATAGACTACCATATAATGCAATTTTATTTTAGATGAAAAATTAATTTCCTCTCAAGTGCACATATAAAGATGAACTAATATCATGCAACCTTTTCAATTTAGGGCTTTGGACTATTACTTAGTTATATTTATCTATTTTGGTCTTAGATTACTTGGTCTTGATTTGAGTCAAAACTTTCATGTAAACAAGCATCATAACCAAACACATTATCCATAATTTATTGAACAAGGAGGCGTTACGTTGTCTAAGTAAAAAATAAATCTTTTCCTTGTTCAAATTTTTTATATTAAACATTGTGTCATATCATCTAATTGGTGCAGTTATGCTGCCCATTTGAGTCTAGACCAATTTCCAAATTCTCTTAAGTCCATCGATAATTCAAATTCAAAATTGAACTTTTCTAAGTTCATAAGGTTACCATGTTAAATTGGGTTCACCGTTTGCACTTGATTTGAGGGAACTTGGGTTCAATTTCCAGTTTAGATTGGAGGCCATTTATAGAATCATTATCATTCTCATCTTTGGTGGACTTAAGTCATTTTGCATATTGCTCATGCTTTGAGTCGTAGAACATATTTTATACTACCATTCCTATTACCATGTGATGACATTGTACCACCTATTTGGTTTTAGTTTTATACATAGGAATTCTTGCATGTTTCCACATCTTGAGTTTCTTGGTTTGAATTGTATCCTTCCTAATCCAAAGGGCTTTTTCTTGTAGTTTTCTAGTAACAACTCATCAAAGTTAAACTAGATTTTACAGTATTGACCTATCACAATAATCTAGGCTTTAGTGTGTTAGTTTTCACCTTGGATTTTTCAGTTATCATACCCTCTTCTAATTTATATGATTTTAACCCTACCCAAGGTTGAGTAAATTTATGAACACATTCTTCTAATTGTGTGTGGTTCCAAGCCATCGTCATTTTATAGTCTCTTTGGTACCTTAATCATTTGTTTGGAAGAAATATCAAAATTCATACCTTATTTAAACATTTATAAAACCATTGATCCAAACCTAGTCAAGCGTATAGAGAAACCCTTTCTGGACATGACTCAAAGGTTCACTCATAGTGGGGTCCCTTATGACCCTAGCTATGAGGAGGAACATTTTTATGATGGTCAAGACAATTCCATTATCTTTGAGTAAATTCATACCACTATAGGATCCAAGGAAGAGTATATTGAATATCAAGAGAACTAAGACAAAGCACTCTTTAGATTAATAGAATTTGGTGCTAGACTACCATCAAATTTTCCTATGGAGCAATTTTACACCTTAGTTAGAGAAGAAAAAAAGCAATGAGATAAAGTTTTCCAAAACATTGATTAACCAACACATACCTTCTTCTTATAACAAAGGTAAGGAAATACATAAAGAGTTAAAATGAATTGATCAAATATTGTCACCAATATTAAGAAAATAAATCAAAGATATGTCAATCAGTTTATTATAGACTTGACTGACTCTTTAGTTGCTATTTCAATCCATAATGATGCTTCCAAGAAACAAGGAAATGTGATTGAACCTACACAAAAAACATTGTTTGATAACATAGCAACAATAGATCAAGGAGTCTTGAATGAGTAGATCAAGACATAAGAAGTTGTGAAAAATGTTTTGATAGACACAAAACACACATTATTTAATCATCAAGAACCTCTTATCACTCTTAAAATGCATAAACCCAAGCATTCAGTTTGAATCGAAGATATTCGTCAAGATAATTTGGCTAGTTCATCTAAACCAACACGTACAATGCTAAATAGACAAAGGAATCCCAAAAACTAGTAGAACATGGTTGATTCAAGGCAATAGATTCATAGGAATCAACCACTTACATACTCAACTCAAGGAGTGAACCAAAACCAAGTCGACAATCATAGGGTATACATCCCTACCAAATCCACACAATAATAGGGGAATATTTCACCCCAATAGTAATAATAGGGTCACATACCACCCAAAAAATAATAACAGGGGCACATTCCACCTAAACAACAATAATAAAGGCACATATCACCCAAACAACATTATGTTCCACCCATGAATGCACCAAACATGCAAGAGTGGAACTTCATGAAAGAAATTATGACACAATTAGAGATGAATAATAGAGTTAAGAAATACAAGTTTGATGAGATATGTCTATATATTTTTGATCTATCTATTCTCCAAGTTCCCTTTCCATCTCATTTTGAGGCACCAAAGTTTAATAAATACAAAGGAAAGGGTGACCCATGTGAATACATTTACGCATTTTTTGTATTATGACAATATGTTGCTTATAGTAGCATGTACTTGATTCAGTTGTTCCCATAAAGTTTAGTAGAGAAAGATTTAGATTGGCTAATTAAGTTACCTAAAGGATTATTTATAGATTGGAATGACTTATCAAAAAAGTTTGTCAACCATTTTTTATACAACATAGAGCATGAATTGACCATTTTGACTTGTGCAAATCCAAACAAAATGAGAAAGTTTCACCGCATACCTATAGAGATGGAGAGCATTAGTGGGTCACTTTCAACATAATTTATCATACAAATAATTGGCATACATATTTGCACAAAACTTACATCCTGAGATCATGCATAATCTATGACTAGATTATGCTAACTCATTTGAAGAAATTATCAATAAAGGGGTGCATATTGAGAAGGATCTTATTGCCGAAGGCCTTGTCAAGATTTTTTTGTAGGGTCAAACTTCAAATCTGACCCAATATTCTAGTCCAATAGTTATGCAAGATAATCTTAAAGGATTTAACAAGAACAAGATCATGGTTGGAAATGGGGTGACTAAAATAAGGAACATACAAATAGTGCAGGCCCTACTAGCCCCAAATGTACAATTAGCTCCTCCTGATCTACCACCTAATTTGTAGAGGCAACCTCCACAAAGAATAAACCATGATGGTTTCAGGGTCTTTATCAAATTGGAAGAACTAAATGAAATAGTATTTCAAAAGATCGTAGCAAATAACCTGATTGTATGGCTAGTACCAAGGCCATTTCCTCAAGATCAACTGAAACTAGATTGGTACAAAGAGAATGAATGGTGAAATTTTCATCATGTTATTGGTCATAGTGCCTATCATTGCATCCAATTATGACATATTATTGAATATATCATTGAGAGTGGTGAAGTTGAGATTAATCTAGCCCCTAATCAGGACATAAATTAGGATAAAGGAATCTACAAGGACCCCTTTCCTTGAGATAATCAACCACCACCAAGGAACAACCAAAACCAAGGACAAAATCAAAGATAAAAGTAGAATAAGACCCATAATCAGGGTTAAAATCACAATCAACATGTCCATAATCATGATCATAATACCCATACTAATAATTTGGGTTATAATAACATGCCTTATGATTATAATAACACCATGGGATGCATTTTTAAAACCCACATTACCACTGTTACTATCAGACCATGTGAACCATCTAGTGCTCCAAGTAGTATGGGACCTATTATTATAGGGTCAACACCCTCTCCCTCTAGTAATACCACATTGAGTTTGCACAATTATGTTTCAACTCCATTTACACAAGTTATTATTTTTGGATAATGCCCTTCCTCTAATTATAATGTCTCCTTGCTGACTCAAAATTATAAAAATGCAACTAGATGCCCGTGAGTGACCATCCAAATCCCTTTGCCTTCATCTTCTAATTATATTGGCTCCTTGCCACCTCTAGGTTGTGCAGTCACAACTATATGTTCACAAGTTACTCTTCAGGGCCCTTTGCCTACTTCTTCCATGGAACCCAATGTGAACATTACACCAATGGATCCAAAGATGACTATTACTCTAGCCAAATCCAAGTCATTTCATCCTAATGTTGAAAAGTCTTATAGTATATCAAACCAATTAAGTAAAACCCCTACACAGATTTCCATTTTGGATCTCTTGTGGACATCTAAAGTCCATAGAACTATATTGAACAATCTTTTTCAATAATCCACTATTCCCAATGATATAAATCTTGAATAGTTCCGAGACCTTGTGGGATATTTTTTTTCATTTCATCAAGTAATGTTTGATAAAAAACACATGTTTATGCTTGGAATAAGCCATAACAACCCACTATACATTGAAGTAATCATTAAAAATCATAAGTTCTAGCAGGTTCTTATAGACAATGGTTTAGGGCTGAACATTCATATCTCTTAAATCGGTATAAATATTGGGCTACACTATGAAATACATTCAGCCAGAGATAATCATCATTGAGGCTTATGATAACATTGAGAGGGAGTATATTGGTACTATTTGGTTGCCAATCATTATTGGGTCCATTTCACACCATACATTGCTTCATATTATGGACATTGAATAGCTTTATGACATATTTCTTGGTCATCCCTAGATCCATGAAGTACATGATATTCCATCTACCTTGCATTAGTGCCTTAAGTTTGCCTATGATGGGATCGAGGTTACTATTCTTGTTGATCAACAACCTTACAATTATTACAAACATCTTGAGGCTAAGTTTCAAAATTATGACTATTATCTAGGTTATGAATTCATTACCAAGAAGAGCAAGGCTATAGTTTCACATCTACCTCCATCCAATTATATCAACCCTAGTGATCACACTTCTATTTTGGCTAATCTTGCAAAGCAGGTTATTATTAAAGATGTGGGCATTTCCACTTATAGTTTTAAGGACACCTTTCATGTTACAAAGTTGCCTAAAACTCAAAAAAACAATTGGTAAGCCTAAACTTTCAAAGAATCCTACTGGACCCATAATGATTTGGCAACATAAGAAAAAATAGCAAAAACCACCTGTGGTTTTTGTACCTATTATTACACCAAAGAAAGATCGAGAGGATTTTACCAAGGGAAACTAGTTATATTATGAAGGTCTTACCTATCACTTTCAAAATCCAAAGTATCCTAACCTTAAACCGATCATGGATCATCTTGATTATACAAGAAAAGGTCTTGACCCACAAGCACAAGGAATCCTAGAACCCTTATCAACTAAAGTACCTAATTTAAATCATGGTCTCAGATTTATACCACCTAGGGGTGACCTCATAACTTTTAATAGTGATTCTTCCAAATTGACTAGTGACAAGACTCTTGGTAGTGACAGAGCATCCCATTATAGCCTTTTTGATGAGCTTGCTGACATAGATCTATTTGATTCTAATGACATTTTGACCTTAACTATTGAAGCTTCTTGTCCTGAAACAAGAAGTTATCCCACTATTGGAGCTTCCCATCTTGAAGCAAGATCTACCATTAGAGCTTCCCCTACTGAAGCAAAACCCTATACCTTTATTAGAGATTCTCATCCTGAAGCAAACCCTCATTATTCCATATGTCTTTTCCATCTTGAACTCATAAATTAAAACCAACAAAATTTAGTCATACATTTTAATGAGTTTCAAAATGAAGAATCAATTGCATAATACAAGGGCCTATGATATGAATTGCCCCTTGGTGATCACAAAAAAGGTTTTGATTTTTCATTGGATCCTTTTGCATACTTTGGAAAGTAGACACACTTTTTTGGTCATAATAAAAATGAAACATCAAGATCTTTGGGTGAAAAACTCTTTCAAGTGCTCGTCAATCAAGGAAAAACTAAAGAAAAAGACAAGTCTTTGAGTGAAAACCTATTTCACGCACTCTCAGGTTAGAAAGTTTGCTCATCCCGTTAGGATGAATAAGGTCCATCTAGCCCATGTTTTATAGCTAGTACAAGCATTTCTTCAGAATAAAAATAAATGTTTGAGTGTCTCATTCTTGAGTTTCTAGAGGTTTTTGTTGCTTTGCCTTTACTTGAGATGGTGGATTCCAATTCATCACACTATTCAGAGATTTGGGAGGAACAACAAGATGTATTAGAAGAAGATGATCATGATCATACCTTACCTAAAATTCTATAAGATGGATCCACACTCCTCATGGAGAACATAATGGAAGTGACCCAGAGAACTTATGAGGATCCCAAAATTGTTTATCTTGGAGATTCCATTACTAAAGTAGAATGTGAACATATTATATCCCTCTTAAGGGATTATATCAACATATTTACATGGGCATACTCCAACATGCTAGGCTTAGACCTAGATTTGGTTGTGCATCATCTTGTTGTCCATCTTGATACTAAATTAGTTAAGTAGAAATTAAGGAAGATACATCCATGAATTGCCCTATTGGTTAAAGCAAAGTACGAAACGTTGCTAGGAGCAGGTTTCATTAGATCATTGGATTATCCTGAATGGATTTTAAACATAGTCCCAGTGAGTAAAAAGACCATAGCTATATGTATTTTTATTAATTTCAGAGATATCAACAAAGCATGCCCCAAAAATGATTTTCCTCTACCCAACATTGACATGATCATCGACTCTATTGTTGGGTATGAGATGTTGTCTTTAATGGATGAATTTTTTGGATACAATCAGATCAAGATAGCCCAATAAGATCAACACAAGACTAAAATCACCACTTCATGGGGAACATTCTATTACCAAGTCATGCCATTTATCTTGAAGAATGTTGGGTCCACATATCAGTGTGTCATGAATGTCATCCTCCATGACATGATACATGATATTGTTAAGGCCTATGTTGATGATATACTAGAAAATTAAGAAAAATATTAGGATATCTAGACATACTATGAAGAATCTTTGAGAGGCTTCATGAATATAAAATCCACCTAAATCCTAAGAAGTGTGTCTTGAGTGACACTTCAGGGAAATTACTAGGTTTCATTGTATCACAAAGAGGGATCAAAGTCAACCCTACCAAGGTCAAGGACATTATGGAAATGGATCCACCAAATAATCTTAAATATATATGAAGCTTGTAAGGAAAAATCCAATATATACATAGGTTCATTTCTAAATTAGCAAATAAGTGCCACCCTTTTACCCATATCTTGAAGAAAAGGATTGCATTTCAATGGGATGAAGATTGCCAAATAGAATTTATGAAACTTAAGACATACTTGGCCAATCTGCCAGTATTGAGACTACCAAAACCTGAACAACCACTGCTTCTTTACATATTAGCAACATAACATGCATTGGGGCACTTTTGGCCCAACATGATCATCAAGGTAAGGGACATATAGTATATTATTTAAGATGTAATTTATTGGATTATGATCATAATTATATGTCCATTAAAAAGGTGTGTTTATCTATGGTGTTTGCTACCCAAAAATTATGACATTATATGCTAAACAACAAAACTATTATCATTGCCAAGGTGGATCCTCTCAAATTCTTATTATCCAAAGCAACTCTTCAAGGATGCATGGCTAAGTGGGTCATGATCCTAAGTGAATTTGACATTGATTATCATAATTAGAAAGCAATCAAGGGGTAGGTTATTGCTGATTAACTTGCAAAAACACCTGTCATAGACACTCAACCTCTCAAATTCAACTTTTTAGATGATTCTATTATGGTGATAGAACAAGAACCGAGGGAACCTAAATAATGGAAGCTATATTTTGATGGATCCTTTACATCCCATGGATATGGATCTGGCATATTGTTGATTACACCCCAGAGGGAATGATTCCAAAAGCATTTCATATACAATTTCATTCTACAAATAATATGGCTAAATATGAGGCATTGATTGTAGGGCTTTACCTTGCTATACAGTGGGATATTAATAACTTAAAAGTCTATGGTGATTCCCAATTATTCATTAATCAAACCACTGATTAGTATCAAACCATAAATAACAATCTTTTTCCTTACAAGCAAATTATTGATAATCTCAAATATCATTTTAAAACTCTACATTTTGAACAAGTTCTAAGGGCCAACAATAGATTGATTGACATAATGGTAATGATTGGATCCATGATACAGATTGATGGTAGAGATAAAAAGTATCAGTTCTTAATTGAAAATATTCTTCATCCTACACATATTATATCAAATTCAAAAAGGGTGTGCACCATTGCTAGTTCTAATCCCCCACCTAAATTACCATGGTTTTAATATTTTTATAACTGCTTCCATGATCATGTTTTCTTAGCTGAAATATATAATAATACACAAAAACTCTTCCTTCACTATTTATCATGTTATGCCCTCCTTGGAAACATGTTTTATCATAAAGGCTATGATGAAATAATTCTTCATTGTTTATCTTCAGGATATTCTAAGCTAGCACTGAGGGAGGTTCATGAAGGAATGTGTGGGGGCCATACTAATGGTGTAATCTTAGCAAAGAAGCTCCTTAAAATAGGCTATTATTGGCCAAAAATGGAGACCAATGCTTGAAATTATATAAGGAAGTGCATTCCTTATCAACAGCATGGAAATTTAATACACACACCTTCTTTACCACTGCAACTAATCATAACACCAGGATCGCTCTCAACATGGGGCCTCGATCTCATTGAGAAAATAAACCCACCATATTTAGATAGCCATAAGCATACCTTGATGCCTACCAAGTATTTTATTAAGTGAATTGAGGCCATTCCTCTCACTTATGTCACTGAGAATCAAATAGCTAAATTCATCCATTACCATATCATCTATCAATATGGCATTCTAACTCACCTTATAATCGATAATGGTATATCCTTTATAAACCAAGATGTAGAATCTCTTTGTGAAAAATTCAAGATCAAGCACAAGAAATTAACTTCATATAACCTGCGAGGTAATGGACAAGCCAAGGAATCAAACAAAACCACTATATCCATTTTAAAGAAGATTGTTAATGACACTAGCTATAATTGGCACTTGCAAATCTTTCATGGCCTTTGGGCTTATAGAGCTAGTCACTGAACCCCAATAGGAACCATTTTATACTCCCTTGTCTATGACACATAATCTATTATTCCAATCAATATCAAGTCACCATCATTGTGAATATCACTGGAACACATTGAAGATAATGAAGACTATAGGATCTCAAGGATACAAGAGCTATAACTTATTGATGGTAAGTGTTTGGATGCCCTAGAAAAATTATAAACCTATCAGAATAAATTGTGGAAAAGTTATAAAAAGTGCATTCTCCCTCAAGAGTTTGAGATTGGTGATTTGGTTTTGAAAGAGAACCAAAAGAACACAAATGTTGAATGTAAGAAAAAAGGTAAGTTTCAACTGAATTGGTTGGGGCCATATGTTATCATGATGAGAAATGAATCAAGGGAATATCAACTGACTAAACCCAATGGTGAAGAACTTCTAAAGCCCATGAACATCATGTACTTTAGAGGTTATACACATGAACAAATTTGAACCATTATCTATAAGACCCCTTACTTGGGGGAAACTTTGTTCTAAATTAATTTTATCCTACCATTTTATACTACCCTAGATCACTCTCGCATGAGCCCTATTACTTTCATGACTCTAGACAGGGAAAGCCTTTTGGACCATTGCTAATTTGAACACATTTTATCCTACCCTATGCCATTCTCTTTGAGAACCATATTATTTTGACCATTCTCCTTAAGAACCTCATTCTTTGTGCCACCCTGGACTGTCCATCTATTGGACCTTATTCTTTGGATTGTTCTCTTTGAGAATCACATTCTTTGTTATGTCTTGGGCTTGTTGTAACCTGAACAATTTTATCCCTCAACCAATTATGATCCTAATTATGTCTCATCAGTATTATGAACACCTTTAATGCCAATTCTATAAAGTAGTTCATCTAGAATAGTATTTCATAGCTTCTTCTATAGATAAGTGAATAAGGACATCTTTTCAACTTAGGATCTTTGCCTACTGGATGGTTCTTTAGATTGATTTTCCACTATAAAATATTCTATAATACATTTCTTTCTCTTTGGTGAACATTTTTATCTTTTCATGAATCTTTCTCTCATTGATTTGTGAGTATGTGTCATTACAACTGGGTTAGATATTATTAGAACTCTCAGCTAGTTCCTTGATTCATTGTTTTAGAGTCACATGGGCTATTGCAATTAGCTTAGCTATTTATTGGAACTTCTAATCTAAGAAGATAATATCCTTGACTAATTATTTGTCCCTTTTGTACATATTTTATCCCAAAAACACCAAAACATTAGAAAATGATCCAAAAAAAAACAAAAACATTTGTCTTATACTTTTGTACATTCTGATCCTCATGCTCTTATTTTTTTACAAGCATTTTATCCTAATGAATTTATACTATGCAATTCATATGATTCCCACACACTTGTCATTTTTAAAAATCATTTTCCCTCATCTCACCATGCCATACTCTTGTCATTTTTCAAGAAAATTAAGTACTATTGGCTTGATATTTTTCAAGTCATCTTGTCCCTCTTACTATTTTTACAACACCAATCTCATTTTGTCAAGTCTTCCATTTTATTTTAAAAAATTAATCATATGATCTAATCATCATCTTTTATTCTATCCTATTTCTTGGGAGAATTACATTTGGCTTGAAGTTTATATTGGAGCATGCATCCATGAAACTATATAGGTAGCATCCACTTGTCTTGTCGATATGGAGTCAGTTGGGCCAACCCATCTCTTTTTTTTCTCTTCCCCCATTTCTTCTATCATTATTCCTTTTTAATTAGGGAAAAACTATGTGTCATTGTTCTTTTATGTTTTTATAGAAAGTAACGCCTCTACTACATGTACATGAAAAAATGTTTTTAAACTACACTAACTTGGTTTTTGTTTATGTGTTTATTCGAGTTTATTGGTGTTTTATTATTTTTTATTGGTGTTTTTTTGTGCTTTCTTGTCTCTTAATTCATTTATTCTTATTTTATCCTTTTATTACTTCTTGTCTTGTCTTGGTCTTATGTTTTCCTGTTTAAATTTTGCTCTGCTCTTTTGTTTTCAAGAACATCTTGATGGTCCACATGGATCTTGATTATTTATATCTTGATCTCATGTTATTAAGTTGTCCTTGTTTTATTTTTAAACATTATTTTTCCTACCTAAGTCTTGATTGTTCATATCTTGATTTTAGGTTAGGTTCATTTATGTTTATCTTTTTCTTTGTCTTTGATTTTTGGTTTAAATGTAAATAGTTGTAACTTTAGTTTTGGTCATTATTCTACCATTATCTTTAGTTATAGGTATTCACATTTGAACTGGATCTACAAATTTAAAATACCATGTCCTCATAAGTTCTTCATACTTATGATGCTTAATTTCTTTTGCTATAACATGCACTTTATGCTCTAGATTCAAGTCCTAATATCAACACAATTTTGATGAATAGATCTCAAGATCACTATGCATAAACTAGGATTAATAGGTTTAGCACCAGACTCTATGCTAATATGTTCATCTCTTATCATACATCATGAGTCTAATCAATCCTTGGTTAATTTTCATCATCCCTCATTCTATTCTCTCTTGATTTTGGGTGAGTGACATTAGCTTGAGGCCTATTTGGACTATGTAGGTAGTGCTTGGATACATGACATATCTCAAGTTATCTCATCCATATTCATTCTTCTTTTCATCTCTTTCATCACTTTGTGCATCCTCGTATGCCTAGTTTTTATGGTTTTCATAGCCATTACACCATCACATCTATGTTTGTGCCCACTCACTTTAAATTATGTTTCAGGTTATATCCTTGAGATAATTTCTTACCAATTTGGCCATGATAGGGCACAAAATATAAGCTTACCATGATAATAAAATCACCCCTATATGGGAGAGCCATTATTTATTCTTTATCAATGAAAAAAATTAGCCCTATTAGGGTAAAACTATCTTATAATGATCAAATCTGCCCTACTGGGGCACTTCTTATTATCATATTTTTGGGAACTTCATTCTCCTTTTCTTCTAATTCTAATATCTCTACACTTTTTCCCATGATGGAAATGTTTTAGTGTGTAACTTGTCTCAATATTGATCAATTTCGTAAGTGCACAACTTGTACTCTCAAATTGGGTGCATTCAAAGTATATCACTTATATGGATTGAATCCTTCCCATTCCCCCCATCTTTGGGGCCTATTATACCTCTAATTATATTTTTATCATTTATGGTAACCATGCATGAAATCATTAGCTCATCTGGATGTGATCTATTCCATGGGTTAATCTCTCACTTTCCCTCTCTTTTTGATAGTTCATCTTAATATGTCCTGTCAAGGGGGCATCATGGGTCATTTCCATTTTTTTATTGACAAATATTTTTTGAAAATATGTTACTTCATTTTATTGTCTCACTATTCCTTTTCAAATAGGGACAAAATGTAGACATTTAATTCCTAACACTATTTGTGTTAAAATTGTCAATCTTACTTGATTTGCACTCAAATGTATAATTTAGGTCAAAATCATTAAAAAAACATTAAATGGTTCCAGATTGTTTTATACAAGTGTTGATTTAGGCCAATATATCCCTAAATGGGGAAATGCATCTTATGTTATTCCTAACTTTGATTAATTCATTTCGAGTCAAATTGATGATTTCACCTTTTTGTGCTCTAGATCATTCTTTTATTTTAATTTATTAGTATACATCATATACCTTTGTTATTTTGTTTTAGAAACATAATAAATGAGAATACGGTCCTAACACATCTAACATGGCCTTCCAATTCTTCTTGAGTCAATTTATGACCTAGTAATATAACTTTCTGACCATTTTGATTAAGTGAGCACCAATTTCCAAAGAATTGCACTAAAAATGATTAATCTTGTTTAATCTAATTAATTCAAATTAAGAGATTAAGTGTATTTTCCATGGAAGTTATTGATTATTTCATTATTGGAAATTTATTCTCAATATTTTCATCTTCTAGTGACATGATCTATGGTGTGGCATCCATAGCCTAAATGCAACAAATATCAAATTTATGGGCACCCATGCCTAGTTAATGCCTCTTCCTCTCAAATCATTATGAGGATATTTATGGATTTAATTTCAAATATTAGATTAATTTATGACCACACATATTAATCTTGATATGGATGGTCATTGTTGATCTTAGCCCATTTGGAAAATCTATAAATAGAAGGGCATAGAAAATCATTTTTGAGCTAAATTATTGTAAACTTATAATGCAATAGTCTCCATAACCTTTTATGTTTATCATTGTGTTTTATTTGAAATATTAATTTGATAGGAATATATTAGAGTTTTATTTTCTTGATCTTAGGTTATGCATAGTGGTGTTGAGATGATGGAGGAGCTTGGCATCCATTGTTGACAAAGACATGAACACTAGATCAAGAGGAAAAACATGTTTGGATCTGCTCTTGGATGGTGGAATCACTTGGGAAGGTAATTAGTATTTATTTATTAAAATTTATTATTCATTATCATTTTAAAACCCCATTGGAATAGGTTGGTTTATATTGTCAACTCTTATGCATTCTTTTATGAGTTTTCATGACTAATGTTTGAATTGATCCTCTTCATAATCCAATCTTACAAATACTACCCTCTCATGGGGTAGTCAAAATCATATGTTGAAAAACCACATGTTGAAAATTCAAATTTGGTGGAGAACATGGATAGATGATAATTACCAATAAAATTTGTTGGTCAATAACAAAAATTACCAACACATAATAACACCTTTTGCACCAAAAGCCTCCTTTGAGTTGTATTAAGGCATCCCTCCCCATGAACCCCTTATTGTATCAATGAACTCTTATATCCATGTTACACAAGTTAATCAACCTCAAATGAGTCCATCTCCTAATAGTATATCCTTTGCAAGCATTCATACCACTAGGCAATCACCGAACCCACCCTGTGGTAGTGGCAACTCTTCTTGTCAACTCTTATGCATTCTTTTATGAGTTTTCATGACTAATGTTTGAATTGATCCTCTTCGTAATCCAATCTTACAAATACTACCCTCTCATGGGGTAGTCAAAATCATATGTTGAAAAACCACATGTTGAAAATTCAAATTTGGTGGAGAACATGGATAGATGATAATTACCAAAAAAATTTGTTAGTCAATAACAAAAATTACCAACACATAATAACACCTTTTGCACCAAAAGCCTCCTTTGAGTTGTATTAAGGCATCCCTCCCCATGAACCCCTTATTGTATCAATGAACTCTTATATCCATGTTACACAAGTTAATCAACCTCAAATGAGTCCATCTCCTAATAGTATATCCTTTGCAAGCATTCATACCACTAGGCAATCACTGAACCCACCCTGTGGTAATGGCAACTCTTCTTGAGAGGATAATGTGGCTAAGTGACACTCTATCTCTCTTGGGGACTTTGCTTTACCAAACTAACAAAATCTTTTGGGAAATATTTTCTTAGATCTTAAAGATATTAAATATGGTCAAGGGGAGTTCCATATGGATGATAATCACCAATAGATGTATTATCTTGGAATTTTTTAGGTCCCATAGAGTCCTCTAATAAATTATATGTGAAATTTACCTACCAACAATTGGAAGCTTTAGATTTTATCTATCTACAAGAAAAAAATTTAGGGTTCATCTTTAAAACTACTTTAAAATGTATATGGTCTGATGTCGCTCACTTTTTCACTTTGCTTGAGTATGGTCCTAATGATACTAATATCTTGGTTTCCCAAAAAAATTCCCCTTTAATTTTTACCATGGGGAGTGATCCCTCTCATTGAGATATTTGGATTCTTCTTAATATTAATGGTCATTAAATTAGGGTTCTCAATATTTATACCACATTTATGGTCTTGACATATCACATTTATGACATTTTTTTGATGACAACCCACCCCTAATAATGTGACTTATGAGTAGAGATTTTAATATGGTGGAAAGTCATAAGGATAAGGTTAGTGCACTGTCAATGTGATGGTGTGTGGGATATCATGAGGTGTAGTTTTATTTTTAAAAGTGGTGGGGGCTAGTGGACCCTCTCTTAAAATAGTGATAATTAAATTTCAATTATTAGTTTATGTGGTCCAATTATCATATTGACACCTATAGGGTCCTCATTAGATTGGACTGTTCTATGATTTCAAATACAAATTTCTTTTCTTTCACTCTTCTTGATAGAAAGTCTATAATCATGCAATCTAAACATGTTAAACCAGACCACAATCCCATTAATTTAAATTGGAGTGGAGTAACAAACAATTAAAAGTGACACATAATTAATTATTTATAAAAAAACCATTCTCCACCATGAGGGCACCATCTGTCTCATTGCTTGAGTTTGGAATCTAGCACCAAGACCACTTTCTGATGCCAATTGGATAGAATGGGTGAATAAGGCCGTCTAATGTAGGAGAATTATGATTTAGCTGTTATTTTAAACAAAATTCATCTCATAATATGTTTAGTAAGTATTTTTTAGTCATTTATATTGTTTTAAAATCTTTAGAATTTCAAATTTTGGTCATTTGAGCCTTATAATGATTTTCCCACCAAAACTATCTTTTTGAAAATTTGAATTTGTAAAGGATATTTGAAAGGTTTTTTCATCTCCTAGTGAAAAAAAAGGTCATGATAATTTATTTGGAGGAGAAAATAATAGGGTATTATATATATTTTGGAATATTTCTATGGTCTTAATTTATAATTGATCATATAAAACTCAACTAAGGTTGTCTTAGATTGAGTCTTCTAAGTTAGATAGTTTGAGAAAGTTTAGCAGATTGGAGTGAAGAAGGGAGAATTAGGAAAGAATAAAGATATGATATGATCATTTTATAATGAGGATAGATAATAAAATATACTAGGAAATCCAATATTTTGAGAAAAAAGAATGAGGAAGTTTTGAAAACTATGGTTTTTGATAAGGCTATGTGATACTTTTTTATCAAAAACAATGAAAGAATGACACTTTGAATTTTAATATTCAATTTCAAGCTCATAATTATGTGTAAGTCAATGTATTATTTAATTTAAGTAATTTTTATTACATTGGAATATTATTTTAGTATGTTTCAGGCTTAAAAGGAGAATACATGTTGCTACAATCAAGAAATATGCATTTACAACCAAGAAAAAGTTGTTTTCAATGTGTTTTGTGATTTATCATGGTGAAAAATTAATTTTAATATTAGTGTATATATGGGAAAAATATTTAAAAATTAAAAATTTCAAAAACAGGTCATAAAAGTCAATTTTCACTTTATTTAGTGTTCTTGACCTATACATGGACAACTAAGGTTTTAGTTTACTAAAACCATCATAACTCACAAAATAACTCTTAAAATTACATAATTTTTTGTGGAGAGGTGTGTAAGGATGTTTTTAAGGTTTTAAATTGGTTTTAATAATTTTGGAGGTCTATATGTCAACAATATATTCAAAAAAAATAGACTACAAGTTTAAAACAAGGCTTATCTAGAGCATTATAAACACTAAAATAATCATAACTTGAAAATGACCCAACAAAATGCAATGAAAATTTGTAGAGAGGTGAATGAAGGTAAATTTTAGGTTTTAAGTCAGTTTAAAGGTTTTAAGACACTTGTGTAAAAATTCATTAAATAAACCCATCCTACAAGCATAATTCGAAGGTCTAGAAACCTTCTTTTCATATTTTATTGTATTTTTAAGTTTGGATAAAGGTATAAATCAATATGCTGAGTTGAATTAACATAAAATTAATGTGGAAGAATATTTTGTATTATAAAAACTCCCTGGTTTTTTTAATATTAATAGTCAATAAGGCTTGTAGGTCTGATTACCTCTCTTAAGCAAGTTTTAAGTTTGATCTTCCTTAATCTCTCCATCACTATCATTCACACCACCACCTTTATCCACCATTATGGTAAACATATTACACATTTTTGGAATTTTATTTATGGTGTTATGATAAAATAATACCTTATCTCCTTGAGTGCAATCCATTTGAATCATATTTGCAATCGTTGTTCACCTCTCTATATCTATGAACTATGTCATTATTGATAAACATAGTTCTATGATGTATTTGGATAGAGCCACACTAGGTGGATAGGGACACACTATGGCCTTGTATGTTGATTATAATTATGTCCCGGTTGAATGTGTGATTGATTTTCCTATACGGGCACCTATGATTATTAGAATTGGTATGTTGATACCCTATGGAAGCCAATTTGATGTGTGAATGACCTAAACTATCAAAACCCTAGTTATTTCCCATAAAAAAATAGAAGATAAAATTCAAAGAGGGGAATCAAGAAAGAGGAATAACTGAGCTATCCTAAAAAAACTTGTATAATCTAAGTGTTGTTTATTAACTAATTTTGACCCCCAAGGTCAAAATGTCAACCCCTATAGGCAAAAACTTTATTGTCATGTTTTTATAACCTATTTAAAATCTTTAACATACATTATGTGGTCTTTAATAGCCTTTATAAATCTTTATTAGCATTGTGTAAGGTTAATTTGATACAATTAAAGTAACACTTTGTCCTTGTTTTAAACTAGTCTAGTCATGTTATGGTGTAATGAGACTTGGTCAAGTGATGTCATAGGTGCCTAGAATGTCCCTCATAGTAATATTTTAACCCTCATCACCTTGTATATACATTTCATGCTTATTTGGAGAGTTTAAGGTTTATCTGTGGACTTTAAGATAAGAGAAATTGAAGAAAAAGATGATTTTTACTAATTTCCATGTATCCCAAAGCCCAAAAAAGTTAATAATCACACTAAAACTATTTTAAAGGTAATTAGAGAAGATTTATAACTAAAACATATGTCATCAAGTTAGAAAGTGGTCAGATTCTTGAATTTCAATGCTTAAAAGGCATTTTTATGTAATTGTACGGCCTTAAGAGATCAATTTGAAAGTGAAAATATTTTTCGAGAGTATCTTCAGATTCCAAATGTCATATTAAATCTTTGGATAAATTTTCAAGTCATAAAAGTGTAAACAACTCTCTCTCTCGCTCTCCTCCATCACTGCCTTCACAAGCTCATAAATACTAAATTCAAATGCATGGTATGGCCAGGAGAGATAAAGTTGGAAAATAAAAATTTGGTAAATGTTATGGGTCATAATTAATCTATTATAGTTATTTTTTATATTCATCCCATCTCCTTTATGAATAATCATTAAGAGTGTTAGGAGGTCACTATGTCTTATTCATTCAAGTAGGGTCTGGTTTTGCTCCTATATATTCATTCCAAAATTATATGGAGGAAAATGGTATTATCAGATGTTTTTAGAGGAAAAAATACTCCTTTAAATGTTAGTTTCATTAATAAAATCAACCTCATTAGGTGTCTTCAGCAAGGATAAAAGTACCTCAAGTGAATTCAACATATCACTCTGTTGCAAGTGTTACATGTTTTGAATTGTTGTCATTCTTAGAAAAGTTAAAATTGCCTCATATTTCATGTATTATCTCTCAATTTCATATGAATCATGAGATATTCACTTTAAATATGATTTTTTTATAAGTCTCCAAGTGTCTTACTCTTTGGAAAGCATGGTTTGTGCATAAATGGTCTTCTATAGGTTTGAATCCTAAGTTTGGACCAATTGGAAATGAACATAAATGATAAAGCATGATAAGAATAATATTAAAAGTTGTAAGCTCAATTTAATGAGCATGAGGCTCATATACTCTCTTCTATAATAATTGAGACAAGTTTCATTGACCCATAGATTTGCAGACCTATATGTGAATATTCATGGCCTAGGTTTCATGTTTGGAAGTGATTTATAAAATGGATAAGTGTGATATATACTTATAAACACCCATGTGACCTTGACATAACATATTGTATCATCAAAAAAATGAATGAATAGAGTCTCCAACTTTTATACATGAACCCTGTATATGAGTTGAATATACACACAAACATGTATATGCATATGAACAAATTGAGATTGCATAGGATGAATTTAAGTCTATAGGAATATTGGGAAGATTTTAAAAAATTTAAAATGAGTGGATGAAACTATCAAAATTATTTAGACTCAAGGAATTGTCTTCAGTAGGTTATCTAAGCAAGAAAAGAGACCTACAAGTTACAAACATATAGGTCCTCTTTTTAGACAAAAGGCATTTGTTCATGGTAAGAAGAATTGTTGGAAGCATGACTCAATGATGAAAAGAGAGAAGGTATGGAATAATGAAATAACCTAAGTTATTTGAGACTCAAATGAGGGTTAATAAGGTTAAGTTCACAAGCCTAATACTCATACGCAGGTTTGTGTATGGAGACAAGAGAATAGAGGTTTTAAGATGCTACAAAAGGATAACAGCCTAATATAGTGAGAATTAAATTATATAAAGTTTGAATCCTCTAAAAATTACATGATATAGTTGAAAATATTAGGATCCTAAGTTCAAATTTCAATAATTCCACCACGTATCCACCTATAACTAGTCCTAAAGAGGTGTAAGAAAGACATTGTTTACTCTGGAAGTAGGCTAGTTTCAAGCCTAAAGAGAAGTCAAAGTGCACAAAAGGAGAATTGGAGTATATATTAGGTGATTAAATAATTTCAAATTTTCATTGGATGTAAAAGAGCCAAAGTAAAGTTAGAGAAGAATTAACTATCTACATGACCCATTTCAACCTTGCCTATACAACTAATAAGAGTTACAAGCTTGTCTGCTTGGTCAATTGAAAGAGGTTACTTTTTTTGAGAGGCATATAGGTATATGGATGGATTAAAGTAAATATGGAGATTATATATTATGATAATATGGTTTCATGTAACCCTCAAACTTATTTTTAATGAAGCAAATATTGAAAATCTTGTCTAGGCCTATAGAGCCTAACACTACATAGGTAGACCATAAATGCAAACATGTGAAAGTGATTTGATGAGGGTTTTATGAGAAAATAAAAGAATTTATAATGTGTTAATATTTTAAAAGAGACATGACATGAGGTTTTCAACTCCTTTAACAATGATAAAATGAAGTAAACATAATAGTTAGGGTCACTAATAATAGTTTATTTGAGAACCTTAAGTATGGGTAAATGAATATGTGGTGGGCATGTGGAATTGAGTGATAATGGAAATAATGTTAAAGTATCATGGTGGATGATACAAACCTATTCAAGTTAATGTAAACTCAAAACCAAACTCAAATCACCACCTTCAAGCTTATATTTCTCTCTCAACCTCACAAATGCATACTTTGCCACCTGAGAGGCTACCAACTTCTACTTAAATATTTCATGACAAGGTGCATGGTATAAAATGGCGTTTGGAGGTGTTATAGGGGTCTATCCATTTCTTTATTATGGAATTTGGAGAGATAAAAAGGCTCTGATCTTTATGAATCATCGCTAAGACTACAAATTGGTTTCAAACTACCAAAGAGCTCTCAAATGACCCAATGAGAGAGAAAGTATTTATAAAATCTCCTTTGAGGTATTATATGGGTATATACACTTCTTTATTGTGGAATTTGCAGAGAAAAAAAGGCTCTGATCTTTATGAATCATCACTAAGATTACAAATTGGTTTCAAGCTATCAAAGAGCTCTCAAATGACCCAATGAGAGAGCAAGTGATTCTAATGTCTCTTAATGAATTAGTTTGACCATATAATGATATTAATGGTATTCATAACTCTCTTGATCACTATTTTAAGGTACTGATTGATAAGCATGCAAATACGACTGTATGGAACATGACTAAAAATAGGGCAATAAGCTTGTTTGTGAGTATGCAGGGTATGGTTTGAATCCCAAATCAAGGAAAGAGATTTAAAATGAATTTATAGAGGTTATAAAACCATTCATATATATTTTTAGGTCTTCCAAAAAGTTACATGAGCTCTACAAGTTGTCAAATGTGTTAAAAAGTAGAAAATGCACTAGTTTGTAAGGTGAATGGCCTATATGCATGCCTACAAAGCACTTAAAGAGACCTATGATCTATGTATTGAGTTGAATAAGAATTTTTTATACCTAAAAAAAATCATTCCAAGCACTAAAACCTGTAAATTTATTTCCAAACACTCCAAATGCCTTTAAAGCCTATGCAAGCACCTAGACTATGGTTTTTTATCATTTCATGGTTAACCTATCCATACAGGTTCTCAAGAGATGAAAATTGACATGGAGAATGGTATTGGAATGGGTAAAGTTAATCACACACTTCCCAAAATTTTCACATGTTTGGGAATGATTTTGATCGAAAACTCAGTTTCTAGGTAAGGAGACCTAATTAAGGCCTAACTGAGGAGAGGGAATGGAAGAAAAATGACACTTCCACTTAGATTTAGATTATAAAAATTGGCATGGATATGTAATGGGATATTGGGTCCTCAAATATGTGCTCATTTTCCAAATATAATCCATAAATTATTATACAAAAGGAGGTTTACACATTTTTAGGGCTACAAGGAATGAGGCCAAATGAGAGCTCTTGATGAAAAATGAGATATTTATGGTAGTTTGAGGATTTAAAATGAGTTTTTTAAGGTATGATATGTTGTGAATAATTCATCCATGGAGAGGTATTTCCATGGTGAAGATGATACCAATATTTAACTCTTCTGAGCAAGATTGGCCTAGTGAGACAAAGAGGTTTCAAGACACCTGAGGAGTTACTTGATGATTGATATTGAGAGTTAATTTTGAGGAGATACTAAGAATATGAAGTTTCAAATAATAGGTCAAGAGATAGTCAAGATGAGTTAGTGATCAAGAATGCGACTTGTCCATTCACAAGCCAAGACAAAGGGTTGTTTTCAAGAGCAAAGCAAAGTGTCAAGAAAAGTTCCAAACATCCATGCCACTTGTAGGAGAGGAGAATATTCAAGAGAGAACAATTTTCCTTTGAAACATGATGGATTATCTTATAACTCCTTATTTATAACTCTCTTGAGAGACACTTGGCAACTCCTCTCTCCTACACCCTTCTCTCCTTCTTCTCTTACTTTCTCTATATATTCAGCCTTAATAGGTTATGTTTATATCCTTCACCTGGATAAGGTGAAGCCTTACCCATTTAAAATAATTTTATCCATGAGAAAATTCTATTTTACCTCCTCTTTTGACTAGTTTTTATATGTATACTTAACTAGTTGATCTTGTTAAGTGATAGTCTTGCTTCCTTGGAATGTTTGTCCTTTTTTACATTCATGTTTAGTTTGGAATCCTTTTTGTAAGTCTTATAAAGTATCTAGGTGAGGTGTGAATTTTTATTGAGTAGCCTATTCACTAGTGTCATGCTATGACCTTTTTACTAGTCTTCCTAGCCCAAGCCTTATTCATAATCTTCATGAGAAATACTGATGTAGAGTGGTAGATTTGGAGTAATGTTTGTTATAGGCTAGTCTCATGTTTGAATTGCATTTATAGTTGTTTAGTAGTGGTAAAATATATTTGTTGTATCACCTCTATTAGAATATGTTTCTCTTTTTTCCTAGCAAGTTGTTATAGTAATTTATGAGCCTTAGTGATACATCAAGGGAGATATCCCTTTAACCTAGAGTTTTACCTCTCTAATAGGTCACCCACAATATTGAGATGATTCCATGTTATTCCAAATTTTTAAGGCTTGAGCCACCTTAAAAATGGTGCAAATTTTATTGAGAACAATTTTGGCATGCTCTATGGGACTAAGGTCTAAAGGAATGGAAGGATTGTTGGTGTTGTTGTTCTACGTATTAGCCTTTGAAGGCATTCAAAACATAAATGGAAAATCCATTATCAATAAACTAACTCTAGAATCCTAGTCACTTATTTAATTAAGTTGTAGTTTCCATTCATTATCTTGATGAGGTTGTTATGACTGAGCTTGAAGTAGAGTTCAGTTTTATGTAAGTTGATGAGGCATCTCAAGCCTATGGTATTCCCTATTAGTCATATGATGAACATTATCAACTTCAATATAATCCATATAAGCCTTGTTATGAATCACACCAGTCCATGATCAGCCTACATTCCCCTTACATGACTATGATGTTGCATATGGTCAGTGTTATCAAGCTCAAGAGGTCCCTAGCCAACATAGCCAATTTTCAAATAAGTCTATTCCAAGTTTCAATCAAACTCTCTTAGGCTATGAAAGATACATGAGAGGGCTTAATACATAAATGAAATATGTACAAAATATCCCTAGTCATCTCATTCATATAACAGAGGAAGAAGCTAGTGACCCAATGCATAAAGAAACAACTCAGGTCAAAATAATGTGAGTTTGAGGGAAAAGTGCAATCTAGTCAAACTAATATAACATCAGAAGAAGCTTCTAATGATGTGCTTCAGGTTGTATATCTTCATGAGGGATGTCAAAATAAGGACGAAGTCCTTTGGTAGTAGTGCCTAGACATATGCAATGAATTTGAGGCTCTTTAAGGGCCTACACTTCCTATTGGATAGAGTGAGGATGTTATTGAGGTTACCTTCCTTTTTGAAGGACAATGTGATAATCTTCAAGGTACCAAGTTTGAGTCTGCCCCTATAAACCAAGAAGTTATCATGCTTGAGTTGACATATAACATCAAGAGAGATCAAAATAAGGTTTTTTAAGCACAATATGAGTTCATCTTCATAAGGGACATGTTTGTTGCCACCACTTCACTTGAAAGCATGTTAAGAAGTTTAGAAAGAAATAACAGGATGAAGACAACAACACCAAGGCTCAAGAGGTATCTTATTTCATGCCAATATTCATCTCATGGAGCAAAAGATATAACAATATTGCCCTTTGAACTAGGAGGAAGAATAAAGGTACATGTTAGTTGTATATATTATTTGCTTTGTTGTGTTTTGTGTTCCTTGAGTGCTTAGCTAACACATGTGTGTGTCTTGTTTCTTTAATTTATGTGTGTTGTCTTTGCTTTGTGTTTTTTCATTTCAAATTAATTTGTTTTTTCAAGTATCAAGGTCTATCCAGGTCTGAATCTGAGTGAAAATGACTCCATTTCCCAATGGAAGGACAAGGCTACTGGTCTAATTAACATTACAAGCATGCTACCCCTATAAATCGCTAATTTGTTGATAATTTTAATCCCCAAGGTCAAAATGTCAACAAATATAGGCAAAAACTTTATTGTCATGTTTTTATAACCAATTTTAAAGCTTTGATATACATTATGTGGTCTTCAATAGCCTTTTTAAAATATTATTAGCATTGTTTAAAGTTAATTTGATAAAACTAAGGTAACACTTTATCCTTGTTTTAGACTAGTCTAGTCATGTAATGGTATACTGAGACATATTAAAGTGATCTCATAGGTCCCTAAGTTTCCCTAAAAGTAATATTTTACCCCTCATCACCTTTTATAAACATTTCATGCTTCTTTGGAGAGTTTAATGTTTATTTGTGGACTTTAAGGTAAGAAACTTAAAGAAAAAGATGATTTTTACTAATTTATATGTATGTAAAATCCAAATAAAGTGAATGATCCATAATAAAACTCTTTCCAAGTTCATTTTAGTATTTACATAACTACCAAATATGTCATCAAGTTAGAAAGTGGTCAAATTCTTAAATTTTAATACTTAAGAGGCAATTTTTGCACTTGCACAATATTAGAAGATCAATTTATAGTTTAAAATTGTTTTAGAGAGTATATTAAACTTCCATAGGTCATATTAAATCTTGGAATCAATTTTTAGGTCATAAAAGTTCAAACAACCCTCTCTCTCCTCCATCATTGCCTTCACAAGCTCAGAAAAACAAAATTCAAATGCATGGTATAGACACAAGAGAGAAATTTGGAAGCTAAAACTTTGGTAAATTTTAGAGGTCATAATGGGATTAAATTTAGTGTCATTATTTTTTAGGTTCATCCCCTCTCATTTATGAATAATCATTAAGAGTGATAGGAGGTCATTGTGTCTTGTTCATTTAAGCAAGGTCTAGTTTTGATCATGTTTCTTCATTACATAATTAAATGGAGGAGAATGGTTTTATGAGATGTTCTTAGAGGGAAAATTACTAATTTAATTTTTGGTTTCATCAATCAACTCAACCTCATGAGATGTCTTCATCAAGGAGAAAAGTACACCAAGTAAATTGAATGTATCACTTAACTGCAAGTGTTTTGGGTTATTTTGAATTATTGTCATTATTAGAAAAGTTATAATTTCCTAAAATTTAATGGAGGATATCTCAATTTCATATTAATCATGTGCTCTTCATTTTTAATATGATATTTGTATACAGTCTCCATGCATCTTTCTCTTTGGAAAGCATGGTCTATGCATAATGGTCTTCTACATGTTTGAATTCTAAGTTTTTATCGATTGTAAATGAACATCAATGATAAATCATGAGAATAACACTATTTAAATTTATAATCTAAGGTAATGATCATGATGATCATATACACACTTCAATAAGGATTGAGACAAGTTTCATTCACCCACAAGTTTGTAGACCTGTAGGTGAATATTCATGGCCTAGGTTTCATGTTTGGAAGTGATTTAAAAAATGATTGTGTGATATAGAATTATAAAAACCCATGTGAAATTGATATACCATATTTTATCATCAAAAATCATGAATGAATAGGGACTCCAACTTCTATGCATGAACCCTGTACATGAGTTGACTATACACACAAACCTGTATATGAAAATGAGCAACTTCAAATTTCATAAGATGAATTGAAGTCAATAGGACTAATGGGAAAATGTTAAAAAAAATAAAATGAGTGGATGTAACTATAAAAATTATTTAGACTCAATAAATTATCTTTAGTAGGTTATCCAAGCAAGAAAAGAGACCTATAGGTTACAGACCTGTAGGTCCTCTTTTAGACAAAAGGCATTCGTTCATGCCAAGAATAATTGGTTAAAAACATGACTCAATGATGATAATAGAGATGTTATAGACTAATGAAATCACTTAATTTATTTGAGTGTTAAATGAGGTTTAGAAAGGTTGAGTTCATAATCCTAGTACTCATACACATGTCTGTGTATGGAGATAAGAGAATAGAGGTTTGAAGATACTACAAAAGGCTAGTAGGCCAAGATAATGGGAATAAACTTATATGAAGTTTTAATCCTCTCAAAATTCCATGATCTAGTTGAAAAGAGCAGGATCCTAAGTTCAAATTTCAATAATTCTACCAAATAGGCACCTACAACTAGGCCTAGTGAGGTATAAGAAAGATATTGTTTGCTCAAGAAGCAAGCTAGTTTCAAGCCTAAAGAAAATTTAGAGGTAAAAAGGATAATTGGAGTCTATATTTGGAGAGAAAAAAAGTTAAAATGGTTATTGGAGGTAAAATATACAAACAAAAGTCAGATAAGAATTGATTGTATACAAGATTCATTTCAACCTTACCTGCATAACCAATGAGAGAAACTGACCTATCTACATGGTCAATTGCAAGAGGCTACTTGTTTTGAGAGAAATATATGTATATATATAGATTAAATTAAATATGTATATGCTCTATTATGATAATATGGTTTCATGTAACACTTAGACACATCTAAAATGAAGCAAATATTAAAAATCCTATCTAGGCTTGTAGAGCCTAACACCACATACGTAGACCATAAGTGCAAACATGTGAAAGTGATTTGATGAGGATTTTATGAAAAAATAAAATAATTTAAAAGGTTTTATTATTTTCAAATATACATCACATGAGGTTTCAAACTCCTTTAACAATGTGAAAATGAAGCAAACATAATAGTTAGGGTCACTAACAATAATTCGCTTGAGAAACCTAGGTATGGGTAAATGAAGATGTGGCAAGCCTATGGAATTGAGTGACAATGTAAATCATGGTAAATTATCATGGTAGATGATATATACCTATTGATATCATTGTCAACTCAAGACCAAACTCAAACCACCACCTTTAGGCTTATATTCCTCTCTCAACCTCATAAATGCACACTCAACCACCTGAGAGCCTACCAACTTCTGCTTGGATATTTAATGAAAAGATTAGTGGTATAAAATGGTGTTTGGAGGTGTTTTATGTGTCTATATATTTCCTTTGGTGTTATTTATAGATAGAAAAAAGGATTTTATCTTTATGAATCATTGTTAAGACTGCAAATTGGTTTCAAGCTGCCAAAGAGCTCTCAAATGACCTGATGAGAGAGAAAGTGATTATAGTGTATCATAATGAATTATTTTAACCATATAATGATGTTAATGTTATTAAAAAATATCCTAATCACCATTTCAAAGTATTGGGTGATAAGCATGCAAGTACAACTATACAGAACAAGACTAAAAATAGGGCAATATGCTTGTTTGTGAGTATGGAGGGTATGGTTTGACTCCTAAATAAATAATAGAGATGTAAAAATAATTGAAAATGTTATAAAACAATTAAAAAATCTTTTAAATTATTAAAAAAAGATACATGAACTCTGAAAGTTGGCAAATGGGTCAAAAAGTAGAAAATGCATTACTTTTCAAGCCAAATGGCTTATATGTAGGCCTAGAAAGCACTTCAAGAGAGCTTTCCTTAGTGAATTGAATTTACTAAGGATATTTTAGACCTAAAAAAATTAATTTAAATTAATATAACCTTAAAATTTGTTTCCAAACACTCCAAATGCCTCTCAAGCCTATGTAAGCACTTAAACTAGGGTTTTAGACCATTTCATGGTTGACCTATCCATACAAGATCTCAAAAGATAAAAATTAACATGGACCATGGTATTGGAATGGGTAAATTTAATCATGCACTTCCCATAATTTTCAAATGTGTGGGAGTTATTTTGAGATAAAACTTAGTTTCTAGGCAAGGAAGCCTAATTTAAGAGAGAGAATGGTAGAAAACTGACACTTCCATTTGGAGTTAGATCCTAAATATTGGCATAGAGTAAGGGGATACTGGGTACTCAAAAATGTGATCAATTTACAAATATCATTTTTACATTGTTTTGCACAAGGAAGTTTACATGTTTTCAAGGTTATAAGGAATGGGGCCAATAAAGGATTTTGACACAAAATAAGATCTTAGGGGTAGTTTGAGGCTTCAAAATGAGTTTATACAAGTATGATATGATGTGAATAGGCCATCCATGGAGATATATTTCCATGTTGAAGATGAGACCAAGATTTGACACTTGTGAGCAAGATTGGCCTAGTGAGACAAAGAGGTTTCAAGACACCTAAGGAGTTACTCGATGATTGCTACCGAGAGGTCAATTTGAGGAGCTCATAAGAAGATGTAAAGTGTAAAATAACATGGCTAGAGATAGTAAAGATTAGTTAGTGATCAAGAAGGCCACTTTTCCATTCACAAACCAAGACAATGGGTAGTTTTCAAGAGCAAAGCAAGGTGTCAAGTAATTTTCAAAACTTCCATGCCACTTGTAGGAGAGAAGCATATTCAAGAGAGAAAAATTCTCCTTTGAAACCTGATAGAGTAGATTCTAACTCCTTGTTTGTAACTCTCTTGAGAGACACTTTGTAACTTCTCTCTCCTACGCCCTTCTCTCCTTCTTCTCTCACTTTCTCTATATATTCATCCTTGATAGGCTATATTTGTATCCTCCACCTAAATATGGTGAAGTCCTACCAATTTTAAAGCATTTGATCAATGATAAGTTTTTGTTTTACCTCCTATTTTGACTGGTTTCAATGTGTATGCTTGATTATTTGATCTGATAGTCTTGGTTTCTTGGCATGTTTGTCCTTTCTTACATCATGTTTAGTTTGGAATCCTTTTTGTAGGTATTATCAAGTGTATAAGTGATATGTAAAGGTTGAGTGAGTAGCCTATTTAGTAGTGTCATCCTATGACCTTTTGATGAGTCCTCTTAGCCTAAGCATTCTTCATAACATTCATGAGAAATATTGATGTCGAGAGAAAGATTTGGAGTAGTGTTTATTGTAGGTTAGTCTCATGTTTGAATTATATTTAAAACTAGTAGGTAGTGTTCAAATATATTTGGTTCATCACCTCTATTAGAATTTGGTTCTACATATTTATTGAGATGTTATGTATCATATATAATAGATTGGAGAAGAGCGAGGTTGAATATATTATCATCATGAAATTTATTACCTACGACATTAATTTGTTTCTTTACATCCATAAGTGGTTCAATAATGGAGGTGCCATATAGGAAAAATGTTGTTTTGTTGCATTGTTTGTAACCATATTTATAAGAGCAACTTTAGATATCGACTCTTGCTTTGAAATGCCTTTATTAATATCTTTTTTTTTAAAATGCTTTGGTCTTGATTTGGTAATTATATCTCTAAACTTTGGTTTGTGTGAGTCTTTAATTGATCCTTTTGTACCTTTTTCTTGGGAGACGTGATCACTAAATTAGAAGTGTTGGAGTCAACCAATTGTGATAAAATATTGTAGTTGTTTGAAGTATTTTTTAGATACACTTGATTTGAAATGGGTGATTTTACCTTATTATTTATAGAAGAAATATCTCTATATTCAACCCTTCAACAAATGTAAATGAAAAATGAGATAAGTAGTCATCCTCATCAATGGGATTGAAATTTGACTGGCACAGTTAATCATCTCTAATTTATTGTGTATCCTCATCATCACTGCTATAATAGTCCTCAATCATACAATAATTTTATGAATTGACCGATAATGGTAGTTCTTGAATAGGTTATACTATTTTTGTGGGAATTATCACTTGTTATTTATCTTCCTTGATAGGATCCTCTATTTATGCATAAATTTGCAATTTTTGTGTTGTTTATTTAAGAATCTCTTCTATTTTCTTATATATTTGAGGAAATTGTGGGATGTAATTTACGTTACTTGATTCCTTCACGTCAAAAGTATGCATTTTTTCCATTCGAGTTTGTTGTTTAGGTGAGATGATAGAGACCTTATGGGATAATGATTGTGTCATTTTGTAATATTGAAAAGGTGCATCATCAATTAGAATTGTATATTCACGAGTATCATATAAAAATTTAATGTGTATATGGAATGTATAAGGTATATCTTCCATTGCATTAATCCAAGGACATCATAAGTGTAGAATATATTGTAATTGATTGGATGACTTGAAAAATGGTAGATATCATTTTAAGGCTCAATAATAAATCTAATGTGATAATTCCCAATATTTATTTTAGAGTGTTATCAAAATCATGTATAGCTTTCTAGGATTTTTTAAGATTAGAATTGTTGAAGCCCAATTTATGTATGAATTCATAGCTGTAAATATTTAATTTGGAACCATTGGCAACCAATGCATGCTTGATTAGATTTATATGCATTTAAATTTAAATGAATAATGGAAGATTTTTCCCAATGGTATGCTTGGGAGGTATATAGTACTTATCAAAAGTAATGGTATTTTTAAATATCCTTAAAGGTATTCATGATAGAAGCAAAAAAATCTGATTGTGTATCCATAGGAAGAGTGGTATCTCATAACACTGCATATAAGATATCTTTGTAAGTTGGATTTTATTTAATAGCTTTAGAATATAAATATTGGCTAGATTATTACACAACTAGTCAATGAGATCATACCCAATGGGTTTATAAATTTTCCTTGAGGAAGGTGGAGGAGGTGGAGGAGGAACATTGAGATTAGTAGGATTGAGTTGACGGGGTAAAGGTGGCCACCCTCTTCTAATTTGAATAGCTTGGAAGTGGGGATTTAATATGAGACTTAGATAAATAATGGGAATATATTGATGAATAGAATTATGTTGAGAGCGAGGAGGAGGAAACACAAATTTTTTTGCACATGTTCTTTGGAATCTATTTGTGATAAGAAGTAACTCAGAATGAATATAAAAAAATCAGGTGTTAACAACAGACACAATCTCAAGAAATGGCCTAGTTTGGTTTTGTTCACAAAAGGTAGAATCTTGTATGTATCCAAGGCCTATTATTTCATTATCATGTGAAATTTTCATTCATTATTTCCCCCCCAATGGGGGAAAATTTTCTTTTTATGCTGGTAATATTTTGGGATAATTATTATAGAATGTAATATTACAACAATAAAAATTGAAAAACACTGGAGGATCTATATTATACATTTTATCCTCTTAATTTGATTTATATTTTATCCAAGCTCTAATATAATTAATAACATGCTAAAGTGAAATACAATATGTAATAATAAATTTCATAATCCTATGTAACATATGAGATAAACTTTCATTCATTGAATCCATTATGAATACAATACAAGCAAAAAGCAAGGTATAAATGGTCATCTAGAAAAGGGTTTGAATGATTGTGGGGGATCTCAATTATACTTATTCATAAACTAGTGTCAACCAAATATTTTATAAATTTTAGTATAGATATTAAATTATTCTTGTAGCCCACTATCCCATCTTTGAGGGTACAATGAGACTAACTTCCCTAAGAGGTACATTCCTCTCGAGTGAATTGCAAATCAAATGGTTAAAAGAGGCTTTCTATGGTATAAAAAAGGGATCCTAGGCATTTATAATATACCATGAGATATGAGGAAACTAAACACCATTGTTAGTGTTTTACGATGTCTTGAGTATTGGGGAAATACTCTTCACACCATGGTGTTCATAGACAAAATCATCGCTTAGCCCATAATGACAATTACTAAGTAGTTTTATAAGTGTCAAAAGATAATTTCTAAAAGAAAGTAACAAACAAATAAAAAAGAAAAGTTGAAAGATTTTTGTGTATAAATATTAATAAATATCAAACCGAGGTTGAAGGAAAAAATTTCAGTGTTAGAATTTATCCAAGGTGACAAGATAATTTCTTCAGTGTCGAATTAAATCTAAAGTCAAATAAGATTGGTCGTCATGGTGTCAGATTTATATCCAAGGTTGAAGTTTATTTTCTTTCACTATTAGGAATTTACATAATTTTGTATGAAATTTTATGACAAAAATAAAGAAAACAAGTAATGTTCTAAAAAATTATAAGTTCACCATAATGTTTATATGTTTAACTTTGTTTTACCAATGAAATGCAATAAACACTAAATGATTAAAGATTTAATTTAGATTACAAAATATACAGAACTAAATGTAAAATACAACATTTTAAATGAGCTATAAATAGTAATAAATACTTAAATGTGAAAACTTAGCTTGGATCTGATTTATGTTGATGGTGCAGATATATCTCTATTGTGAAACTGGTAGAAAGATCTATGAATTGTGTTGTAGCTAAAAACAAGAGTATGTGATGTATTTGAACAAGGTTGTATTAGATGGACATGAGTACACTATGGTCTTGTCTATTAACTATGGCCCCATCCTAGTTGGTTACAGGATTGATTTTCCTATATAGACACTTGCGACTATCAAATGTGGTCTATTGATAAACTACATGAGCCTATTTGACGGGTAAAAGCCCTGCATTAGAAAAACCCTAGTTCTTACACATAAACCAAATAAAAGATCAAATACAAATAGGGTAATTGGATAAGTGAAATAACTTATCTATCCTCATAAAACTTTGCACAATCTAAGTGTTGTCTATATAGCTCAAAAGGACCTCAGGCCGACGTACTTACCCCTCCTAGAGCGAGTATGTGAATCTTGATATTTCCTATATGGATGCAACTATAAAACTGACTTGAATGCTTGATAATGAATGCCCTTAAACTGCAATAAAATAGATTCAAACTTGGTCTATGACTATTATATATATATATATATATATATATATATATATATATATATATATATATATATATATATATATATATATATATATATATAGAGAGAGAGAGAGAGAGAGAGAGAGAGAGAGAGAGAGAGAATTGGAAAGTTTAGTGTTCGTTTGCTTAATGTCCAATAGAATCATCAAATGGTTGTTATAAGTGTATTGAATGACCTTGATGTGCTTAGATAGATGAATATTTATAATATTGACATTAACGAACCTTAATAAAATATGAAACATGTCAAATTTAAAAGGTTACCTTTGGAGTGTGGAGGACAAGGCCATACTAGTGAACAAGGTTGGATTGCGTTCCTTCCTAGTGCAATCTTCTCCCAAAAAGATAAAGACTATTGGGATTTAACTAACATGAACCTGTAAGTAGAATAGTGATGCCCGAATTATATTTTCTAATAATTAAAAGACAATAAAGGAAATTGTGACGTCTCCCATAGAGATTTCAAGTTAATAGAATGCCAAATAAACCAAAGTAAATATGTCAAAATTAAACATTGTCAAGCACTTAATGATTAAATTTGAGTGTCTAACATTTGTGGCAAAAAATATTTGGAAAGATTTTGAAGAAGTTAAGCTTCATTTAAAATTGTTTCATGATAGATTTTATAGTGATTTCTCAATTAATGACCATGTTCTCTAGTGGTCTCTCATCATAACCAATACTAGCCTCCCTCTTGATGAATTTCAAGGTATAAAAGAATTGAGGCTCTTAAAGAAAGGAATTCAAATGATTAAGGATTTGATTTCAACTCGCAATTGGACTCCTTGGCCCTCACTAAAATAAAAACTCAATTTAAATAATTATGATATATCAGTTGTTCTTTACATTCAAGAGTTAATGTCAGATGTTATGCTTCACAAATTGGGTCTACAATCTCCACATTCTTGGTGGAAGGATTAGAGGTAGAACTACAATACGAACTTAAAGTTCTACTATTTCGCAGACGTCCTATACCAAGTCATGAGCCCTTTCTCTCTAGCTCTTGGTAAGCTCAATAGGTGCTAGAATCTTAATTCTTCGCCCATGACTTGGCTTGCCCATCTCAACCTAATTTGTAATGCTAAGTTTGAACCCAAACTTGCTCATTTCTTTGGTGTTTGGTTTATCAAGGCTTATCGATTGGAGAGCATCTTTATCATCTTGGAATTGCTAGCCCAAGTGTCCGACTTGTGCCAAACTCGAGTCATTCCAATATATCTTTTGGACATGTCCCAAAGCTCAATTTTCTTGGAAATGGATACGTAGTGTCTTCCAATCTTACCACCCTGAACCTTTCTAACAACGTTTGGCCCTCCTAAAGGATTTTGTTGATTGGCCAACATGTATAGATTTTATATGGAATTTCTTTAAAGTTGTTATTTTATTTCAGTTATGGAGAGTTAGAAATTTTGCTTTATTTAACAATGAAGAAACATTTGTCATTTATTTATGAACAACAAGGTGTCTATGATATCTTCAACTTTTATGTAGATTCAAGCCCAGGGGAAAAAAGTGACCATTGAAATTAGCATTTGTAGGAGATGTTTTCCCATTAGTGGAGTGCTCCTTGTGTTCTGAGCCAGTACCCTTAGATTGTTCACCACATGGTTCTCTACCACCAGCACCCAGATGCCAGTGGAGACATTCTTGTAGCCGCATCCACTTCTTCACACCTCCTCTTCAACAAGGGGGATGGACTCTGTCGCCTCCATATGAGAAATCCACTATGAGTCCTTCTCGGTAGAGGTCACCTGCTAGTTCTAGTTATGTGGGTGGTATTTTACAGCGTCCTAAGTTTGGCATTATTGTTTCTTTGGCTCTTCTAGACCCCATAGATAGATGGGTGGTTCATGATCCTCCCTCAACTGAACCTTCATCTTGAAATGCTCATTAGCCTAAGGATGATCCTCCACCTCCTCCTCTTAATGCAGTGGCCTACGTTTAATTTCTTAATATTCCTTTTATGAATACTTTGGTGTTGTTTCATTTATTATGTTTTTCAATATTTCTTTGATTTTAATCTATTTTACGCTAACTTTTCTTCCAACAAAAATTTCGAATTGTAAATATCTATCAACTACTTTATTTTATAACATTTTGTAAATTATTATTTTTTAATAATAATATTTATACTCAAACGTTCCAATAATCTAAATAAACAATTTAAAATTGACCTAAATAATAAATGATCATAATGTTGCATCAAAATCTAATCCAAAGATCATAAGATAAGGGTAAGCATAGAGTATGGTTATAATTTCATATTTTATAAAGAAAAAGGTTTATGATTTATATAAATCAAGTGAAGGATAGAAAGATAAGATAGGACAATATGCTATTCTGCTCATGAATTCATAAAATATATTATTTTTATTTATAAATTAAAAGCTGATGCTAGAACATAACTACTTTTACAGTGCCGACTTAAAAAATTAAAAAGGAACGTCATTAATGATAATATAATTCCTTATACTTTTATAGTGCTGCAGATATTTTATTTGTTTTCTTTTTAATATTTTATATATTCGAGACAAATATATACTTTTTTCTTTTCAATTTTTTGATTTTGTAATATTAGGCTTTACTTGAGAAGGTATCCATTTTAGTTATTTTATAAAATTATATTTTTTAATAATTATAATTTGAAATAAAGTCGAGCGAAATATAAAGGCATTTGATTTTATTTGGGAAAAATTGAGGAGCATGATTCAAATTTAAAATTTAATTTAAAAATTAAATATAAATAATTAAAATAAAATTTTATATTAAAATATATATGAAATAATTTTAAATTTTAAAGATTTAGAATAAATTTTAAAAAATCAAATTTTTTTTAATTAAATAAAATTATAATTTTTAATAATTATAATTTAAAATAAAGTCGAATGAAATATAAAGACATTTGATTTTATTTGGAAAAAATGGAGGAGCATGATTCAAATTTAACATTTAACACTGCATTTTAAAATTTAATATAAATAATTAAAATAAAATTTTATATATTAAAATATATATGAAATAATTTTAAATTTTAAGTTTTAAATATTTTATAATAAATTAAAAAAATTTGAATTTTTTAAATTTAAAATATAAAATTAATTATATAATTCTAACTAAAAAAATAAGACCAATTACATTGAATCTGAATTTGATCCCTTTTTATTAATTTTTATTTGATAGATATCAAGGTTGATGGGACCCCTACCTGGATAGCTTTTGATTGAAGCTACAAACCGGATCTGGAGCACAATCAAGGAAGCGCAGTCTCCGAGAACTATTAAACCATCATAAACGGCCACCAACGAACCAGATCTAGGGCACAATCAAGGGGTCCAGACTCTAAGAACTATTAAACCAATATAAACAACTACTACCGACCATTGAAACTACTAAGTCGACTCAAATGGCCACATCCAACCTATAAATGCCATGTGAGATTCAAACATGAGTGGGGCTAGGCACAATCAACCCACTTTACGAACCCTTCTACATCTCATTGGCTAAATCTTTGAAATAACATAATTTTTTTTAGAATTGCTAACAAAGTATGTAATAAAACTACATGTAGAGTCTACTACGCAGCTTTACAATGCATGACACATCAAAAGGGGTCTGCATAAGATGAGTAGACAACCCATAAATGGATTGGGTCATTTAGACACTTATGCAAGGATGACCATCGCTAAAGGTTTCCATAGAGAAAAGGGTTTCCTAAAGGATGATACACTATTCAAGGGGTATTAGAGTGCGAGTCCCCACTAATAACCTTCAAACCTTTAGAAGGCACTCAATTTCCCCATCGGACCACCTAGGGATCCAAAACCCAATTTAAGTATCCAATAAACCCATACGGTTATGACTTGGTAACTCATGAGGCAAGAAGGTTTTGCTTATGACTCGGGTATCCTTAATGACATAGTCAACGTCCAGTTTAATCCAACAGATAGGGTTAAATACCAAAATGAAAGAATAATGCAGTAGAGAGCTATCTTACTTACCAATTGTTAAACATACAAATCTAGTAATAAAGAGGTACCATAATAAGTATGACAGGTCATAAAAGAAGAACCAAAGTATATTCATGCCAAGCTTCTTCTTATGCAAGCCTTACATTAATTTTAAAATCAACAAGTAGCTATCACTGAACCACTACCAAAGTGATGCAACAAAAAAAATTATAATACATATAACCTCTATGACCGCCCACGCGAAGAACAGTATTGGTTCTACCCCATTAGATCATTGTGCCATGATCCATAATCATAGAAGTCACTGCACCCATAGTCCTTCACTTGACATATGCCACTATATCACATATAGCTTCATCATATGAAAATCGATTATCATGGGAGTTAGACAACCACATTCCTATTTTCCAACACGAACATTTAACTTTCCCTAAGAAATAATGCACATGCTGAAAATAAACATAATATCCTTAACAGTTCTAATATACAAGCAAGAACTCATCCATTTGGGACCATCACCCAATATAAAATGAATACCAATTAATATAATGAACCACCAATAATAGTGCTACCAAACCAAACCAATAATAGGCTCCTTGCATTAATGGTTCATTTCAACTTCTTAAATTAAAGACAAGTATAAGATTTATCCATTATGAACAATAACTTATTAATAACTAATTTTATCATTATACTATTAACAACAATACGAACCATGCCAGCTATGGGATGCCATTATGAATAGCCAACTACCACATCATATGTTGATCGCACATGGTATCAAGATGGTCAACCATGCATCCAACATAGTAATGTCAAAAATAACTAACACATTAAGCTTATAGCTTCATCTCAAAAGTTATGCCAACAACCACTTCATCATGGCTGATCTCATACAATCACAAAATGAGCATAAATCATTTATTAATTTACCAATTACTTAAAAGATACAATATGGATATTTGTAATATTTTCTTAATAACAAGTTTCCACAAGACCATAAAACAATGTGTTTATAATATAATTTTCTAGCACTTACTAGAATGACTTTGCCTAGCCACCACACACACACACACAATGAACCTCTACACTTAATTGCTTAAGTAATAAGTGTACAAAAAACTAAGTCCATAACATATAAATGAATAACTCCAACATCTTGTTGCTAAGATCAACAAGAAAGAGAACAACATGCATTAATACCCTGAAGCAAATCAAAATATCATTCATATGTATATACATATAGCCATGTATTATATATAATCATTAATTCCAGCTAACTATGACACCCTTCCTTTAAATCAAGGAGTTTCCATTACCAGTTCACATCTTGAAAAGAGTGATCAGAAGATTTATTTAGTATGAGTACAATATGAAATACTATAGGAAATGTAAGATTATTATTTACATATAATAATACCTAATTCTAGGTCTTAATAACAAGTGGTTAAGACTGTTACAGTAGTTGTACAATCCACTAATAATTGATAGTTCTAACATATATATATATATATATATATATATATATATATATATATATATATATATATATATATATATATATATATATATATATATATATATATATATATATATATAAGCAAGTGATCCAATGCACAAAGAAATAAATTATACTACAATATAGGTACTGCATTTAGAATAGGGCAGCCTCTCAAAAATAAATAGATAGTACTATTAAACATACAAATAGAATCAATAAATTTAACTTCATCATTCCAAATACCATCTTGGTTAGCATTGGTAAACACAACACTTCAACATGTGAAAAATATAAAAAAATAATCAATTTCAAAAGGAAAACCCCACTATATTAAAATTTCTTACACTAGAAAATGGTGCAATAAATGTGTCAGCATAAAGATGGAAATATGAATTCCCTTCTATTAAAGATTCTGAAAGTCAAACTCTATATTAATAAATTAAGTCCGAAAAGAGCAACAACTCAAATTGATTTAATTTCACATTAAAGAATATTAGGCAACCTCATAATTTATTGTTGCGGTAACACTTTCCTTTTCAAAAGGATAAATCATCAATGAAACTATTATATATAAACCTCCAAAATAATTAGGGTATCGTATAATCAATATATATCTCATAAAATATCATTAGCAATACATTCAACCTACATATAATGGTCTAAAACAGTCAGGAGCATTCACTCTCTCTCTAATCATAAATGTTTTATTGCTTTAAATCAATTGTTTTTCTCTCATATTAAGTATAAACATCCAAGGCAGAATAAAATAGTTAAAATGTATATATAGCGACTGAGTGACCATGAAACTAAATGTATTGTAAGTATATAATCTTTGTTTGCTAAAACACTATCTCATATAAGTAAGTTCACATCATAACCAAAATCAATTTATTTTCACTTAGCAAATTAAGTGTAGGAATAACAAGGTAATAATAATCTTTTCAAGAATAATTATCTAATCATATAATTAATGATTCTTTCTTTTATTTAAACCTCCATTAACTAATAAACAACTAATGGCATATGCAAAAATACAATCAATAGATCAAAGTTTGTTTGTGTAACAGGATGAACAAGAATAATTTGTTTTGGATCTTGTTTCAAATAGTTTTGGGAATACATTCAAATCTCAAACTCTAATATAATAGTACAACACTCTTTCCAACAGTAAACATGGGGTTCTACCTGAGATTTAAGAATTAAATAAATCATTTTAAAATAATGCACAATAAAACTCTTCCCTTCTCTTGTAAAAATCAAACGCCATCATAATTACATAAGTAGCCAACTAAACTAAACAGATACTTTTCTTATGTCTTAGTAACCAATCAACAAGGTAGCCTACAACAAAGTGGTTTTACATTATCTTTTTGGGAAAGTAAACACGTCAACATATTGGTTTTAATATTATACATTGTTGAGTTATCAGTGAATGGGTTTTTATATTTTTCAATGTGATCAAGGATAACACACCACATGGTCTAACAAACAGTGATCTAGATTTACCACACAATCAAGGTATATAATTACCAACTAACAAAAAAAAATCATCATATCCAAATGTTATTTAACCTAATATGGCACAACATAAACCCAAGCAAAACAGTCAACTAAATCAATGAACATAGACATTTTCTAGGATTATACTCGGGTTTTCATTATAACTCAATAACAAGAAACTCCCACACAAAACATCATACACAAACCTCACTATTACCCTATCTGTGGTATAGGCTCGTGTAGGATTGAAAAAATATTACCACATGAGAATATATATAGTAGGGTTATGTAAAAAACTTGCAGTTATTAATAAAGGATTTCAAATTCAGAATTTAACTAGAAGAAGAAATCACATACATGTTAGTGTACGTAGGGTTTTCATTTGTTATTGTTTGTCTCTCCAAAATGGTGTCATATAACCAATGATAGTAGCTCGCATATGCCTCTCTACATCATTCCCTTCTTCTGTCAAATCTCTTTCTCTCCCTTTCTATTATTCTCCTACCATGCCCCATACACCAACTCTTTCTCTCTCCCCTTCTTATTATTTCTCTATTCTCCTCTCTGTTATTCATTCTCCTCTCCAAGCATAGCAGTGATGAAAGTAGGCTTGAAACCCTATGTTTTTATCCATATTCCTCATCGCCCTTCTTTTTCCTAGTGAAGTCAATGACTTAAATGATGGTTGGCCAAGCGCTATCAATTTAAAACCTAAAATTAGTTGTTTTGTCTTAATGTTAAAACCCAATGCCATGTCAAGTCTTTGACCCCCATCGTGGTCCAAGACATTTTACACTAGAATCATGTGACTTAGACAACAAACCCCTTTACCACCACTCACCAAGGCTCCAAAACAATTTTAATAAAAGTCTTTTATTTCTCATGCCAATGCATTTAGAATTAAACAATCAAAAGCTCTTTATCTACATATGCCAACACATCAGTAATTTTATACACTTTACAAATAGCCAATAAATTAAAGATTTAAAATAAATCAAAATGTTCTTTAATTAAACTCGCCAGAGCATTACTTTAGTTTATAAGCTCTATAATTAACCAACATAAGTTTAAGGTCCTTAGTGATATATATATATATATATATATATATATATATATATATATATATATATATATATATATATATATATATATATATATCACTAAGGACCTTAAACTTATGTTGGTTAATTATAGAGCTTATAAACTAAAGTAATGCTAATTTTATATACATATATATATATATATATGTATGTATGTATGTATGTATGTATGTATGTATATGCATATATATATATATATATATATATATATATATATATATATATATGCATATATATATATATATATGCATATATATATATGTATATATATACATATGTATATATATATATGTGTGTGTGTGTGTGTGTGTGTATATACATATATGTATATATATATATACATACATATATATATGTATATATGTGTGTGTGTGTGTGTGTGTGTGTGTGTTTGTGTGTCATTAGATTTGTATTTTAAATGATCAGTCCAATTTTGACTGCAATCTAATAGGACATGCAATTGACCCTTATTCATAGCGATATAATGTCAATTGGCGAGGATATGACATCCTCCCCTCTTTAAAAAAGATATGTCTTGATGAATAATTAATAGCCATGAATCCTTCTATACCGAAAAGGGACTTTATCATTTTTTTCAATAAATATTTACACATAACAGGAAGCTAACATTTAAGCTTTAGAATTGAAGTAATTAGATTGATAAACTTTATCAATTATTATTAAATTAGAAGTCATGCCTACTATGTACTTGCATTGCCCACTATTCAAACAAGGATATTTCCTTATACTTTACTTTTTGGTATAACAAATAGATTTATCTACTCACATCATGAAAATATATACAACCTTACCTATCTCACATAATGCCCTTAGGACAATCATGTCCTTCATCTTACCAAGCTAGAAAATTGCCCTTTCAGCTTGCTTTCCTTTTGTAGGGCCATGGTGAGTAACATGAGGTGTTGTACGCACCTTACAACCATAGTATTCTACAATATTTAAACTTAGACATATATATAAATTTTGATTTTGTGCCTCACAAGGCTATTGTTTCACTCAAAGAAACATCAACACTTTTAGCAATAAGTATTTTCTAGCTTAATCTTGCTCTTACCTTGGTAATTTTATCAATAAACTACTATTTTTAACGTAGTACCATTTAATTTTACCTGATTTATAGTCACCTATACAGATAAAAAATCAATTAATTTATGCAAAAGTATGCATTCTAGAATACAATGATCAAATATACTTCAATTTTTATCAACAAAAGAGTTTTCATTACTCATCGAATCGTAAGTTTAACATTGTTAGCTCATGCCAAACATAAGTATTTAGAAATTCTCATCTTAATCATGAACTCATGGACAAGTTTTGATAACAAAATAATTTCTAGCCAAACTTTCCTCTCATTATGAGAAAATATTAACACATAAATATGTAAATTCATAATAACAGTTGCCAAAATGCAATCCAAACAATTTTTCATAAAATTTTGGAATTGAGATGTTGTCTCCCCAAAATATTTTAAGTTATATATATACACACTCATAACTTATATTATTTCCATAGAATGTTAAACAATATTGCATTCATACAGTTATGTCATATTTCTACCACTTTAAGTATGCTTTGCACATAACTTATATCATTCATTCCATAATGACAATCAACAACATCAACCATACTACTATGGTTTCCACAACATACATTGTGATTTCACATTCTATTGGTAGAATTCACCATAGAATGTCAACAAGAATATATATACATCATTTTATGGTTACTTTTCTTTCACCATTTATCATTCATGGATTAGTGTAGCATATTGCACCAACCACATTGAGCATCGGAGAAGCCATACCAAGTATTCACATGCAACTCCAATTTTTTTTAGAATATTTTCCTAAAATTTATGAGCTCACATGATGGTTATAAGGATCAAAATCTTACCATCTTACTAGACTTACTTCTTGACAACATTAAAAATTACAAAAAATTCAAAAATCCACCTGATCAAGACTTTACATTGCTCATCTCGAGTGTAAAATCAACATGCATTCCATCCATTTCTTTAACAAATCAGAAATATTTATTTTAAAATATTAATCTCATGTATACACAAACAATACCTTGTTCACAACATGATTGCACTTACCAGTCAATACATACCTTTAAATCAAAACATTATTTTTAGGTAATTCAACAATTACCTGATTCTTAGCACACTTGATTTTACAAGACAATACGTGCTTATATTTCAACAATTTTGGTCTTGTTATTTTTACATAAAAATTCAATTTTCAGAAGTGCTTCAGAAGGCTACATTAATAAATTTTACAAGGTTATTTTTAAAACCTCCAAGAGGTAGTTAAGGGAACACTCAATCTACAAGGTGACCATTATGCATGAAGATCCCATGGTTAACTTGTGGCACTCATGGTACACAACCTAAATGAATCAGGTGGCTACTTCATATAAAAGGGAGAAGTGGGCTTTCAGCCTACGTGAGACTACACTCCCTAGCCCTTACCTGGTCTAATCACCACATATATAGTGTATCTTCACCCTAAAACTCATACTTGTATCAAATTTCATTGTTAGATCAATGACATAGGATCACACCACACATTACATTCACTATATCTTCATAGATTTCAATTAATAGGGGTTGATTCTGAAAGAAAAACTACATCACAAAGTGGTTTATGATCACATTACATAATAATACTAATAATAATAATAATAATAATAATAATAATAATAATAATAATAATAATAATAATAATAATAATAATAATAATAATAATAATAATAATAATAATAATAATAATAATAATAATAATAATAATAAGGGAAAAATGTGGAGGTTCACAAGTTAACTACATTCATACAAAATAGAGAAGTTACACGTTTACATGATTTAATAAAATCAAAAAAATGTATAATGTTTACATAATATACAACAATTTTACATGTACTGAAGGAACATAATACTATGAAACACATGTGGATTCAGAGGTTTGATAGGTTATGCCAAGGTATTTTCATATTACATCAATTAAACACACTAGTAAATGAAGCACAAGGGTCCATGATTCTCATCATTCCACCCAATGTCTAAATGCCATCCTGGATGACATAACATATCCATCATATAACATCATGCTCAGTTCCAAGGATCTCAAGTTCACGAACACCTTCTTTCAAGGAAGGGTGTATTCCAACATATCCCATAAATATATATTCATGAGTCTGTAAAAATTACCAATAATATTCACACTTCATGGATTAGAGGGATCACAATACCCATTAATAATGAGAGATCCTCAAATCTTTCTCACTTACCTAAGTAAGTTACATTGACCCCACTAAGACCTCCAGGCTTAACTTACATCCTTGAAACTCCCAAGAATATTATACATCAATCATCATAAGATGGCTCACCTATGCGAGCTATCAATGATCACAAAACATGGTTTTTTTTATTCCAACAACAAGCTTCTATCATTATCCTTCCAATTGACTTGTTTCAACAAGTCAAAGATTGAGTAGCAATGCTTTATTAAACACAATATAATTTTGAAAAAGGATGAACTTGGTCAAGGCTCCAAGTGAATATCATATCATCATCATGGGAATTATAGTTTCTCATAACCATAAAATTCGGTTAAAATTTATAAAAGACATCATCATGAATGCATAATATATCCATGATCATCATAACATCCTCATGGATGCCAAAACTCAACCCAAAATCAATTAAATATCCTCATGGATGTGAAACATATCCAAGGATAACATAGCCTCTTTATAAGATTAAAACATACCCATTATTAAAATAACAACATCATGGAATCAAAATATATCCACACACTAAATAGCTTCTAGCCTTTTAGAGTGATGAAACCACAAGGTTCTTAGTTCAATTTGAAGGGGGGCAATTGTTCATAATAAAATTGATCCTTAATTCAGTTAAAATTCATATATTTTCATCACCTTAGCATTATGATGCATAATACTTATTCACTTTTAGATTACAATGGTTGCAATTAACCAATCATATCAAAGTTTTCAATCCAAAAAACCTACCCAAACTTTGCTTATAAGTCCACTACTTGGGACAAAATAGTGTTCCCTAAGCATTAGACACATTGTATAAGATTTTTGTATTGCTACAATCGGTCATGTATAGTGACACATAAGCCAAGCAAGAACTTACAATTGCTTACCTAAGATATCAATAAATTATAGCTATATAAAAATCTCAATTTATCCACAACAAGTTCTATTAAAATTATCAAAGATGTAAGGAGAAACCCTCTGATATTTTTGCCCAACTATAGAGGATCTAACAATGCCTTATAAAGGTATTTATATTTTAGATATCACCATGGCACAAATCAGTCAATCGGATTGATATATACATAATTGCTAACAAAAATAATTGCATACATGCAACAACTCAACATACCTTCACCAAGGTTTACTATCATATCTCCCAAAGGTAGACTTGCCTTGGGACAACTTCACTCAACCAAGAGTGAATTAAACTCGTGGGGAAATTCTTACACTATTTGCAACCATTCATTTTGAAAAAAGTGGCATCCTAGTTTCGTAAATCTAGCATTTGAGCTCATTTCATCAATCTAAACTAGATGTTCAATTTACTAAACAATAATTACAATAATCTTATCCATAACACTAGCAGTGGTTGTCACCACCATTCATGCTTCACATCTCCTCAATGGCTCAAGACATTCTCTTAATAAGTGAAAAGTGACAGTTCAACTGATTTATGTAAGTAGACCAACTCTTCAACCCAATCTAGTCCTCTAGGTTTGAGTTAAACCCTTGGCTTCCCTAGGTCATAATGTTCCAAGCACATAATGATGGTTTACTTATACAACCCATCAATAGATACTGGACACTATTTCCCTTAATTATAAGATCAAATTCTTTACCACTTATTTCTCATTGACCTGTCCATACAAGTTAATGGTTGATAAGTGAGTCTTGCTCAAATGCAACCATAATTGAGAAGGTTAACCTAACCAAAGCCAAAATAGAGAGCAATGGCCATCATAAAATCAAACTTCCACCAATCCTAGTGTTATGTAACAACACCATCTTAATCACATTAGTTATCATACCTTGTAGGTTGATATAATCATGTGTACACACATTCATGTATCAGTTGTATCATCATATTTTTAATCTATATAAGTAGGTGGTGGGAACTTTTTGAAATATTTGATGCTTAGGTAACCAAAATCAACATCCTTTCTTATAGCTTAGGTCTATTTGCTTAATCAATTTTAAATTGGGAAAAAACTCTAAGAAACATTCTCAAGATTATTCAACTTATGTTTTCATTTTCCAATCATGTCTTGAATGGCTTCTCAAATTATTAAAGCCCATTGAGGAATTCTTTATGCATATCAAGCCACTCATTCCTTAGATTTTCTCAACATGAGCACCATAGATCTGACTCTATCCTTATCTTTGAGAAACATAAGATAACATTTCATGCATATTTTCATTTTTAAACATCTCCTAGAGCAACAACTGGTAGGAACCCAATAGTAAGCACAACTTGATTCAATTTTAAAATAAATTAACATTGATATTGACTTCTAGAGAGTGAGAGAAATAAATATTATTATCGATAACACTCATAACACAGGCTCTAATACTAAATAAGAAAACTCAACAAAAGAATTTTAAGAATTGCTAATAAAGTACATAACAAAACTACATGTAGAGCCTACTACACAACTTTACAATATATGATGAATCAAAACATGTTTGCACAAGATGAGTAAATAACCCATAAATAGATTAGGTCATTTAGACACTTATGCAAGGATGACCCTCACTGAAAGATTTAATAGATAAAAGGGTTGCCTAAAATAGATACACTATTTGAGGGGTATTAGAGTGCAGGTCCACACTAATAACCTTAAAACCTTTAGAAGGCATTCAGTTTCCCCATCAAAGCACCTAGGGATCCACATCCCAAATTAAGTATCCAATAAACTATATGGTTATGACTTGGCAACCATGAGATAAGAAAGTTTTGCTCATGCCTTAAGTATCCTTAATGATGTAGTCAATGTCCATTTTAGTCCAATAGACAAGGTTAAAGATCAAAAGGAAAGAATAACACAATAGAGAATTATCTTACTTGCTAATTTTTAAACATACAAATCTAGTAATAAGGAGGTACCATAATAAGTATGACGGGTGATAAAAGAGTAACCAAGGTATCCTCATGCCAAGCTTCTACTTATGTAAGCCTTACAATAATTTTAAAATTAGAAACAAGCTATCATTGAATTACTACCAAAGCAATGCAATAAAAAAAACTATAAAACATATAACCTCTATGATCATCCAAGTAAAGATCAGTATTAGTTCTACCTCATTAGATCATCGTACCATGATCCATAATCTTAGGGGTCATTACACTCATAGTCCTTCACTTGGCATATGCCACCATATCACATATAGCTTCATTATATATAAATTGATTATCATGGGAGTTAGATAACCACATTCCTTTTTTCCAATATGAACATTTAATGTTTTCAAGCAATAATGCACATACTAAAAATAAACATAGTATCTTTAATAGTTTCGATACACAAGCAAGAACTCATTTATTTGGGGCCATCACCCAATATAAAATGAATAATAATTAATATAATGAACCACCAATAATAGTACTACAAGGTCAAGATTATATACATGGATCCCTGACCATAGGGTCCTTGCACTAATGGTTCATTTCAACTTCTTAAATTAAAGACAAGTATAAGATTCAACTATTATGAACAATAACTTATTAATGACCAATTCTATCATTACATTATTAGCAATAATACAAACTAGGCTAGCTATGGGCTACAATTATGAATAACCAACTGCCACATCGTATGCTACTTGCACATGGTCTCAAGATGGTCAACCATGCATCTAACATAGTAATGTCAATATTAACTAACACATTAAGCTTAAAGATTCATCCCGAAAGTTATGCCAACAACCACTTAATCATGAATGATCTCATACAATCATAAAATGAGAATAAATCATTTATTTAACTTGTTAATTACTTAAAATCTACAATATGGACAATTGTAATATTTTCTTAATAATAAGTTTTCATAAAACCATAACACAGTGCATTTATAACATAATTTTCTAGCACTTGCTAGAATGAATTCGCCTAGCCAACACACACATATATATATGTAAAATGAACCTTTACACTTAATTACGTAATTAATAAGTGTATATAAAACTAAGTCCATAACATATAAATGAATAAATCCAACATCTCATTGCTAAGACCAAAAAGAAAGAGAACAACATGTTTTAATAGCTTGTGGCAAATCATAATATCATTTATATGTATATATCTATAGCCATGGATTATATATAATCTTTAATTTTAGCTAACCATGACACTTTTCCTTTAAATCAAGGAGGTTCCATTCCTAGTTCACATCTTGAAAATAGTGATCAGAATATTTGTTTAGTATGAATACAATATGGAATACTATAGGAAATGTAATATTATTATTTACATATAGTATTACCTCATTCCAAGTCTTAATAACAAGTGGTTAAGACTATTACATTAGTTAGAAATCCACTAATGATTGATAGTTCCAACATGTATATAAGCCAGTGGCCCAATGCACAAAGAAACAAATTATATTACCATTTAGGCACTACATTTAGAATAAGGCAACCTCTCAGAAATAAACAAACTACAATATTAATGCATATAAATAGATTAATAAATTTGGCTTCATCATTCCAAATACCATCTTGGTTAGCATTGGTGAACAAAGCACTTCAACATGTGCCAAGTATAAATAGATAATCAATTTTAAAAGGAAAATTCCAATGTATTAAAATACCCTACATTGAAAAAGGGTGCAATAAATATGTCAGCATAAACTTGGAAATGTGAATTCCCTTCTAGTAAAGTTTTTGAAAGTCAAACTCTATATTAATAAATTAAGTCTGAAAAGAGCAATAATTTAAATTAATTTACTTCTACATTAGAGAAAATTAAGCAACCTCATAATTTATTGTTATAGTAAAATTTTCCTTTTCAAAAAGATAAATCATTAATGAAACTATTATATATAAACTCCCAAAACAAGTAGAGTATTGTATAATCAATATAGATCCTGTAAAATATCATTAGCAATGCATTCAACCTGCCTATGATGGTCTACAAAACCCAGAAGCATTCACACTCTCTCTAATCATAAAATTTGTGTTGCTTTAAATCAATTATTTTTCTCTCATATTAAGTATAAACATCCAAGGCGGAATAAAATAGCTAAAATGTATATATAGCAACTGAGTGACCATGCAACTATATGTGTTGTACTTATATAATTCTTGTTTGCTAAAACACTATCTCATATCAGTAAGTTCACATCATAACCAAAATTATTTTACTCTCACTCAACAAATTAAGTGTAGGAATAACAAGGTAATAATAATATTTTCAAGAAAAACGACCCAATCGTATAATTAAAGATTCCTTCTTTTCTTCAAAACTTCATTAACTGATAAACAACCAATGACATATGTAAAAAGACAATCAACAGATCAAAGTTTGTTTCCGTAACAGGATGATCAAGAATCATTTATTTTGGATCTTGTTTCAAACAATTTTGGGAATACATACAAACCTCAAACTCTAATATAACAGTCCAACACTCTTCCCAATAGTAAACATGGGGTTCTACCTGAATTACTAATATTATTATTTCCACTCACAAAATCAATGTGGATGACACCAAATAACTATTGGGACAATGACAAAAATGTATAGACACTTGTAAATCTGAAAGTTACTTTGTATAACTGCTGCTTTAAATATAATATACATAAAGTATTGTAAAAATTAGTTATATTTTTTGTATGCTTAAAGGGTTTTTTTTTCCATGCTACCATTTTAAATTACATCTCTTAGTATTATAAAATCCTCTTTATTTTATTAATGTAAAAGTATTACATAACAAAAATGTTCTAATATAATAAAAGACTACAAATTCACATAAAATTTAAAAAAACAATTTAATATATATATATATATATATATATAAAATCTAACTTAATCTTTTAAATATTAATTAAATAAAAAATAATAATATATAACTAAAAAAATTACAATACCCTTAACTTAATATTCTTTAAATATAAATTTAACTAATAAATATTAATATATATATTTTAAAAATAACATTATTAACATATTAATAATTTCATTAGATAATTTTTTGGGCATAAAATTTAAACATAAATGTATTAGGGAAAACCTGACCTATGTAACCATTTGAATAATATTAATTCCCAATTGATTTTGGTTGCAATTATAAAAGACTTTAATCTCACTTTTTAAAAAACCCAATTGAATCAATTCTCAATATCATTTGAAACAATCCAATTGTGACACCAATTGAAAATAGATTAAAAACCCTTGGTTATGGACTTCCTCATTTGTTCCATCCATTTTCAGATTTATTTATTTATTTGTTTAATTTTTTTAATTTTTTAAGTATTATTTTTTATTACTTTGTAATATTATATAAATGGTATTATAAAAAATAATTATACTTTTATGTAAGTAAAAATAATTTAAGTTGGTCATTAAAATGAATACATTTACTCTATTATATCTCACCACCATTTTCGAATATTAATGTATATCAATATAATAAGTTAAATATTTATTTATTTATTTTCTATTGAAATATAAAAAAATTACTAATTGAATGGTATATGAATGTGCATAGAATTTTAAAAACATAATCATGCCCACAAAAAGTCTATCATTCCTTCTCTGATTTGAATTAAGCCAAAATACATAAAAGAATTTAAAAGAAATGTTGCTCAAGATTTACTTCAATGTAGAGATTGATAGGCAAAATGTTTGTCAATTTGTTGTGAGATTATTTAAGAAAATTGTGTTTTTTTTTTTACTAAAAAGTCTTAAATGACATAGTTATTAATATTTTTGTCCATGTTTTAGATTACAAATAGCTGATTACAATTAATAAGTAAACATACATCTAAATCAAAATATTCTTTCAACTATTTGTTAAAGTCATTTAAGAAATACTCCTATACTAATCCATTTGACTCTCCATATCAATAATTCTTTATATTAAATATATAAAGAAATTTGTAACTTGATAGATAATATAACAAACTATCATACTCACCAATTTAATTACAACTTTTTTAATATTATATTTTTTTTTAATATTTTATAAAATATGTTGAAAATTTTGAAAAACCACTCCATTACAAAAGAATTTTATTCTATAAGATACAAGGTGTAATTTTGACTCTTGAAGATTAGTCAATCTATAGAATTAAATTTGTTGCTAAGAACTTTAAATTGAGGCACACAGGGCCATGGTTTCTAGAGAGTAAAGGTTCTCAAATTTTTATTCCCACAATAAATTTTTTGGATGGAAGACATGTTCACTTCGAAAATTTATATTTAAAGAAAGATTTTATTTGTTAAGTAAAAGTAAAATGAAGACAAAGTAGTAAACCAAAATACATGATAATGATTATGGATCTCGTTGAGAAGTACTTATATGAGACAATAAATTTTTAAGGTCAAATAAATAACTAACTTTTATCTATTTATGTTTAAGATTTATGATTATTAAATAAGGAAAAGTATGGCATATCACATAACGAAGTAGGTATATAATGATCATGTCTTATGAGCTAAAAACATGTTATGATTAAATTTTGAGTTTAAAAAAAATAAAATATAAAAATGTCACAATTTTGAGATTTTCTAAATCACAATAATTTTTATAAAAAAATAAAATAATATTAATCATTTAAAAAATATAATTTTACGTAGTATAATTATTATAACTTAAAGAATAAAGAAATAAAGAGTCTATATATATAATTAGATAATTTTTATTAGTTATTTAATTAATGAACATTTTACTTTTGAATGAGGAGATTGTACATAGAGTCATTGATTTTAATATAAAAATATAACTTATTTTCAAAATTTTAATTTTTAATATTAATTGAAAGTATGTAAGTAAGAAGACATATATCTTATATGTGTGAAATCAAAATAAAATAATTAAAAAAATAAATAAATAAATATATAGATATCATAATTTTAAAATTTAATTTACAAAATATTTCATTAATAATTTATCAAAATGTAATATAATTTATTAGTTTTTTAGTATAATTACAAAATTAATTAGAATTAAATTTACTTGTTAATCTCTACTAAGAAGTATTGTGTGTGTATGAACATATATCATGACTACATTTAATATTATTTACACCTTAATTGGGGTTGAAATTACACTAGATATATGTTTATTTATTTTTTACCATGACATATATATGCTAGATAAACTTGGTGCTACCTACTAATGCAAATTTGTTATAAATTGTAGCAAGTTTGTGCTACATAAACCCTAAAATTAAAAAATTAAAAGTGGAAGGACCCATCATTTTATTTTCTACATTGGCAAAGACAATGACAACAAGGAAGAAAGAGACAATTGGGATATTAATAAAGTGACACCATACCATGAGAGAGAGAGAGGGGAGACAATAAGGAGAGAAAAATAGAAAATAAGAAAGAAGAAAAGGACAACAAGAAAAAAGAATATTGAAAGGGATAACAAAATGTCTACATATCATTAGATATTTGATGGAAAATTAAGAGCAAGGAGAATGAGTGGATGGAAACAAAGATTATATACACTTACAGATCAAGAAGAGGAAGAATATGTACCACCCATATAAAATCGAAAATCATAAATACTTGTTTTTTTAATTTTATAGATGAATTTAATTTACATTAATAATTTATTAGAAAAAATATTAACAAAAAAATATTAAAAAGCTCTAAAAAAAATTATGAAATAAAATTTCAAACCTCAAGAAGAAAACTTATTAAAAAAACTCAATTTAAAAAATAATCTACATAAACCCTTGATAATCACTTCACTCTCCTTACATTCTTGCATTTTACTAAATTCATAGTAGTATCTTTGTTTTCTCTAATACAAAATTTAAAGTAATATATTTTATTTCTCCAATGCATAATGCATATTTCTAAGTTGCACAAAAATTATTTAAAGAAATTCTCTATATGTTTTCTTTTATTTTCTTTTCAATGCTACATATAAATTGTATGATGAAATTACTAATTTGATTTCCTCTTTTTAAATTTATAGGTTGAGTAAAAACCATTTGAAAAAAAATCTAATTGCATTTTAGTATGATTTTCAACCTTCATCATTGTTTCTAATCATTATTCAACCTTGCCAATCATTTATATTGCATTTCAATTAAAAAAAAAGATTTCTTGTTATTTATTTGATCATATTTCAAAGATTTATACTTACATATCATAAATTAAGTTTGCATAATTTATGCATGTATATTAGTTATCATATATATGTTATATTATTGATTTATCAATTAAATAATTTTTTTAAGATAATAAAATAAAAAATTGATTTAATAAATAGGATAAAAATTAGATTTAGCAAATATGATTAGTTTTTTTATTTTTTATTTATTGAAGAGCATATTTATATATTAATAAAACAAGAGTATAGTACAATGCTAATCATACAAAAAAAAAGAGTGGAGAAGTCACATCCCACAAGCAAAATCATATCGAGGAAAACAAGCCTTGGAAAGAGTCTAAAAGGTGGTCAATAAAAGACCACACAAAAAAACATCACATCAATAGTTTAGAACAACTAAGCACAAAGAGCAAAAGAGTATAAAGTAATAAAGAGAATAATTAAGTAGCTGCAACAAATATGGAAGTCGGGGGAGGTGGTGGGAATGGTGGGTCCTAAGACTTATCACCCCATCCTCCTAGAGTAGGAGGATCATTGTCCATAAATAAGGGCTCCCAATCATCAGTTTGTTGAGCTTCTAATGCATCCTCTTTGAGACTTTTAGGATAGATTGTTAGAGGCAATCATGAAAATTTATCTTGGGGGGGAGGACCTCAACCCATTTTTCTCACCATCATGATTTAGGGGAGGATGGTCCTAGACCCTGCCATCATTTTTAGATCTGGAAGAGCCACTTAGACCACCATGTCATAGATAATATCATCAAGATGGTGACCGATGAGGAGAATGACTCCTACATTTGATTTTGGAATGTTATCAGCATACACCGCATCCTCATCCTTGGGGAGGCATAGAAAAACATGTTAAATCATGAGGTTCTTGATTGATTGCACATGGGGCATCGATCTAGCTTTAAATTTGAAGAGTAACATTAGATAAAACAATAATTTTTTTAGTAACAAAAAAAATACATTCTAACTCTTCATATTAGATATGTATGCTAAAAAATAGGTCATCACTTAGAAACTTAAGTAGGAGGGTGTTGCATAATGTAGGTTGTGGTGGGTCTAGTGTTTGTGTTACCATACAATATAATATTGCAAATGATTACCACACCTTTCATACATTTTGAGAGTCTTAACAGTGGTAAACAACAACAACAACAACATCATTATTATTATTATTATTATTATTATTATTATTATTATTATTATTATTATTATTATTATTATTATTATTTTCAATTATTTTATATATTATTTTAATTTTAAATTCAATTATTAATATAATTATTAGATATTGACTTCATTTTCTATTAGAGACCCAATGCAAAGGTATAATTTTTAATTATTTAAATAAATTTAAATATTTCAATTAATTTTAATATTATTCTCTTTTTGGGGTTTTCATTATAGGTCCATTAGTTATATTGAACCATAAAAAGATGAGGTTTGGATGAGTTAACGTTATTTCTCTACTACTAGGGACCCAACATAGAGGTATAATTTTTAGTTTTTTTTTTTTTTTTTTTTTTTTTAAATTTAATTATTTCAAATAATTATAGTGTAGTTTCCTTTTTAGAGTTTTAATAGCAAGTTCACTATTTATATGGACCCACGAGAGGATGATACTAGGATGAGTCGACGTCTTTCCTCTACTACTAAGGACCCAATACAGAGATATAATTTTTAGTTTTGTTTTTAAATATAAGTATTTTAATTAATTATGATATTATTTTATTTTTTATATTTTGATAATAGGCCTACTAGCTATATGGATCTGTGGGAGAATAAGGCTAGGCTAATTTAACATCCTTCTTCTACTAGTAAGGACCTAACATTGAGATATAATTTTTAGTTATATATTTTAAATTTAAATATTTTAACTACTTATTTTCTAACATTTAATCCAATGTTGGGTCCATGTCATATGTGCCTCATGATCACTCTACATTAAGTAGTGTGACAGGTGTAAAATCATCTCATCCTCATCATACTCATTGTGCATGGAAGGTTATACCTCCTACAAAACAAGTGGAGGCCCCACATATAACATTGAGAATGTTACCCCACCTAATCACTAGGCTTATGATAGAGAATCCCAACCACAATTTGATGATGATCATCTCTTTTATCTAATAGAAATGAATATATACATTATTATCTGGGTCTCTAAAAGTGATGTTATATGTGAATGATGATATAGAAAAAATAGATGATGCTTTAGGTGAATAAGTATCTTAATTTATGGGTATGTGTACAGAGTTGGTGGAAAATTATGTGGACATAACCCATAATGTGTATGCGTTATAACAATAATGCGTATGTGTTATGTAAACTTATAGAAATGCATACACATTATAGGAACACATACGTGTTCGTATAAGTTTGCATAATGCGTACATGTTATTGAAACTATAAAATTAAAAAAAACCCTCATCCTTCTCATTCTTTCCTTTCATGTTTTGGTGATTCTCATTCATTGTTTGTCTTGCAAGATGACATTTTCCCCTCAAGATCTCGTTTTAGCCTACAAGATTCATTTTACCCACCATTCGTAAATCGACAATGTTGTCATGAAGAAGAGGTATGTTTTTTTAGATTATATATATATATGACTTTTTTGTGAATGTGAATTGCATCTAGTTTATTTTTTAATTTTTCTCCAACAAGTCAGCATGCTCTGCCTAACCCTCCACCTAATCCTCTACCTAACCTTTCTCCTAACCCTCTTAACCCTCTAACCCTCCACCTGACCTTCTTGTAGTTCCCCTAGATCCCCCAGGAAGCTAGGAGGATATAGTTGATCACATAGTGGAGAACAAAATTGAAATTGAGCAAATAATTAGGAGAATGAGGGAGCCCACTTCCACAAATACCCACCACACCTATTTGGCTAATAACCTAGAGTTAGTATTAGGTTAAGTTGACTCAATAATGAGTCAAATTGATAGATGGAGGTCATATAGGGATAGTTGTAGGGCTTAATATGCTTTAAAATTATCATCATCCAAGGTGAAGATCAAAAATATAACAAAAGATCAATTTTTTTCCTTATTTATCGACCCGACCACCAATTCCTCATTTCCCATAATGACCAAACATTTTCTAATCCACTGATGCTAACACGATTTGATTAAAGCCAATTTTTGGGAGTGATGATGGATGGTGTTTGATTATCCCCCTTGTAATAACCATGAGGTCCCTTTGTACTTTTTGAGGAAACTCTATTACAAGTTTATCCTCAATAAAATTCTAAACTACTTTGACTATGGTGAGTTTTAGGTCTAAGGGAAAGGTTCCACACATAATCGACCAGGTACACATCATGTACCTAATCAGCCTTCAAGGCTCCCTACCTAAAAGCCACTTCATCCAGAGATTCCCTCTATAGTGATAGAGACTGTGGAGATAGACACTTTGCATGCACTTATTGATATACTCATTCATCATATGAGTAGACTTTTAGAGATAGATGCTTGATATACTCTAGCTAATGGCCGTACCTGACTCCACCCATGTAGATGTTGTGGTGTTATATGCATTAGACCTTTAGATGATGATGGTGGCACTTCATGAGGCTTGGAGGATATGCTCTTGACTAATGAGTTATTGGCACACACATTTAGTTTGGATATATTGGGAGTCTCTACACACATGCATGTATCTTTTATATAAATGTAATGTTAAAATTTTAAGCTATATTTGTAAACTAAAAAGGTAAAAACTAATTTACACATTTAAATTGAATAATATATGTATTTTTTTTGTGTTCTATGAGGAGACGTTGCCTTCGACATCAAAAATAGGTCGTAGGCCAACCCAGGCTACTACATCTATCTATGTCAGTATGACACCATATACATTTACAAAGGTAAATTTTCAAGTGAATCTTATATACTCTAGATGTACATTCATACACCTTAATTGCATCCTTGGTAGATTTTGTGTAAGAAAATATAAAATACCTAATGTCAGGAATCTAGAACAACAAACATGCTCTGATACCACTTGTCAGGATGCGAAACCGGAAACATACAATTGATTACCAAACTTCAAACAACTTAATATGTGGAAATAACCAGATTCACCAAGTAACTAGAATTCAGAATAACACAGCATATGAGAGACAATACACAACTTGTATTAACACTTTATACAGAAAAGAATACAATAAAGAAGATGCCACTTCTTCTCCAACACCTTACAGAGGTTTCCCACACCTCAAGTGAACAGTAATTCTTCTCCCCAAAGCTCTCCCTCTCACAGGTCTCAACACCCAACTCAAATACAGAGTTGGTGTTCACCTCCCATGCTCCACGCATAACACAAGTGCTCCACGCACTCCACAAGCACTCCACGTGCTCCACAAGTACTCAAAGTACTTCAAGTAGATCTCCCATGAACCTGCAACAACCTGCAATTCAATAGAGCATACTTATGGAAGGAACTTCCTTGCTTTCCTCTTGCTCTATCCGAGTACACACCTGTACTCCAAGTAGATCTTGCCTGATACTGCTCCCTGTTGTGTTGCTGTCTGTATGACCTTGCACACCTGCAAATCAAACAACGGTTCTGCTCACCTGTGAACCTCGACCTTGCATACACATACACCTGCAGATCAACGATCTTACTTACCATGTAGATCTCCTATATAGGCCATGCAACTGTGACCAAGATCCTACACTCTTGAAGAACTCAGCTGGCTCTCCAATCCAGCACCAACACACCTGGTACTGTGGCACTAGGAGGAACGCACCATTGCTCTACCTCACACACAGAAGGAGCTTATAATTATGCTCTCTTACTCCCTAGCACACTTTTCCAATACAGCCATGAGTCTATTATATAGATCTCATCCAAACAATAATTAGACATCTAATTACAATAATTAGATCCGCAGCTCTCAGTCTAAAATTAGATCTCTTCATGCAAACACTTGGTTCGTTAGCTAACTGCCCGTAAATAGCTCGCAGTCGAATCACACAGGCGACCGACGTCGGTCCCTGTCTGCCTGGAGGTGACCGACGTCGGCCGATATATGACTGACGTCGGTTGCTTCCCTTTGCTATCCTGCCGACGTCGGCTGATCAGACCGACCCCAACTTCTCTACAATCTTCAGCAACCTCCTCTCCTATTTGCATCAGTAAAGCTTTTAGCTCCACAATCCTAACAATCTCCCACTTGGAGATAAACAGCTACACTGTACCTGTACCTGTACTCTGTCTAATCTGTTTCCTGGTTTGTATCCCTCTTCAAGCTCCCACCTGAAGACAACCCACCACACATCCCGTGATGTACCTCCTGTCATCCGAGTACCTGCCACATCCGAACCTACAACACCATGTAGTGAAGTCCTGACCCTGCATAGCAACACCTGCTGCCGGTCCCTCTCAGAAAACCTGAGAACCCACTTCCCCGAATTGGCTCCTAACTCTGACAGCTCCCACTACATGGGAATACTCAGGTCTATACCAGACCTCATGTGATTTCGGACACTGTACCTGTCCAGCGCTTAGTGTGCTCCGGTTCTGCATCCCGAACCTCGCAAACACTTGATTCACATCAGCTCCCACTCGAGACAAAATCACCCTGTGATCTCCATGCCTCCCATGTCAAAGAATTCCGCTGCTCCAAACTCCTCATGACATGCCACTGAACTAATCTTACCCTTAGCTCAGCAAAACCCTGTATGTACAAACCTGCTATAGCAAAACATACCGTCCACATATAGTAACAGAATGATGTCGCGACTCATCATCCACCTGGTAAGGCAAACCACAGTAGTTACCTGACCTGACTGAAGCCATGCTTCGTCCTCCACCTGTCAAACCTGGTACCACTGTCCTGCAGCTTCTCAAGACCATATGCCTGGTCTTCCGTCTCACGTATCCGTTCTCTCTATTCTTCTACTAAGGAATCCATTCGTCTCTGTGCTTTCATCCAGCTGGCAAACCTACCAAGACTCCCGTCTGGTTATGGTTAAATCTTCTCCATAGGCTTTAGCTAATGAAGTTATGGTTGGCATGGATCTCTTCAAAAACATAGAGGTCATGGGATCTACTACATATCTTTTAATATATATAGCTAAGACATCATTATGATTATAAGGGTCAATGGTCATGGTTGGTACTAAGGAGTTCACCATTTAGAAGGTGGAACCATTTTTAGGCTTAACTCCTATTCCAAGGGAGGCAACATGGGAACATCCTATATTTCACGAAGATGTAGCTAGTATGGTACTGGCCTAGTCAACCATGACCTTGGATGGAGTTTAGAGAATGAAACAGAGGATTCTCAACTAGGAGAAAAAAATAAGATTTACAAGCTTAGGTCCTCCTTTCGCTTCTTATTGATGTATTGCAAGTGTCGAATAAATATTTGATGGATGAATTTGAGAATTTGAAAAGTATTAAGTTTAGATTCAATGTTTTAAACCATCAAATTGAGATGGCACAAGTCTTAATCACTCAATGGTAGAATTCTCAAGCTTATATGGAGAAGCTCATCAAGGTACATAAGACAAAGCAGGCATTGGACTTCAAGATTATCAAAATTAGACATCTAGACATCTTCATGGTAGTTTTGATGGATAAACAAGAGGATTTGATCACCTAGAGTAATGATTTCAATGACTTCATCAAGAGAGACATAGGCTTAGTAACCCAAATTGAGAAACTTCCGGGGAATCTATTAGATAACCCTTCTCAAACCACTACTATAGATCTGATTAGTGATGATTAATTCAAGAAAAAGGTTGGTGTTCACATCTAGGGCATCAGAGACAACAAAGGCCATTCAGCCAAGGATAACCATAATATCCTTGATATCATTATTTCTAGAAGGAAGCAAATTGTAGAAGCACAATGTATCGAGGAACTTGTATCTTAGGCTAATGCATCATAATCCTGCCTAGCTCACACCTGTTTCCTGGATCCTTCCTGCTATACAAACAGCAACAAGTATGAAGAAGAGGAACACAAATTTGAGGGCCTACTTACGCCTTCAGTCCTCCATATGGGTGTTTGAGACTCCTTGACAGCATGCTGTCCACCCAAAATTCGTTACAGTGACCGACCTTGGTCACTCCACAGTCTGCATCCGATCGACGTCGGTTCCATGCGTCTGTACCTGACTACCGACCCTGCGGTGTCCCTGATGCCGACGTCGGTCCTCCTGACCGACATCGGTCTTACATACTGCCGACGTCGGTCCCATGACCGACGCTGGTCTTACCCTGCCCGACACTGCCGGCTTTGGTCTACACATGACCGACATCGGCACCTGTCTGTTCGACGTCGGTTCCTCCTGACCGATGCCGGTACCTGTGTTCGCCTGTGAGTGATGACTTTTTACCTGCGAGCTCCTTTGGATCAATCTCCATGTCCAAACTACCCTGCTCAGATGTATCCAGCCTCATCCACTGAACTCTGTCCGCCATCTCCTCCAAGAACACCAAGGCTTTCCAGTTCTTAAGCCTGTCAAATATATCTGTCTTCCGCTTAAGAACATGCATCTCCTTCCTGCTCATGTGACCAAGCCTATGAAGCCACGTCTCCGCAACAGAAGAAGAATCAGTAATATAAACAAGTAGATAAAGTATACCTATTTTCTTACCACCAGCAAATTCAAGTGCTACCGCTGTGAGAGTTCTTGTGCATCTCTCATCTCCCAATCTTTCTGAAGAAATTAGCCATATCTCCAAACCTGGGACCTGCATGACCTTCATCAACACCTGTGTGTTGGCCGCCTGCAATTTCAGCTTCACTTCCCCTTTGCCAATTCTTTGGCAAGGCTTACCAGCTCCTCTATCTGGGGCTGCATGGAAAGAGGCAACTGAATCTTTTATCCAAGATTCAACTTTATCCAAGAAACCTGCAAACACATCCTGTGCAACAACACCTGCAACATCTGTATCTTCAGTTTCTTCATGCTGATCTGTTACCAACCAACAATGTTCTTTTACCTGCTCTTTCTTTCCATCGGACCGTGAGTAACCGTCTGTGCTTTTCAACTCCTCCATTCTTAGCTTACTTTGATCTGCCGTTGCTCTACTCCCACTCAATCAGAAACCCCTGAGAGTGCCCTGTAACCAAAACACGACCTGCTTCCTGCAACCTTAGCTCTGATACCACTTGTCAGGAATCTAGAACAACAAACATGCTCTGATACCACTTGTCAGGATGCGAAACCGAAAACATACAATTGATTACCAAACTTCAAACAACTTAATATGAGGAAATAACCAGATTCACCAAGTAACTAGAATTCAGAATAACACAGCATATGAGAGACAATACACAACTTGTATTAACACTTTATACAGAAAAGAATACAATAAAGAAGATGCCACTTCTTCTCCACCACCTTACAGAGGTTTCCCACACCTCAAGTGAACAGTAATTCTTCTCCCCAAAGCTCTCCCTCTCACAGGTCTCAACACCCAACTCAAATACAGAGTTGGTGTTCACCTCCCATGCTCCACGCATAACACAAGTGCTCCACGCACTCCACAAGCACTCCACGTGCTCCACAAGTACTCAAAGTACTTCAAGTAGATCTCCCATGAACCTGCAACAACCTGCAATTCAACAGACCATACTTATGGAAGGAACTTCCTTGCCTTCCTCTTGCTCTATCCGAGTACACACCTGTACTCCAAGTAGATCTTGCCTGATACTGCTCCCTGTTGTGTTGTTGTCTGTATGACCTTGCACACCTGCAAATCAGACAACGGTTCTGCTCACCTGTGAACCTCGACCTTGCATACACATACACCTGCAGATCAACGATCTTACTTACCATGTAGATCTCCTATATAGGCCATGCAACTGTGACAAAGATCCTACACTCTTGAAGAACTCAGCTGGCTCTCCAATCCAGCACCAACACACCTGGTACTGTGGCACTAGGAGGAACGCACCATTGCTCTACCTCACACACAGAAGGAGCTTATAATTATGCTCTCTTACTCCCTATCACACTTTTCCAATACAGCCATGAGTCTATTATATAGATCTCATCCAAACAATAATTAGACATCTAATTACAATAATTAGATCCGCAGCTCTCAGTCTAAAATTATATCTCTTCATGCAAACACTTGGTTCGTTAGCTAACTGCCCGTAAATAGCTCGCAGTCGAATCACACAGGCGACCGACGTCGGTCCCTGTCTGCCTGGAGGTGACCGACGTCGGCCGATATATGACTGACGTCGGTTGCTTCCCTTTGCTATCCTGCCAACGTCGGCTGATCAGACCGACCCCAACTTCTCTGCAATCTTCAGCAACCTCCTCTCCTATTTGCATCAGTAAAGCTTTTAGCTCCACAATCCTAACAATCTCCCACTTGGAGATAAACAGCTGCACTGTACCTGTACCTGTACTCTGTCTAATCTGTTTCCTAGTTTGTATCCCTCTTCAAGCTCCCACCTGAAGACAACCCACCACACATCCCGTGATGTACCTCCTGTCATCCGAGTACCTGCCACATCCGAACCTACAACACCATGTAGTGAAGTCCTGACCCTGCATAGCAACACCTGCTGCCGGTCCCTCTCAGAAAACCTGAGAACCCACTTCCCCGAATTGGCTCCTAACTCTGACAGCTCCCACTGCATGGGAATACTCAGGTCTATACCAGACCTCATGTGATTTCGGACACTGTACCTATCCAGCGCTTAGTGTGCTCCGGTTCTGCATCCCGAACCTCGCAAACACTTGATTCACATCAGCTCCCACTCGAGACAAAATCACCCTGTGATCTCCATGCCTCCCATGTCAAAGAATTCCGCTGCTCCAAACTCCTCATGACATGCCACTGAACTAATCTTACCCTTAGCTCAGCAAAACCCTGTATGTACAAACCTGCTATAGCAAAACATACCGTCCACATATAGTAACAGAATGATGTCGCGACTCATCATCCACCTGGTAAGGCAAACCACAGTAGTTACCTGACCTGACTGAAGCCATGCTTCGTCCTCCACCTGTCAAACCTGGTACCACTGTCCTGCAGCTTCTCAAGACCATATGCCTGGTCTTCCGTCTCACGTATCCATTCTCTCTATTCTTCTACTAAGGAATCCATTCGTCTCTGTGCTTTCATCCAGCTGGCAAACCTACCAAGACTCCCGTCTGGTTATGGTTAAATCTTCTCCATAGGCTTTAGCTAATGAAGTTATGGTTGGCATGGATCTCTTCAAAAACATAGAGGTCATGGGATCTACTACATATCTTTTAATATATATAGCTAAGACATCATTATGATTATAAGGGTCAATGGTCATGGTTGGTACTAAGGAGTTCACCATTTAGAAGGTGGAACCATTTTTAGGCTTAACTCCTATTCCAAGGGAGGCAACATGGGAACATCCTATATTTCACGAAGATGTAGCTAGTATGGTACTGGCCTAGTCAACCATGACCTTGGATGGAGTTTAGAGAATGAAACAGAGGATTCTCAACTAGGAGAAAAAAATAAGATTTACAAGCTTAGGTCCTCCTTTCGCTTCTTATTGATGTATTACAAGTGTCGAATAAATATTTGATGGATGAATTTGAGAATTTGAAAAGTATTAAGTTTAGATTCAATGTTTTAAACCATCAAATTGAGATGGCACAAGTCTTAATCACTCAATGGTAGAATTCTCAAGCTTATATGGAGAAGCTCATCAAGGTACATAAGACAAAGCAGGCATTGGACTTCAAGATTATCAAAATTAGACATCTAGACATCTTCATGGTAGTTTTGATGGATAAACAAGAGGATTTGATCACCTAGAGTAATGATTTCAATGACTTCATCAAGAGAGACATAGGCTTAGTAACCCAAATTGAGAAACTTCCGTGGAATCTATTAGATAACCCTTCTCAAACCACTACTATAGATCTGATTAGTGATGATTAATTCAAGAAAAAGGTTGGTGTTCACATCTAGGGCATCAGAGACAACAAAGGCCATTCAGCCAAGGATAACCATAATATCCTTGATATCATTATTTCTAGAAGGAAGCAAATTGTAGAAGCACAATGTATCGAGGAACTTGTATCTTAGGCTAATGCATCATAATCCTGCCTAGCTCACACCTGTTTCCTGGATCCTTCCTGCTATACAAACAGCAACAAGTATGAAGAAGAGGAACACGAATTTGAGGGCCTACTTACGCCTTCAGTCCTCCATATGGGTGTTTGAGACTCCTTGACAGCATGCTGTCCACCCAAAATTCGTTACAGTGACCGACCTTGGTCACTCCACAGTCTGCATCCGATCGACGTCGGTTCCATGCGTCTGTACCTGACTACCGACCCTGCGGTGTCCCTAATGCCGACGTCGGTCCTCCTGACCGACATCGGTCTTACATACTGCCGACGTCGGTCCCATGACCGACGCTGGTCTTACCCTGCCCGACACTGCCGGCTTTGGTCTACACATGACCGACATCGGCACCTGTCTGTTCGACGTCGGTTCCTCCTGACCGATGCCGGTACCTGTGTTCGCCTGTGAGTGATGACTTTTTACCTGCGAGCTCCTTTGGATCAATCTCCATGTCCAAACTGCCCTGCTCAGATGTATCCAGCCTCATCCACTGAACTCTGTCCGCCATCTCCTCCAAGAACACCAAGGCTTTCCAGTTCTTAAGCCTGTCAAATATATCTGTCTTCCGCTTAAGAACATGCATCTCCTTCCTGCTCATGTGACCAAGCCTACGAAGCCACGTCTCTGCAACAGAAGAAGAATCAGTAATATAAACAAGTAGATAAAGTATACCTGTTTTCTTACCACCAGCAAATTCAAGTGCTACCGCTGTGAGAGTTCTTGTGCATCTCTCATCACCCAATCTTTCTAAAGAAATTAGCCATATCTCCAAACCTGGGACCTGCATGACCTTCATCAACACCTGTGTGTTGGCCGCCTAAATTTCAGCTTCACTTCCCCTTTGCCAATTCTTTGGCAAGGCTTACCAGCTCCTCTATCTGGGGCTGCATGGAAAGAGGCAACTGAATCTTTTATCCAAGATTCAACTTTATCCAAGAAACCTGCAAACACATCCTGTGCAACAACACCTGCAACATCTGTATCTTCAGTTTCTTCATGCTGATCTGTTACCAACCAACAATGTTCTTTTACCTGCTCTTTCTTTCCATCGGACCGTGAGTAACCGTCTGTGCTTTTCAACTCCTCCATTCTTAGCTTACTTTGATCTGCCGTTGCTCTACTCCCACTCAATCAGAAACCCCTGAGAGTGCCTTGTAACCAAAACACGACCTGCTTCCTGCAACCTTAGCTCTGATACCACTTGTCAAGAATCTAGAACAACAAACATGCTCTGATACCACTTGTCAGGATGCGAAACCGGAAACATACAATTGATTACCAAACTTCAAACAACTTAATATGCAGAAATAACCAGATTCACCAAGTAACTAGAATTCAGAATAACACAGCATATGAGAGACAATACACAACTTGTATTAACACTTTATACAGAAAATAATACAATAAAGAAGATGCCACTTCTTCTCCACCACCTTACAGAGGTTTCCCACACCTCAAGTGAACAGTAATTCTTCTCCCCAAAGCTCTCCCTCTCACAGGTCTCAACACCCAACTCAAATACAGAGTTGGTGTTCACCTCCCATGCTCCACGCATAACACAAGTGCTCCACGCATAACACAAGTGCTCCATGCACTCCACAAGCACTCCACGTGCTCCACAAGTACTCAAAGTACTTCAAGTAGATCTCCCATGAACCTGCAACAACCTGCAATTCAACAGACCATACTTATGGAAGGAACTTCCTTGCCTTCCTCTTGCTCTATTCGAGTACACACCTGAACTCCAAGTAGATCTTGCCTGATACTGCTCCCTGTTGTGTTGTTGTCTGTATGACCTTGTACACCTGCAAATCAAACAACGGTTCTGCTCACCTGTGAACCTCGACCTTGCATACACATACACCTGCAGATCAACGATCTTACTTACCATGTAGATCTCCTATATAGGCCATGCAACTGTGACCAAGATCCTACACTCTTGAAGAACTCAGCTGGCTCTCCAATCCAGCACCAACACACCTGGTACTGTGGCACTAGGAGGAACGCACCATTGCTCTACCTCACACACAGAAGGAGCTTATAATTATGCTCTCTTACTCCCTAGCACACTTTTCCAATACAGCCATGAGTCTATTATATAGATCTCATCCAAACAATAATTAGACATCTAATTACAATAATTAGATCCGCAGCTCTCAGTCTAAAATTAGATCTCTTCATGCAAACACTTGGTTCGTTAGCTAACTGCCCGTAAATAGCTCGCAGTCGAATCACACAGGCGACCGACGTCGGTCCCTGTCTGCCTGGAGGTGACCGACGTCGGCCGATATATGACCGACGTCGGTTGCTTCCCTTTGCTATCCTGCTGACGTCGGCTGATCAGACCGACCCCAACTTCTCTGCAATCTTCAGCAACCTCCTCTCCTGTTTGCATCAGTGAAGCTTTTAGCTCCACAATCCTAACACCTAATATAATTTTGTTAGGCTTTTTATTGTTTGATGTATTAACATGGATTGGCGTAACTTGTTAGAAACTCATCCTCCATCTCAAATATGTTTTTAATAATCAAAATAGCGAGTTGAACATTTTCATGATATCCCATTATATGTAGTTTACATAGTGGTTCAATCCCAATCAGTAGGATTAGATTTACCCACACACACACACACACACATAATTCATTTGATAAAAGTTGTTTGGTATAATATATTTCTATCAATTTCCCTATCGAGCATAACATATCTTCATCAACATGCACGCCACTCCTTTCTTTTAAATACTGGCATCATAGCTAGGCACTTGGTTCATTTTTATCCTAATCAAATATAGAGGTTCAATATCTATGATCGATATCCAAAATGGTCATAGCTAGCAATTCAATTCCCATCTTGATTCCATCTAAGCATAATAATTTCATCTCTATCTACAGAGTTATAAATTTAAATGGTATAGTATCTTGATCCCACTGTACCTATTCAATTCCATTGGTTTGTTGGGAGAGTGTTCATTAGATCTATTAGTTTGTTGGGAGAGCATTCACTATAAACTATAGCCTATATGTATATGGCATGGGCCTTGCGACCATATATAAATAAGGGACCTCAACCCCATATAGATAGATGGGGTTGAGTAGATTGTTATCACCACCTAATTAGGGAGGCCCAAGATCTAATATATCTAGTTAGGGGAGATTTCCTATCTATATCCATTGATGTAGATCTATATCAACTTTTATACCAAACTCTACCTATATCCCTTCCTTTCAAGGTTCTCCTTCATCCATGCATAACTCATTCCCTTAGTCCTTTAGTAAATCAAATAACAATGATAATACTAGTCAAATCAATCCTTATATCTTCTTATCACACTCTTTTTACATCCTTGTTCATGTCACTAACTCAAACTGTCTATCTACTTGCTCCTCACATACACCTTTCTAGTTTTACCTTTTACTAACCCTATTTTTGGGTAAATATCTTTGTTGGGAGGATTTGACAGATCTTCACTAGAAAATAATTACATATTTAAGGACCCATTTGGCCCATACAACTCCCACATTAACCCTTTGACATAACTCTCAAGGAAAATTTTACTTCCTTATTTAGGTCTCTCACCAATTAACCCTCCATTTGTGCAAACCTCCTTAGTATGAAACATGTATAGAATTTATCTATAATATATTTACCTTTCCAGATACCCATTTGTATATTTCAACTAAATCAATCATTTTTTGACCCTATTCTTTAGATAAATCCTCCTATTTTGATAGCACCCCTTCTCCCTTAACCCTTCTCTAGGCCTAACACTAGGTCACAACCTCATTTACATACTTTTCCATACCTAAAAATCCTAAAACCACCTCTATTTGTGAGAATACTTAAAATAATGCAATATTACAAGTTTTTGGAATTTTTTAATAGTCAAATTTCATTTCATATACTAAACCTTAAAATCAGGGTTTCTAGGCCATTACCAAGGCCAAAAGCACACTAAAGGGGATAACTTTTGTCTTAGTGGATTTCAAAACCCCAAGACTTTTTCATTGGTCTTTATTTACCCTATACAAATTTTTAATTTAGACAACAAGTTTTAAAATCCCACAATCAATTACAAACTCAAAACTCTTAGTTTATAACCCTGCCTATGCACACAAGAAAATAGGGTACAGGGTTACTTTGTATTTCCTTCATATCCAAATATATTAAAAACCTAATATGGGATTATATACAATTACATTTTCTATATTTTACCCCTTAAAATCTCAATGGAATCCAAAACTAGTTTCAACATAATATAACTTAGTCCTTTGACTGTATGCTACCTTTTAACAAATAGGATACTCAGGGATTGTTTCCTCTTTCAATGTCAAAGCACTATAAACCTATATCAAGATTATCTACCCCTTTATATGATAATTAAATATCCTTATTTAAACTTTTTAGAATCCATAACAAGTTACAAGACTAAACACAAGGCACAAAATTTCTTAGTTTACAAACTATATGTTTTCCAAGAATAAGGACTGCAGATAAATAGGATTTTACCACTTATTGACCAATTATATTCCTAAAAATATTATTCTCATCAATATTATTGGGTCCTTAGTTAATTTTACTTATAAATTTATACCAAAATAATCAAATTCTCTAACTATAGTTGAATCTTGGACTATATGCATGCATGTCCTATAGCAGTCTTTGACATTCAACACAAAAGTGACTAATTTTCTATTCAAAGCTAGATTCCATATAACATAATGTATAATGAAATTTGATAATTAACAAGACCAATAAAATTCAACAAAACTTCTTACCATATGAAATATACAACCACACAATATCCTCTACTCTCTTTACAAATGCAATGCAAACAATATTTTGAAGTCACAAACTTTCTTGAATTCAACAAGTTTTTACCTTTACATTTCCATTCCTTATTCTATAATGGAATGAGAGGTTAATACTATAAAAAAACCTCCCTATTACACAAAAAAACTCTTATTAATACCAAAGACCCTCTAAAACATAATGGGTAACTATATCTTGAAAATAAACCTCTCACCAACCTCTAGACCACGTAGGGTGTTGGATTGCCACCCTACAACCAACTTGGAAAATGCACCTAAAACAAACTTAGGACCTTCAAGAAACTATATAAGGTCTATTGAAACATTTGAGTTATCAATTACACACAAATTATACTAACTTAGACCCACTATTAAATTGTAAAGATTCAAATTTCCTTTTTGGAGGGAAAACCTATTTGAACTCAAATTCAAATTTGAACATTATTAATACACATTTTATACCTTGTATTGGCATTCCAAGATTCCCCTACATTCAATGACTCAATTTCACAACATCCACTCAAAAATCCTCCCTCGTTGTCTTGTCATTCTCCCTCATGGAACTAAAATTTCTTGCCTTCAATGTGGTGTTACAAGTCACATGTTGCACATATCCACTTGTCATATTCATGCTTCCCATGACCTCATATTTTTTCATATATTATGCAAGACTAAGTTTGTTATAAATTTTTTAAACAATGAATTGCCCAAATTATTACTTATTAGGTTGTTTGTTTAGCTGATGACTAGGTTGGACACTCCTCCATCATTATGAGTCGAGATAGACTTAGGCATTATTACTGCAATGTCATTTGCACAAGCACTCACTAAGGTATGTATATTCACTTGAAAATTTTGAATTTTAATTTAGTAATTTTTTTTAATTTTACTATATACTTTGGAAAATATAACCTATATGCATGAATGTATTATGTATGCAGGGTTATCATATGACATTTGATAGTCTGATTCAGATGACTATTATGATAGCTCCTCATGTTTCTTCATCATTTGACATGCTTGTTCATGCAGCTGAACCTGACACTAACCCAATCGAGCATCAACAATAAATTAAAGAGGACCATGATATTTTAGTAATTGCATTTTTAAATGGTCTTTTTTATTATAGTTTAAAATATGAGTTTCTTAACTTGGTTTCATGTATAGTTGTTAATTTTATAATATGTTTTGTATTTGAATAGGTTCAGTTGTAAGCGAGCTATGAGAGTAGTACCTATAGTTGAACCTTAGATTAATCCAAGGCATTTAGGATATATCCATCTACAATAAAGTCATCCCAAGGAGAGTCTTCTTCAAATAAGGCAAAGAGAGGGAGACTATTTGATGATTAGGATGTTGTACATGATGTACTTTTTTGTATGCCTATATGGCAATATATGAATTTTTGGCATTGTACATGCGTATATGATGTATTCACTTGAAATTAGATACTATGTTGTTAGACATGATGTAATTTTTTGTATGCCTATATTGCAATGCATGTATTACTAACATTTTATGCCTATATATGGCATTCATATATGGAATTCTTATTTTATATATGAATATTTAAGAAAACCAATGAAGTAAATCTTGTTTGAATCACTTGTGTTCAGAGTATTATAAATGATTGGTTTTAAAGTATTCTTAAGGATTACAAATGTTATGAGATTAAAAATAACTTGTTAGGATAATGTTAAAAATTAGACCCTTATAAGAAATTAAGAATATCAGTGATTGAATTTGAATTATATTTGTATGATGATGTATAGGTATGAATAAGTCTAAAAAACATCATTAGTTGGTTCTAGATGCAACTAATGACATTCACTTGCTATGCTTTAATTTGAATCTTCTTTCACAAGCTAGCTCCTTTTTTAACTCTTTGGATTTAATTTATCATATTACACCTAGTACTTATTCCTTGTACTCTTATTAACACCTCCTTTATGGCATTTAACTCTATCCATACATATTTTACCTCATTTAATTCATGTCTCATTCACAAATTTCCTCTCAATCTCTTTCGAGTTTCTTCCTAAGCACTTTTTTTGGGTCTCAAGGACCAAATCTTGGTCTATGTTTCAAGAGCTCAACCTATTGTCACATATGGTATTATATTATCATAACATACCTGGTATAACCCCCTTAAAGTAATCAAACAATAGCATAGTCTCATTCCACACCTTATAGACACAATGCTCTCTTAAGGCTTGTAGCCTTTTTTACTGTATTTTGACTTGTACAAAAATGTTATGATTGATCAAGAGACTATAATGGAATTTATAGGTACACTCTATTATTTTTCATGTCTATTCCAAATTTCATAACCCAACTCCACCTCTAACTATCACTTCCTTCATTAGCCTAGCCTCATTTAGGCCTAATTGGCCCTATTCCAAACCCTTAGTCCTATAATCCATTTACATCCATATAATTTTAGGTCAAATTTTTTTAATTCACCTTGTACATGTATATGGGAGAAATATTACAAAGTTTCATTAAATTTCCATGGTTAAATCTCTTGAAAATGCCCAAAACTTGCTAATCTAGGGTTTTCCATGCCTTGTACATACTCTCCAAAGGACCAGTTTGACCTTCCAAATGATATATATATATATATATATATATATATATATATATATATATATATATATAACATAATCATTACATATAAAACATCTCATATCACCTTTAAGGCAATCAAATTAAAAAAAACCAACTTTGCCTTTATGCCTTTGAGACTGCTTATGGGGATTTGAGCCTACCTATGGGGATTGCATGAAGTTTGGAGTGTGAACACCATTTAAAGGTTTTTAATATGTTTAAAATAATCTTAAAATAATTATAAAATACTTATTTAAGCTTTTAAGCCTCAAACACATCTTAAATCTCCAAAAATTATGCCTACATGAATAGTGACCATTATGAGACATCGAGGGGACTGTGATAAAACAAAGAGAACTAAAACTTATCATATGAAATTAAAAATATTATATATTGGTATAATATGTCATTAATACCAATATTACCAAGTTTAAAGTCATTTATACATGTACTTTGTCTTGTAGACCCTTTTTACCACAATTTACCTTGAGCTGCCTGCATGCTTCCTTCATGCCAAAACTTGTCTTTATTCAAAATTTTGCATGAAAAACCTGAATGAGATCACTTTTATAGGAAAATTTATGTTTAATACATCATATTATATGGTTTTAAGATCTTTCCAAAGCCCAAACTACTTCATGGCATCTAAAAACTGACAAAACTTCCAAAAATCTCCAATGGTTGTCTTCTTGACTGCAAGACGATTGTGTCAAAATAGAAAGAAATTTAAATATTTATATGAGATTTATGATGGAATGGTATATTTTTTTATGTCATTTATACCATTCATACCAAATTTTGTGCTTTGACTCAACCTGTAGATGTCCCAAACTTACCAATTTTTATAAGGTAGGCTCCAATGTTAACTGTGATGTGACATTGAGTTGATTGTACTAAAAAAATGAATAGTTTACATTGTCAAAAATAAAATTAAATATATTTAATGGGTATACTATGTCATAATTATCCTCTCCACCAAATTTTGTGATTAGATCTAGCATATTTTGGCTTGTAGGTAAAATTTGGTAAAAGTTAGTGACACGTGTCTTCTTGGTCAAATTTCAAAAATGAGTCATCATCCTCTTTTGCCTTGGTTTTTTATGTAGATAAATGATTAGAAGTATACAAATCATCATTATAATTAGTTTCAATGTACATTATGACTTGATTATTGTAATCTCTTCACTAATTTTGACTAAGCACAATCCTTTGGCTTCCAAGGACCAAATCTCACTTTAGGTTTCAAGAGTAAAATCACAATGCTTGAATGATCTTAAATGGTCAAAAAATACCTGACCAAACTTATTTAAATTATCCAAACCTAATTCACCTTTCAATACTTCTCCTAGGGTGTTCACTATCCTTCACACTATGTAGCCCATTAGGTCTCTAGGACTATTCCTTGGTTTAAGATACTAAGAATCAAATTCATTACATTGATGGTCTTATGTGATCATTACGCACTTGTATAAACCCTTACCAAGTGACCAAATACTCTATTCCAATCTTTCCACACCTCAAAATCACAATACTTTGTCTAGGCTTTTAGCCCTATTTTTACTATTTTCCCCTTAGTTTGATTAACATATGCCCTGTCTTGAAGATGTAAAAATAGTTTAGGGCACCCTCTATCACCCTTCGACTCCTCATAGAGTTAAAACACTTTACTCTTCTCCTGGTTATCACTTGATGAAACTAGGCCTAATTATGCCTATTCTAACCAAAATTTCTATATCTTGAATGAGCAGTCACCTATCAAGGTTCAACTCACTCAAAAATCTCCACTCTCCTTTTGTAATCAATCTTGTCTCACTCTCTCAATGCACCTTCTAGGCTTGTTTAGGCCTATTATCATCTACCTTATCTATATACACTCAGATTTAAATACAATAGATTCTAACCTCCTACAATATCCTCAAACATGCTAACCAACCTTCATTAAATGCCCCAAGTCTTCCTTGTACCTATTTCCCACTTTTGCCTAAGTAGGACTAGTCATAAGGCCTAGTAGGCCTAATTCATGTTCTTAAAGATTATTTTTCCCATGTGAAATTATTGCTCACTCTTAACCCCACTCTCACACATATAATACTTATTTCAATATTAAACAACTTTTCTCACAAGCTTAGATATCCACTCTTTCAAATTATCCACTTATTACCCCTTGTTGGTGTCAAAGACTAGGCCTAACAACTACACTCTATTATAAACTTGTCCCACTAGGGTTTTAGGCTTCTTTGGGACTAAAATTTGGCCATATATCCTCCCATATACTTACCCCAACCTCCAAACCACCTTCAAAAATTGAATTAGGGAAGCCATACATTTAGTTATCATAATTGTCATTGTATTATGTTAAATTCATATGTTGTGTGCAAAGAGGGTTTGTGGGTACAAGTTCAGTCGATTGGCATAATTGATCCATATTTCATCTCCTTGACCTAATTTGGCTAAGTAAGGGCATTAAAACTTGATTTTAGGTCTAACTTCACAAACAATCCCCTCCTTTTCATAATTTAAAATATTACAATGTTTCAAAGGCTCAAATCCTCACCAAAAGTTCTGTCATAATATCCTTTACCTCCAACTAGAAACTTTTCCTCCAGTACTAGTAGATGAAAATCCACCATTTTGAACACTTATAAATAGTATATAACTCATTTTACAATAACCATGACACCCACTTCCACATGTAAGTGAATTTTCACTATTGTTTTGGAGTACATAAACACTGACAACAAATGCTATCAAAGTTGAAGCTATGGTCTGAGAACTCAATTTTGGGTACATGTTGGCTGAAAAATGGTACTAAAAACATGTATATATGGGTGAACAACATATAATACCAGGTTATTTACCTCCCATCTATCTCGGATGACAAACCCACCACCCATTTTGGGCTCAAGAACGCCCTTCCTAATATAAGAAAGATGTTGATTTTTAACCTAACTTTAGGCATGCATAAAAACAAAATTATAAGTCATATTGAGGAACCATCAAATCCCTTGTGTGCATGGAAAATTAATCTAACTTCCCCCAAAATATATTTTGAATCACCTTTAATATCAATTCATGGCAGAAGTTGCAGTAAAGTGTCCTAAAATGCAACTTCTTGGTAGTGAAGAGACAACTCTTGACCTCCAACTAGCAACTTTGCCTTCAAGACTAGTAGGTGAAAATAGACCACTTAAAACATGTATATATAATAAAATTAGAATTTTTCCAACCATCATGAAACCCACTTCCACTTGTAAGTGTATTTTCATTACTATTTTGGAGCACAAAAACATTGACAACAAATGTTGTCAAAGTTAAAGCTATAGTTTGAGAACTCAATTTTTTGATGCTTTTTGGCTGAAAAATGGCATTAGAAACATGTCTAGAGGATTGAATAACATCTAGGACCAGGTGCTTATCCTCCCATCTAGCCCAAATGACAAACCCACCACCCATTCTGGGCTTAAGAATGCCCTTCCCAATACAAGAAAGATGCTGATTTTTAGCCTAACTTCAAGCATGCATAAAACCAAAACTCTAAGTTGTATGGAGGAACCATAAGATCCTTTATGTGCATGGAAACTTCCTCTAATTTAACCCTAAATCTAGTCTAAAAAACCTCTAAGAGAAATCTATGGTAGAAGTTTTTGTAAAGGTTCCTAAAATGCAAATTTTTGGCAATGAAGAGACAACTTATTGATCTCCAACTAGCAAATTTACCTTTGGGAGCAACAGGTGAAAATACACCACTTTCAATACACATATATATAGGAAAATTACATGTGTTCCAACCAAATTCCAATGACTTTTCACTATATAGGAATATTTGTTGCAAAAACCAAATTTGAATAATGTAAAATCTTCATATGAGTTTTAAAGTCTTAAAACAACCATACATTTGAATTTTTTATAGGATATCATCGAAGCCAAGTTCCAATGACTACCATAGACCTAGTGGGATAATCAATTTTTTCTCCATCTACAACTGGGGAAGTCATTTTTTTCTTTTCATCTACACATGGACATAAGTAGAAATATGTTCCCTCTTCATTATCCTCATCTAAAATAACTATAAAAACATGGCCTACATCATAAAAAACAATTTTTAATGACATTATGAGGATAGATTATGAGAATAAATAGAACATAAAGATTAATCTTCTACTTGGATGTACTAGATCAGATATATGGTCAAAGTCATGTGAGGATGTCATGTCAGTAAGTTGTAATGATGGTGGAACTTAATATGTGCTGATTAGAATTAGAGGTTTGGAACTCCAGTCAAACATCCATTTTTTTACTCACACTCATTCCAAAAAAACTCCATGCATGTAGAATAAAAGCATGCCAAGTGTCACATATGAATAGTCCAAGAACCTATATTTGAGCTACAAAATGAATGCAACTCACTTGAACATGTTAGAGTCATACAATCCTCATATTTTTCCAAGTCTTTTTCCTCCATTAACCAAAAATGTCTATGAATAGTAGAATTTTCTTGACCACTATGACATATGTTCACATTACACCAGTCAACCATAATTTTTACATCAATCAAATTAGCAACATTGTCATATTTTAACCCCTCCCTTGCAATGGATCTTTTTATACATTCTCCAACACCATCATGCTCCCATTTTCCATGGCCAACCTCAGTGAAACTCCAAATATGTTCTACACTAGTGGAAATGTGCATCTTGATTAACCAATAAAACATCCATGCATTCTTGAATTATGATGTGTAATTGTTTGACCAAATGTAATGTCGTTTGAAATTAGTATTCCTTTGACTCAACTATCCATAGAACATATCAAAAAAAATTTGCACATACTTTGTACAATGTGATCGGTCATCATTGATATAGAAATGGTACTCCCTTAATATTTTTCATTATTCCTCTATACTATCAAATACATGCATGAATGTTATATGCACGAATATGGAAATTTGTGTTGAGTTGTAATACTATGATTGAACTTCCATTTGTGGTTTGAATGTGTAATTTTCTATAAAGTTTACTACTAAAATAATAGAATCAAGTGGGAACCATTTAGCCCTATGTGTTTGCCTTACATACTCATAAATAATTTTCTCCATGAATTTGACCATAAATTTTGAAATAAGTATCTCTTGCATAACAAGCTCACACCTTTTAGATTTTTTTCCATATTTTACTTGATAATTCATAGATTTTTATTTTTTCAAACCAACTAATTCTTTTCCAATTACACTTGTACACTCCTCATGGATACATTTTTTCAATTTTGGCAATCCACCACAAATGTTGTAATTTTTATCCAAACATGCTTTCTTATAAAAGAACTGACCATCTAATCTTTCACAAAAATATTTGAAATAAATTCCCTAGTTGATTTTGGTAGAATTTTTATGCCACACTCCTAAAAAATGTTAGTAGTATGCAAAGTACAAAGAATATGGAAAAAAAACATCATAGTGCATTAAAAATTCAACATGTTTCCTATAATAACAAGTGGTGCGTGTGTGATTTATTTTTACATAAAAAGGTTTGGCCATCTCAAAAAGTCTTTGACTAATAGAAATGTGTGGATTTTTTTTTCAAAAACTTAGAGTATAATTGTGTTTGAATCATATCCAAGAAATGTTTTGGATGTAGTTCATGATTACAAGAACCAACTCTTATTTTCACTACATCTCTTGTATTATCTTTCTAAAATTGTGCAAATAAGTCTTTTAAAGCATCAGCTATAGCCTTTTCCTTTCATGGAAGTATACAAGAGAATGCCCAAAGCTCTTTCTATTGGGTTCATTAATTCTTTCATATATTGAAATTTCTTTCATTAATGTTTTAGCAAGTTTTTGACTTGTTTTTGAAATCAATCATTTTTTCCATGTTTCAACACCTACTACATAAGTTGTCATTATACGTCAGGAAACATTACAATCTTTGTTGCATGATTTTGGGCCTACAATATGATATGCATCATGTAGATTTTCAAAAATTGCATCATTTTCATTCTCCATGTTAGGTTTTCTTAGTGATATTTGGTAAATTATAGGTCTCATATTAAGCAATTTGATCAATGAAACAAATAATTTACATCTTTGACTATAATAATCCAATCTATGAAAGAAACTATCACAAATTTATTGATCCAATATTCTTGAATGGCAGTCAGACATGTTTTTATGCATTGGTTTCAAAATATTTTCATCGAATTTAATTAAGTACTTATCTTTTCTACACATAATTCTTGGAGGTTTTGTTATTGGTGGAATCTATTCAGAGGGTGTTTCAAAATCATTATATGTTTCCATGAAATTTTATTCATTGTTTGTTTCTTAATTATATGTTTCGATGAAATTTTATTCATTGTTAATTTCATCATTATTTGAGTCCATTAAATTATATTCATTGTTTGTGGGTAAAGTATCATTCAAAGGCTCTTCATCAACATAATAAAAAACTTTAAACTTTGAATGTGAATTTCTAACATTATATAATTTTATATTGTCAATTTTATCATAATTTAATTCATTATTTTGAATTTCATCATAATTCAATTCATTATTATAAATTTCATCATTATTCAATTGATTATTGTCAATTGCCTCATGATCTAATATTTGTGGGGTCAACAATCTCGATTAGGGATAAAAATAGACGTTGAAAAGTGAGTTTTTATTTGTACTTTAAGGAATGTGTACACATTATAGGAATGCATACATGTTCCTATAATATTTATGTGCTCCTATAACATGTACACGTTCTTATAATGCATACGTATTTTTTGAAGTATAGGCATAAACTATACAAACAAGCAAAAAGGCTCATATTCAAGCATTTTTTCCATTATAATACTATAATATGATGTAATAACACTCAATAAGATTATAATATGATGCATAAATCCATAATATGATGCAATAAGACTATTAGATGTTGAAATAATGCTATCATATCATGTAATAAAGCTCAATATGATACAATAAGACTATCATACGATGCAATAAGACTATCATGAGATGTACTAAGACTATCTAAAATGCAATAAGACTATCATACAATGTAATAAATCTATAATATGATGAAATTAGACTATCATATGATGCAATAAGGCTCAATATGATGCAATTAGGCTATCATATGATGCAATAAAGCTCAATATGATGCATAAATCCCCAATATAATGCATAAATATCCAATACATGATATAATAAGACTCTTGATAAGACTATGAAGTAATAAGACTAATTAATGATGCAGTAATTCTCAATATGTAAGATGAAATGAGCTAATTTTTCCCAAAATCCCATCATAGGTCCTTACAAAACTAGGTGAATAATAGGTTCATAAATTGGCACTAATCACATTCATGAATTTATGCATTTGTGATGAAATCAAGGAACTTAGGGGTTATGTTTGTTATAAAATTAGGATTTAGGCTTAGGGGTTTAGTGTAATGGGTTTTTACATGTGTATATGTCATGAAATTAGGGTTTAAGGGAATTGCATACATGTTCAAGTGATAAAATTAGGGTTTATAATCAACATGTCACAAAATGTGACCTAATTTAGCCCTTTCGGTCACATCATAGACTCTAATTTAGGTTCAATGGGTTGAAATTGGCCACATTTGCATTTGTATTTGCATTTTTAATTAAATTAGGGTCAATTAAGTCATACATGTTACATCTAGATTATACAATCGATTGGGCCATAAATTTGGTTTTGGGGCTCAATTTTGCCCAAATCACATCTCTAATTGAACTAATCAAATAATTGGTTCAATTCATGATAGATAGAATCATACTTAATTTCATCCCAAATCATATATATCATGATCTTATAGTTATGTCAAGAAGGGGTTCAAATCGGCCTCCCATGCCTCCTCAATTGAATTGCCCTTATAATTAAACCTTGTTGTGCCATGTGTGTACCTCATACACCTAAAATTGTTAAAGCTATCAGAGATGCATCAAGTCCTAGAATTTTCAGAGTTTAAAATGCCTTGGGAGACCAAATCTAGTTACATATTACCATGTGTACCTTGTATGTGCTCAAAAGTGTCAACACTATTAGAGGTGTCATGTCTTAGAAGCATTAAAGAGCTCTATCAAATCCCTATGAGGCCTAATCCAATTAGATATGTATGCATGTGTGTATCTTGTACACACATAAATTTTTGTTAGAGATCTAACTATCACTTGTCCTAGAAGCATCAAATTTGTCAAATCCTCATGACACCCAATCCAATCAAAGATTTACACATGAAGTGTTAGAGTTGTTAGATATGCACATCTTTTATACTTAGACATGTTCCATCATCAAGCCAACCAATCCAACTAAGGCCTATTCACAAATTTATCATGCATACATAGAATCCAATAATGTTTAAATATTGACATCGATCCAATCAGCTCATTTCTAGTAAATAATTCACATGGTGTGAGCCTCTGAATTGCCATTACTGTACAAAAAAATATAGAGCCCTTTAAGGTCCCAACCGAATTGAGCAATCACTAAATGTTATCAATTTTTTACATGTATGTATTTAAATTATTTATATCCCTCTACCTTGAATTACCTCTAGAGATCCCAAAACTTACATTCATATTAAGTCCTACATGTAGGAGAGAAAAAATTCAGCAATGGATGTGCCTCAACCTTAAATCCCAAGTTGAAGCAAGAATTTTGAGACATGTACTACTTTTTTGTAATCCACATCATAAGGTTTAATCTTATTACAATGAAATATGAACAAGATGATTGAAGATATATGTTCAAAATATATAATCTTGAAACCTTCAGTGAGGTGGTGTACACTGGTATTAAATTACGATCAACTAGCTATATGAGGTGAGTAATTCATCATCCACATCAATAATTACTGGGTCTCTCTACTTAGCATCATCCTTAAGGGGAAGCGGGTCTCAAATTTATGGTACATTGTGACAGGTGTAATGTATCTTGAATAAGTTTAATAGAGTTTGAGATGGGGTAAATTATGCATGTCATACTTGGTCAATTATAGGTCTACACCATCCCTTAATGGTTTTGAACAAATTCCTTAGTGTATTTAGATATTTTCTAAGCTATACATTCATCACTACATGCATGACATCTTAAAACCACATCATCACTAATCGATACATGTGACCATTTCAAGTTTATTGAGATCAAAACCACATCTTATAAAAAAATAAAACACGTACCCAACTTGACCAAAATATTTAATAATTTAACATGTACATACACTTTAGGTTCATCATCCTACTTTCGTATCTTACCATCCCAATTACATAGTAAGGTATAACACGCTATAGTATTGATAAGCATCAAGTGTTGTCTATCTTATTTTTGATCTTACAATTGTTGCATCCATGGTACGGCTAGGACTAGTCCCATGCCACAGACACATTCTTCAGATGATGTGGGAATGCATGGAGTAGTTGATGGTTGTCTAATGTGTGATGGAGGGGTAGGTAGATGAAGGAGGTGCATGGAATGGAGGATTAACCATATTTTCACAAGAGATCTTAATTTTAGGAAAAAATTGAATAATGTATTTGAATACATTAGGGGAATCAAAATCGAATAATTGTAACAATAGAAGATTCTTTTTAGACTTTCAATTGGGACCTCAAAATGCACCTATTGAATTAGATGCACTGACCTTGGAGTAAAATTAAGGGATTTTATTCAACACAATTTAGGAATTTTTTGGGACAATCCAAGTCATGATTCATACATATTGGGATCCATTACATAGCATTCTTGAAATAGATATCAAAGAGATGTACTATTACACCAAGGGCTCAATTCTTATTTCTACTTACACAAGATTATCTATACTACATAATCCAATTCAATGGGTTTACCACTTAAGCAAATTAGCTCAATATTTATAAATAAAGGGGTCTAGTCAAAGATATCAAAGAAACAACAAAAGGGTAAGATATGATTTTATGAAAGTAGGATAATATCAATAAGAAACACAAAATTTAACGGCAAGTAGGATTTTAGGCAAGGTGGTAAGGTATATCCTTGCCCTACTAGGGGAAAGATCCAAATAGTTGTGCATGTTTTAATTGTCAAACAAGGATTTTATTAACATGTGTTCTATTGACAAAACATATTGGTGTATATAAATATTAAAGTGCACTAGAAGCTACACACGTAATATCTAATACGTGTTTAACATTTATTTTATAAAATTAAAAGTAAGAAATCACATCTTGACAAGTAAGAGTCAAGCATTGATACTCTAATGCACAAAGATCGGAACACTAAAGGTTAAGTTTTGATCATAGGTTTAAAAAATGCATTTTATGACCTCTTGTGATAAAATTAGTTATATTGTCAAATGTATAATGTGTTAGACCTTGAAACCTTAATTATAAGTAGTTAAGACAACATATTAAAATGGGTAAATTTTTTTAAGTATAATGTGATGTTATGGCACCTTAATTCACTATACAAAGCTAATGGAACCTTTCCCCTATAATAAACATGAAATTTGACATTTCCCCTATATGGATGCATGGTTAATGGGACCTTTCCCCTATAACAAACATGAAATTTGTTTATTTCATTTTATGTCAAAGAAATGCATACGTGTTCTTTGTTAAATTATATAACACATATGCATTATTTTAATTTGAATTTAAAATCGAGCCTTTAGGCTCATAAATGGATTGGATTTTTGAGCCAAAGGCTTGGGACTGTGCATTTATAGTTGAGACCAAGAGTTTTAGTAAAAACCAACAAATTTCAATTTCAATAGCAAATACATTATGAATTTCAACATCAAAATTCAAAAAATTATTACCGTTATGATGAGCACATTGTCCTCTTTCTAAATGTATGATTTTTATAATTTTTGGATTATTTTAAGGGTTCAAACTATATTTATTTCTAACAACACTTTTTTAGGCCACTACATGCCTATTCATGTTTATCTAATTTATTTTTCATTGATCCAAATATAAAACAAATTATATGATAACAAACTAGGCTTAATTCTACACATTAAAAAAAAATCAAATTTCATTTTTTTTGAGGTAGTTAGGGTGGGTCACATGGAGGGCTATCCTTTTTCTTGTCAATTTTTAGGATATACTTAATTGAAAAATTACTAAAAAAATATTAAATAAAAAAATATTAAAAAAAATTCGTAACACACTAAAATATCTATTATAAATGTTCACCAAAGGGTTTCTAACAATATTAAATGATGCTCAAAAAATGGTGGGTCGCAAGGAATGGTACAATTCAAATTTTAGATGTTTGACCTATTTATACTTAACCATTAAAAAAAATAGTTTTTTTGGAAACTATACTCAAAATTATACAATTCAATTTTTTATACCATCTTCAAATTTTGAGTGTAGCCATCTCTAATTACCTACAGAAGTTCACATTTCTGAAATTTAGAAAAAATCATGTCCACGGGTAGGCCCATTTTTGTCCCCCAAGTTCGTGCACTTACCCTTATGTTATTTAATTTTTTAAATTCTTATTATTTAAGTTTTTGAGTTTTATTTTTTTTATAATTAATTTTTTCTATTTATGTCCAAAGAGGCCAAAGCCAAGAAATGGGACCAAAATAACCCGATACATGAAAACATGAACAAAATTCCATGACCAAAGGCCAAGTTACTTTATTATGAGTGATTGTCTATCTTATACCTATATTTAAAGAATCTTAGGCTACTATCAACCATAAGTATCTTATTTTTATTCTTCCTCCTCATTTTCCTCCACTAAATGATTCATTCAAGGATTCTTATTCTACACGCAGTGCCAATGATGAAAGTGTTCTGTCATGTTCATGGTATCCTTAGATATTTCTGTCAAGGTATTTTGCACTCCCTCTATTTCATCTGTGTTAATGAAAATCATTGCCAAGATTTTCATGTGAAGTCTCACTTATTTATTGTTATTTTCAATGAAATTTTTTAAGTGAGTAAGATTATCATTTATGGCTTCCATCAAATTGAAATTAGCCAAGAAAATCTCATGAAATATCTTGATCAAAGCCTCCATCTCCTTCTATCGGTTAAAGTATTCTTGATTTTACTTGAATCTAGTATTATTAATACTATAAATTCATTATTTTTTTATGAATAATACCAAGGTTCAAGTCCTTTATACTGTCCAATATCAAGATTCCCTTATTATCTTATCATTATGTGGATTTGATCCTTCTCCTTGCTCCCATTTTCCAAGATTTAGTGACTCTTCTATTTTTATGGAGAAATGATTTTTTATGGCCCATCCTGATCCAATTCGGTCATTTTCTTACCTACATCATTGATTCATTTATATTGGTGTCTATCATCCTTTTTATTGCCCTTATCTTAGCTTATATGGGTTATGTCTCTCCTGATAATCCATTTTTACCTTCATGAAATATGGCTTGAAAGCATCTCCCTAAATTGGTTGCCTCTTCTGACCCCTCCTTGCTACATTAGTTTCAATGATTTTTGGGTATACACCTATGCAATTGATTTCCTCCAACTCTTACCTTGCCCTTTTGCTAGTTTCCTCAACTATTCCTTTGTATTTATCAAATTTTACTAGTTGTTGGGTTTCACTCTCTTAACCACAATTTGTAGTTCTTCTAGGTGAGTTGTGTACCACCATTGCTTGGGCAGGTACTACTTCAATATCCTCTTGTTGGTTCCTAGCTAGTAAAATTTCTTTGTTTTTTATGGTAGCTTTAAATTTTTCCAATAGGTTGATAATCATAGTTACCATATAGCATAGGACCTATAGTAGGGACATTACAATTGCCAATAGGATTGATGTCCACTTTACCAAAATTTGAGAATTGATATGAGCCATTCAATTTTCATGTATAATTTTGAAAATCACTTCAACCAATCAGTCCAAAATCCAAACATATTATTTAAGGATAATAAGAGGGTCAATATGCCTAGTTTGGAAAGCATTCCAAGTCATTTTTTGGTAACTTTTCTCATTAACACCCTCTTATCCAATGCTATACATTTTGGTAGCTTCCAAAATGGTGCTTTTATGCCTATTTTTAATATTCTCACTTTGTGTCTTGCTATATCTAGCCCACTTAACATATTTTTTCCATATAATTTACTTTGAGTGAATGACACACCCCTATGCCTAGTCTTATCCAGATTGGAAACTTTACTTTTCAACCTAGACTCATCCTCCTTTTTTAAGTCAGACCACTTTAAGTTCTCATTATTCGAGGCATTATTTAAAATGATTTCCTTTAGACTCGTCATCCCTTGATTTTTAATGATGTCTTACATATTTCATTTATTTTCCGTAGTTTGGGACCGAAGTCCATAATTAGTAAGCCAATTTGCTGCTTTGTTTATTTCTTATAGAGTGTGCTTCACTTTTATTTGTTCAAACTAGTTTTGGATTACCCTTACTTATTCAATTATTCCTTTTAGTATCCAATTTAAAATTGTGTTATGCTCAATTACATTAATAACAATGAGTGAATCACCCTTTATTCTAATTTTCCTAATATTTTATTTTAGAGCCAACCTCATCCCTCATATTAGGGCCTCAGATTTCACTACATTATTCATATTTATTCTAGTAGAGACCACTTTGAAATATATCAATCAACCCCAAAAATATATTATATTAACCCCTACTCCATAATTTCTAATATTATTTATTGACACTCCATCAAAATTAACTTTGAACCAACCCTACTCAGGAGGGAGCCATTTCACATTTTTTATAATTTTTTCTTTTCTCTATTTTTCAACTTCTTGTTATCATAAATTATTTGATTACACCCTAGTTGTTTAGTATCTTGATTTCATCTGGATTAGATTCCTTGTTATTTTGTTATTTATTGGTAGCCATGATGTAATTAATAATGTCTTTGATTTCCACCCAAACTCTTTTACAGGACTTGGTTCTGGCCCTAGTTTCAAAATCACATTCCTTTCAATCCAAACTTTCCAGGTTAAGATGTTAGGTCCCATGTCCCAAATATCCTTCAAGATATTTAATCTATTAACATTTTTCCATTATTTTAGGTGCTTAAAAATATTATCAATCAACTTATAGCTTAAGTTATACTTATTTAAGAAGACATTCTAAAGTTTTGAGGTATACTTAAATTGTAACATGAGGTGTTCTATGCTTTCTTCATTGTTCTAACACAAGACACACTATGATGGGCCCTAAAAACCTTTCTCATTTGTATTTTATCCTATTAGTATTTTTCCATGTATAGACAACCATGGGAAGGATTTCAACTTCAACCAAGATTTGAGGTCCAAATACCATTCCAAACACATTTATTAGGATCATTGGGGTAGTCTATCATTTAGGCTGCATAGCATTCCTTCACTAAGTAAACCACTATGCCTTTTTTTATTCCATTTAATTGAATATGTCTCTAACATCCAAGGAATATATAATCCTTGAAGGATACCATTTAATTTATTATTAGGTTTGATTTTCATGCCATCATCATTTTGGAAATTCTTCTAGGTTAAGATATTGCATCTTGATTCCATACTTTCAACCTAATAATCTTTCACTTTATGAACCTATTATCTAGTTCTTTATTCTCTAATGTATTTGAAGTTTGGTTATATTTTTAGGGGATTCTAGGCTATCCATATATCTTCTCAAAATTCAGTGGTATCTCTATTTTTGACCTATCAGAGAAAACCTTTCGTAAGGAGTTTTATTGCCTCCCTTATACTGTTCCAAACAACATATCTAGTGAAGAGTTCTTTATCCATATATATTTTATCTGGGTCCCTTTCATCTAAATATTTTCCTCTTAATATGTTGCACCAGATTTAAAAAGGGTTGGCCCCAATTCTCCAAACTAGTTTTGTTATGAGGGTCGAGTTAGCTCTATTTCGGTTCCTTGTCCTTGCACCCCCTTGAATAGAGGTTTGCAAATTTTTTCCCAAGATAGGAGATGAAGTTTGGCCTTGTAATCTTTTCCTTTCCAAAAAAAATTTATCAAGATTCTATTCATCTCAGACAAAGCTCATACATGCACCTTTAGGAGGGAGAACTAGTGAGTGATTATGGCCTAGAGGACTGTCTTGATGAGAGTCAGTCTCCCTACATACATCATATATTTACCTTTCTAGTTACACAAATTCTTCTTCATTTTCTCAATGACTTTATTCTAGAGGCTTTCCTCCCCTTTCCCTTTGAAAAGAGGGAAACCTAAGTAGTTGTAAGGGAGAAGATCCTTTTTAAATCCCAAAATTCTACATAATGTAGATTGGAGATTGGCGGAGACATTGATGAAGAAAATTTTGGACTTACTTCTATTGATTGATTATCTAAATGATTTCTCATAGCTTCCTAATAGATCCCTTATTGCTCTGATCTCCTAGATTCTTGAGAGGGAAAACATCATTGTGTCATCCATGAATTATATATGAGTGTGGGATGATCCATCTATGGAGGTCTAAATTCCTTTTATTTTTCCTTTTCCTTTTAGAGTTCTGATATCTCTTCCAAGGGCCTCTGCCTTGAGAATTAAAAAATAGGGGCAAAGTGTGTCACCTTGCCTAAGACCCTTAGAGGTTGAGAAGTACCCTTTTAGAGATCCATTTATCATCACTTAAATTTTTGGAGAGGAGTAGTAGCTTTATATCCAGGTTCTCGACTGCTCACTAAAGCCAAATTTTTGGAGGATCCCATCCAAGAAGTTCGATTTGACCTTGTCAAAAACCTTGGAGATGTCCAATTTTATCAACAATCCTTATCTCTTACTTGTATAAAGGAGTGTATGATATTGTGAGATATAGAAATATCATTTGTAATTTTCATACCTTTGATAAAATATCCTTATTCCTCTAAAATAATATTGGGAAGAATACTTTGAAGTCTATTAGTAATAACTTTGGCTATAATTTTATATATACTATTGCAGATAGATATAGGTTAGAATTCCTATGGAGTCCTACTATCATATTTATTTGGGATAAGTGTGAGAAAAGTAGAGTTGATCACACTCAACATCTATTGGTAATCCTTTGACTCTTCAACCACTTCTTGATTCTCTTCCCCTATGAGATCTTATAAGTGTTGATAGAAAAAGCAAAAAATCCATTCAGGCTCGAAGAGTGATCACTAGCCATTTAAAAGACCACTTTCTTGACCTCCTTGATAGAAACATCTTTTGCTAGGATTCTATAGTTTGATTGATAGATTAGACATGGGATTTATCTTTCAAAGGATTATTTCTCTTCTTGATTATCCACATTGTCATGCTTCAACATGTTTTCCTAGTATCCCACCATGTATTATTTGATTGTCTTGGGTTCCTCAAGGATGTCACCTTATAGGGTTTGTAGCTTCTAAATAAAGTTCTTTTTCCTTTTGATTCTACATGACAAATGAAAGAATTTGGTTTCCTCCAACCATATAACACAAGAGTTATACTTTTATTGAATTTCCTTCCTTTTGAATACTTCTTTCAGATCCTTAGCAACCTCTTCCTCTTCCTCAACCAAGTCTATGGAGCTATTGCCTTCCATTCTTAATTCTTGTATCTCACTACTTTTCTTTAGCAAATCCTCTATGGTTTGAAATATATTTCTAAATATGAGATGATTATAATTATTTAGGGTATCCTTGAGATCTTTCATTTTTTAAAATAAAATATAATCTTTGGTCTTATATCTATTATTTGGGGCTTTCCACTGTTGAGACATGAAACTATATAGGTGAGGGTTCTCCAACCATATCTTTTCAAATACAAAGGGAGATTTAACTAGTTGTTTATCCTATGTGAGATGAAGGGATATCGACCAATGACTTGGGCTAAAGATTTTGAGCACTTCCATTTCTAGGATATTATTGCATTCTAACCAATTTCTCATGGCTAAGATCATATCTAGTCTCTATAGTATAAGATCTATGCCTGATCTTTTATTACTCTAGGTGAACAATCCTTAGTTTTAGATCCCATAAATATAATCTTTATATAAAACTTTTGTGGAGGCTATCATCTTGTATTTGGTTGCTCCTCCTTTATTTTTTGAGGGTTCGATTATAGCGTTTAAGTCCCACTATGGTCTAGAAAGCTTTTTCATTTGTTTTGATTTTGTCTTCAATCTATTGTCAACCTTTCTCTCTTTCTTATTACCTTTTATCACCATAGACATTAAAAAGGAAAAACTTTAATCCCCTCCTTTAAGATTCTACTTTGGAAATAAGATAGTGGATATGGACATGGATGGTATCTAATTTGACAAGGTTTAATTCCCAAAGGAAAGATAGGACCCTTGCAGTACCTATGGAATCACATCCTACCATTTCTTTCCTAAATTATCTTACAAGACCTTTTATATGATTTGACCAGATTTATAGCTTAGTTTCCTAGAGTAATATTATATTAGGATTATGCTGAACAATTATCTACTTTAATGTTCTCCTTTTAGATGGGGCATTGAGACCCATAATCTTCCAAGAGATGATCTGCATTATAGAAGTTTATTCTACTTGGTGCTCACCAAGAAAATATATACTTGCTTTTGGGTCCTAGATCTTGTGGATTCCTTTGCCTCTTCCTACCTTTTTTTCTTCTTGTTGGGTCTCCTTATCCTTTTATTTATGTAGTTTCTTTTGGATTTGATTTTGGGGTTTACACAACTACTATGTTTTCTTCCTCCTTCTTTGAATCTATCTCTTCATCCTCATCCATGCTTGTCCATTTTTCCTTTTGATTTTGCCATTCCCCTATGACTTTATCCTTTGTTCCCTTTTATTTCCCACTACTTCTATTTTGTTTTCCTTCATTCCATGTATTAGGGTCATTGAGAATATTTTCCAAGTGCTCTTTGAAACCATAGTCTAATGTTATATCATCCATTTATTTTCTATTATAATTCTCATAAGGTTGAGTTTTTGTGATGCATTATGTTCCCTCCATTGAAGTAGACTTCTTTTTTGTTCTTTTTTTGATGTATTTTGGAACATATTTTTTACCCATGTTGTTCTTAATTTTTATAGTGTGTTTTTTCTTAAGTTTGACAAAACCTTATGAATCTTTTTCAATGACGTATGAAACCTTATATTTGACATTGACTTTGTAAAAAGTAGGACATTTTATGATGAGATGTCCATATTCATGACAATTTATACAATAAAATGGGATACTCTCGTACTCAAGGTCGTAGAGCCATTCCATATATCTTAATTTCAAATTGACATTCTTGGGAAGGGGATGTGTGAAGTCTAACTCAAAATAAATCATAACATAACTAGATAGTAATTTCCCATGATGTGGCTTAAATACGTCTATAGGTCTACCAATAGTATTAACTATGGTTTCAAAAACATACCTAGACTAGAATTCTTAGATAAGAGTGTACATTTGGATCTATACTGACACAATGTTTGTGATCTCCTCTAATAGATTGAAATTTATGTGCCAATGCTTCATAAAGATCCTTTATTTCTTGAAGAAATATGAACCCTAGAAGAGCTACATGCATGGGAAATAATAAACTAGAAGACAAATGGAGGATATGATTGAAGGCATTTGCTAAGGGGTACTTCATATGGATTTTTGAAAATGAATTAGATAGGGATAGAGCGTCTAGTTGGTAACTCCTCTAGGGGCTTGACATCTATGTTCAGTGATTCACAAAGAGCCCTACATTCTTGAATAAATATGAACCCCATCCAAATGCTCTATCCATATCTAATTCATTTTCAAAAATCCCTATGAATTACCCCTTAGCACATGTCCTCAATCATATTCTTCATTTGTATTCTAGTTTATTTTGGTCCATGCATGTAGCTCTTATAAGGTTAGTTGAGCATCCATCAATTTTCAAATCAAGATTCAACCATAAAACCCTAGTATATTCTATATAATTTATACTAGATCTAGCATGGCAATCTATTTTTAATTTGTAATTTACATGCATGTTCTTGTGGCTCCATTATTCAAAATTTTAATCTTCTTTTTACTTGCTACCCTCATCAAGGCAATGATATCAGTCTTTAAGACTGATGTGGTTGTCTCAGTAACCATTTATATGAAGGATGGTTTATGGGTGGAAGAATATCCCCTCATGATAAATATATCATGTGGATAACCAAACTTATGGATTCTTTAACTATCTCACTCAAGAGAAAATCACTAGATCTTATAGACACCTTCAAACCCTAGTCACACTCTTATCCCTCATCCTTTCTCTCAATTATTTTTGAATTTCATTCTTTTAGTTATTTAATTTATTTAAAATATATCGATATTTTATTTTTAAGTATTTAAAAATATATATTCTTGTATTTTACAATGTTAAATTTCTAATTTTCTAATATTAAATACAAGAAGTTTTGATGGAGAATAGATGATTGCTCACCAAAATAATTGAAATGAATGAAGGAATGCTTATTTTAACAAAAAAATAATTATCATGCATGAAATAATTATAATTAAAATTATGAAGAGACATATGAGGATAAGGCTACCTAAATATATATTAATTATTTTTTATTTTATTTTACAAAATTATAATATTTTTTTAAAATCTATAATTTACAATTAGCATACCAAGAAAATGCATATGTAGAGAGTTAATGCCTTTGACCTATCAATTTGAAAAATATAGGTTGATTACATTTATGTGATAATTGGCTCAAGCGTGATATAGATGAGGTTGCATGATAGTTAAAAAATTTAACAAGATGTAAAATTTATTCAACTTTTATATTTGACTAATTATATGTTTTAAATTTGTTTCAACTGATGCAAGGATCAAATTGGCAAACACAAATCATATGAAGTGAAATTTAGTTAGGGAGTCATTGTGACTCATCACTTAGGGTAAATGAGCAAACAAGATGTTGCACATAAGTTTATAAGTTTTTTATAAGTTATTTTACATAAGCTTGAAATTTATTTTATAAAAAAATATTACACCCAATTTTATGACATAAAATTTATTACATGAGTAACACTCTAACTACAAGGTTGCTGAGGAAGTGAGAATAAATTTGAAAGCTTTGGAAAGAAACACAAAAGCATTCAACATGTGGTCCTAGGATAGGGACTATGTATTGGTAAGAAATTTATTGTTTCATTAGTTGAGAAGAACTAGATAGGTCTGATGAGTATAATTTTTCATTGTAATTAACTATATAACTTGTAACCTTTAATGCTTATATGATAATTAAATAATGTATAATTTTTAGGTGGACAATTTTTTTACTAGTTGATGGCATTGATATTGAGGATTAAAATGATGAGTATCTTGATTATGTTGAGTAGTAAATGAAAATATTGACCTAGAGGATGTCTAATTATACACCTCTAAAAACCCTAATGATTATATAAAATACGAGGATGAGGATGACTAGGATTTTGGGTATATCAATTATATTTTTATTTCTAAGGGTTATTATATTAATTTCACTCCCTCTAAAATCATGTGTGTGTGTATGTATATGTATATATACATACATAAACATATATATACACATATATATGTATATCTATGTGTGTGTGTGTATAAATATATATATATATATATATATATATATATATATATATATATGCACACACATTGAGATAGATATACCTACATACGTACATACATACATACATGTGTGTGTATGCGCGTGCGCACAGGCTTGTGTGTGTGTGTGTGTATTTCTTGTTTATTATAGATGATTTTTTTGGATATCTCTGTACCAATGTTGTTCATATAATTAAGAATAATAATTTCTAATTTTTAAATTTAACTATATAAAATGCATGTTTAATTTCTTTAAAATGTTTTGAAATGAAAATGAAATTGAAATGATTTACATGTTCCTTCTCGCCAAATGGTCCCCTCTACAAGAGAGGCCAAAACAACATTATTAAGGATGAAGGAAGTGGTATGGATGTTGGGAGGTAGTATAAAATAGAGTAAGAATTTATTTTCTCCATCAACCTATATTTTGGCATATGCAAAATATCAATCTATGAAAACAAAAAAGGTTGAGCATATGGCTACATATGGTGAAAACATAGTCTACAAAATGTCCAATGAAGGTAGAGGAAAATTAGGGGAGGAATATGGTAATAGATGTGACATTGAAGCCGTCAGTGCTTATAATGCTAAATATATCAAGTCAGGTGGATTATATAAAATTCTTCCTACTGACTCTTTGGTGTTTGAGGATTTATAAACATAAGTAATCTATTCCACAGTTATGTAAAAAAAAAATCTCTTTTATTCTTGGTTGTTCTACCTTGTTAGTTTTAGTCCATAGGAGCTCTTTATTCTTTTAGTTTTCCTATTTTGTGGCTACCAATATTTGTGGGGATAGATTTCCCCCTAACAAACTACATTCTTCTCGATAGCAGCCTAGGTCAACTTTCCCAAAAACCACCATGGTAGAAGATAAGGGTTTCTATGTGGGTGATATTTATATGTCTTTTATGGTTATGAGCCCTATTTTGGAAAATTATAATCCCTCTCTTATTTCTATGGAAATATACCATGGAAGTAGGTCTTTGAATGGTAATTATATTGGGGTTAATTTGACTATAGTTGAGCTTATCAGCTAGGCTAAACCTAATTACGCCAATGTTGTTGAGCCCTCATTCTCCTTCTTAAACCAAGGATTTTTATTCATTATTTTATATCATATTGATTATAAGGATTTTTGTGGGTCTTCTAGGCCTTGATTTCATGTCAAACGTGACATATGTTTTTGCCCTTGGTTGTCATTCTTCAATGCTTCAATAGTTAAAATAATAATTGTTCCTATGTGGATCATATTATACAATCTTAGATTGGTGTTGATGTATCCTAAAAAAATCAAAATGTTGGTCAACAAGGTGGGATATTTTGTTAAGATTGATGTAGATTCAATGGGAATTAGGTTTGTACATGTGTGTGGGTTATTAGATCTATCCAAGCCTCTTTCCCATTTGATTTAGATCATGTCTTCTCTTGGCTCATGGGCTCAATTTATAAAATACGAGGGTCTCGTGTTCATATGCATCCACTAAAATTGATCATAAAGTGGCTCCTTATTTTTCACAAGCCCACCCTAATCTCAAACTTTTATAGATATGGATAAAGAATAATGGATCTCCTAACACTGACTTTGTGTGGTGAAATCATGGGAAATTCTATTTTTATTATTTTTCTTACAATTTAGGTGTTGATCTTCCCTATAATATATATAAATAATCTCATTTATCTCACTTTCTAGTGAGGAAGAGCCTCATAAGGAAGCTTATGATGTTAGGGATATGATGGTTGGGTTGCATATAGATAATGTGGGTATTTTCCATAATTATATTGATGGACATAGTTCTCAACAATCTATCACCATTCTCAATGGTTGTCCAATAACCAATAAAAAGGGAAGAAAGACAAAGGTAAAGTGTATAAGGATGGATACATGAGATTCTATTGATGATGATTCACAGTGGACTTTGGAATATCTTATCTCCCGTAGAGGTAGAGGATTGATTTATGCTCACGAGTAGATCCACTTCTTTGTAGTGGATTGTTTCTCTTTCCTCAAAGATTTTTTTTATTGATTATTGTGAGTTTGTCAAAGGGAAATGCCTTATTTTTATTTAAGGTGTTATTTATCCCATTTTGGAAGGTTTATCTTGTTACTTAGTCTTCCATGTATTTTTGTTGAGGGTTGGGATATTCTTTATACTTGTCTTTTATCATGGATGTTGATTTTATTATTATTGTTGGATTTGTGGTTTTGGGGGACTAGGCCCCTTATTGTTTCCCAAGTCTGGTTCATAGCTCTATTTTTTTGAAAAATCTATTTTCTCCCAGTTTATAGCTTCAATCAAAAGCATTTAACCCTAATAAAAATAAAATAATAAAATAATCTAATACACATTTATAAATAGTATTATAAATAAACATATATATAATTATTTTTATTTTAGTATTTTTGACTAAGTGCTTATGTAAACTTGGCATAAAACTTAATGCAAGTGTGAACACAATCTCTATGTAATCCCAATACATATAAAAGTATCTAGTCATGATGACCATGCACAAATTTTATACCTCCAATGTTGATGTAATTATTTGAATTTTATAATGCAAGAACACACTAAATCATCAATTTATGTGAAATTTCAAGCCAAATTAAGGCAAAAATTTAACTCAATTCTCTCTTTCTCCACACACACACACACACACACACACACACACACACACACACACACACACACACACACCTTGTAAATCCTACACTACTAGGGAGTCTTCAATTAATTTATCCCCTTCTCTGAATGTTTTTATTAGTGATGTAAATTCCTTTTCCACATTTATTATGAATATTATTTTTTAGTCTATTTGGTAAGAAGCTAGGATTACCATAATTAGGGTTAAATTTGATAGTCAAATCTACCTATCAAATTTTTTTTTACAATGATTGTGTTTTTAACATTTCATTTCAACTTTATAAACAATCATTATAGAATAAGAAGCATTAAGAATTAAATATATATTTATTAAAAACCTATACAATACTTTTAATTAAAAGCATGCAATATATTCCATTAGATAAACAAAATAGTATATTCTTGATCAAAATCCAAGTGGTACGAAAGCACACCCCATAAAAAAATCATTTCAAATATCATATCATAAAATTAGAGAATAAAGTAATAACTAACAAAGGCCCAAGGCCAAAAAGTATTTAAACACCAAACCTAAAGAAGAAATTATTTTTGAGAGGACCGCATAACTTTATTAACCAAAATTTCCTCCTCTACCTTTGATTTGAACTACTCCTTTGGCATGTGGGGATCAATCACTAGCTCTAAAATTGCATACCGAGGTTTCCTATTTCTAGGATACCAAATATTTTCATCAATGACAACATCTGTATGTTTCTATAAGGATACCTTGTTCCAACACTCCAGTCACTTTTTTGGGAAGAAGAAATTAGATTGTAAAGTTGCACAAGATATTTGTCTAATATTAGTGCATTATGTACTCATTTTGTCATGTATAAGTCTATTTTGTCCTATCTCTATGACTTAAAATAGGTTATAATATGAGTAGACTCTAATTTTGGTGCCAATTATGAGAATAATATGAATTGTTATAGACTTCAAACGTCTATATATACTTATGTTTGTAAGAATAATAGATTTCCACTTTTGAAGAGATCAATAGAGACTTATTTGTCTATGGTTACGTATGTGGTTTCTTACTTTGTTCTTTGCATGCATTCTCATGTATAATGTTTTCTTAATTTCTATCTAATTTAATTTGAATACTCTGGTTATGTTAATGAATTGGTAGTTTTTTTACTTTCTACTCAATGAATGATAATTCATACTTTCTATGTTTCTATTTAACCTTTTGTATACATACAATGCACTATCCTGCGTACTAAATTAGAACCTAGCTATACTTGTCCTTAGCATATTCTAATGCTTTAAGAACCTATGCTAATAATGGTATAGTCAACATGGAAACACTCCTTCTGGATTAAATTATGCTAATATGGCTACCAAGGTAGAGATATATTGAGACATGGTTAAACCAAAGAGTATGTAATTTTGTAGATGAAAAATCAAAATGGACTGGTCTTACCATACAAGAAATTATTCGAGAGAATATTTATGGAGAGATTTACAAAAAAAATTGGTGTGAGTTACTTGAATTACTAGATAATTAGTTAGCATGATTGGAATATTATTTTTTAACCCAAGAATGGAAGAAATAATAATTTAGATAGAAGAAAAGATATACCGATTACAAAAATAAAAAATTGATTAGACAAGAGAAATAAATTATTGGGTTGTTACTACTATAGATGGATACATAACAGAGTTTACAGTATAAAGATACATAGCTTTCAAAGTTACACAAGACTTATTTGTCAAATAAATTAAAGGGAAATTTTTCACAGTGACTAGCTCTCCTTGTGAAGATGTTGATTGTAGACAAGGCTATGGTGCCTACTCCAACCAATATGGAGTAGTTGCTTTGGGCATATGGGGGTGTGTGAGAAATGATAGTGAATTATGATTAGATGAGTAGGTAAGGGTTGAACTTAAATCTATAATAGAGACATGAGGGAAGAAGAGTCAAAATAAAAGTCTGGATTTAGAATGTGAGCTACAACAACATAATATATGGAGTAAATAGAAGAGTACCTTGGTAGCTATGAGTAGAACTAAGAGTATTAGTAAAATAGATGATGAATGAATAAGAAGACATGATGAGTGAGATGAAAGATATAAAGATTGAAGGATGGAGAAAGAACATGATGAAGGCCATTAAACAGAAAGAAATGATGAAGAATAAGAAGAAGAAGAGATATTCAAAGAAGAATGTGAGAATAGTGTATAATTAGAATAGTTAGATGATAGATGTAGTGTGTTGATACATGAATGGGTATTATTAAAATAAGGACTTGAATAATTAAGTAAAAAATTATAGAGTAATCACAAGTTAAAGCATAGAAGAAGAAGTCACAAGAAAGAATCATTCACCAAAAGATCACACATCCCCACATCCCATTTTTTCAAATTCCAATAGAAGTTTTCAACCAAGTGGGTAGGAAGATAGTAGTTGGGAAGGTCTATTTTCATAACAAGTACATCATTGGGGTACTTAAATTGAAACAAAATCAATTTGAAAGGATTTAAAATCAATAGGATTTGTTAAAACCAAGAAGAGAAAAGAAGGAAATACATAAAAATAGAGTGCATAGGTTGACTCTCCTAATGCATTGATAAATATTTGTAGTACAAAAGTAGGATGGACCCAAACATAACCTTCTCTTATAACAACTGCATATCAAATCCCTCTAATACTAGTTTACACAATGGGTGTTGTAGGAGAATTTATAAATTTGGTGATGTATGATGAGTCTATGAACCCTAAAAAATACTTACTAACTTGTGAAATGATATGGCAAGCTAAGGGCATCACTGATGAAGCTGTCAAAAACTGTGAATTAGTAAGGGCACTCATTAAAAGAGTACTTGAGTTTATATACCATAGATAAATTTAGAATTTAAGTCTATAATAGGTTAAATAATGGCTTGTCGTAGAGGTAAAGATAAATAAATGTATAAGTTAGACTATTCAGGACTTGAAGATAATAAGATAGAAGCTAGGAGAATCAGTCTAAAACTATGATCATAGCTTCTCTAATGTTATGAATAAGGTGGAATTTAACTTAATAGACAAAGATAAAGCTACATGGGGGAAGTGATGAAAATGGCAGAAAGAGAGAAGGAAGGCGCACGGGGGAAGGAGGGCGTGAAGGGGGAAAGCGCATGTCATAGATACAGGGCAGCATTGGGAGTGCAACAGTCGGCCAAGGCAGTGAGGAGTGCTGGAATGGTTTTTCCCCCACTATTTCTAGGTCCATGTGATGCTAAAGAGCCAACTAGCATGAGACTTCCCAAGGTCAATGGATGCCTGGAAAGATGCAAGGAGAGGCCCAAATTGGTCATACCTATGGACATGATTGCTAAGGATATCAAATATTATACAAATCATTCTCTGTATTGCAAGTTTTTTGGGCTCAGGACTTTGCTCCAGTTCTTAGAAGTGTGGGCTCATAGGACATGGGCTTCAGAAGGAGAAATGGATATCACAATGTTAGCCAACAATTATTTTATGGTCACTTTTACTTGTTTGACTGAATGTAGCAGAGTCTTTGCTGGAGGTCCATACTTTCACAATCAAGTGGGGCTATTTATCAAGCCATGGCATGCTAGTTTTATACCTTCAGAGGAATTGCCAAACTATGTTTTGGTGTGGGTGTGGCTACCTCACTTTTTGATGGAATGTTATCATGAAGATACCCTACAATTGCTTATGTCCCTCCTAAGAAGGCCAGTTGGTTCATCACTGTCAATCCTTGGGAAAAAGGTAATGACTTATGCCTACATTTGGGTTGAAATTTATCTTAGTACGCCAATACCTGATGCTATTGAAATGAGTGTAGGACCCTTTTCCTGGGTACAACAATTGGATTATGAAACTCTTCCCTTTCGCTATTGTCTCTGCCATGCTTATGGTCACTTGTAATGATGGTGTCCCAAATCTAAAACCTTTGAATCTCAGCGTGCTCAACCTACTCATAATCTGCCTAGAACTAACAAAGGGAAGGGCTTGATTCCAGGTGAAGTGCGAAAAACTAATGGTTTTATCCCAGTTAAAGGGTGATATAGAAGCAAGGGCCAAAAATGGTCTTTGAAGGAAAGCCAGGCAGATGACTCACTTAATAGATTTGAAATTCTAGATGACCTTATCTAATAGGAGGTGAACCCAGGGTTGATGATTTTGGATCAGTAGATTGAGGGCCCAACCGAAGAGAACAATGTTTCAATTGATTTAACTGAATCACAGGATGTTGGGGATGTGTACATGGATATGGACCAGTAGATTTTGATATCAGATGTTTTGGCTTCCTCAAATATTCCCTCTAAAGAAGATGGGAATTTATCTTTAACAGGGAAATCTAGAGAATTAGGAGCAACAAGGAGTAGTAAATCTTCTCCTCACTTGGGACTTTTGCAAAAAGACCTTAAGAAGGGTGGGGGGGGAGAAATCGGTCAAGCTTGGTAGGAAAAAAGACCCAGAAAAGATGAAACTAATGGGAGAGTCTTTGGTGGAGTCAGGGTTAGTAAAGACTCTAGATGCTCACTTTCTAAATCCTTTGAAATGATTGTATTATCCTAGAATGTAAGGGGTTTGAACAACAGCCCTAGACAAAATGATGTTCACAACTTGATTAGAAGTCAAAGACCTGATGTCCTTTTTTTTAGGAGACTAAGCTTTTAGTAGATGCTATGTCTAGATTAGTGCCTAATTTGTGGATACAAGGGGAATGCCAATGCATTGGGGCTACCAGATCTTTAGGAGGATTAGCTTGCCTTTGGAACCCTTACAAGATCAGCCTCATAAGATGGTTATCCTCTAAGTTTTCTTTGACTATGATGGCTTCCAGCTTTGAGATGGGGGAAGTCATTCTTTTATCCAATGTCTATGCCCCTACTGACTGGTGGGGTAAACAATCCCTATGGGGCCACATTAGTTTTGTCCACAGCTTGGCTCCCCTCTAACCTTGGATTATGGCGGGAGATTTTAACGCTATTTTGGATTTGACTAAAAAATGTGGTGGTATGAGAAAGCTTGACCCCTCTGCTTTGCTTATGTGAAATTACATTGAAGTTTTGAATTTAGTCGACATTCAACCCAACAATGGACAATTTATTTAGAACAATCAGAGGACTGGCCAACATTGCATTGCTAAGAGATTGGATTGTTTTTTGGTTTTTGGCTACTAGGTCGGGGGTATGTGGTCTACAGGGTCTAAAATTTTGGACTGGAGAGGATTGGATCATTGGCCTATTAAGCTAAATAGTGTTTCAAAGTACCAGCCTCACTCTCCTTCCTTCAGATTCCAACTCATGTGGCTGTGAGATCAGTCATTGTTTGAATGTGTGGCCAACTGGTGGAGGTGGGGCAGGCCTGCCCATGGGACAACAATGTATATTTTTGCTAAATCACTATAGTTTGTGAAGTATAAGCTTAAACAGTGGAATCATCAAATCTTTGGGAATAATTTTCATGCTAAGGCTGATGCATAGGCTAAGCTTGATGGTATCACGAGAATAATTAGGGAGGAAGGATTGATTGAAATCTTACATCAAGACGAAGCTCAGGCTGTGAAAGACCTAAAGGAATGTGAGCTATGGGAGGAAGTGTTTTGGAAGCAGAAAGCTCAGATAGAATGGCTCCAAGAAGGTGATAGAAATACTTCTTTTTTCTTTCAATCATCTAAATCCAAGAGGCACGACAACTCTATCTCGGTCTTGGTCAATGAAAGAGGTGACCAGCTTAATTCCTTTCCTACAATGTCTGAGGAGGTGGTACAGTATTTATCTACTCTTTTTTGGGAAGATACAAATGAGGAATTACCAGAAGAAGCACAGGTTCTCTACTGCATTCCACCCCTAGTGACGCATGAAATGAATGAGAATTTAATGAAGGATATCATACTTGGGGAGCTTGAGGTGACTATTTCCCAGATGAAAAAGGGGAAAGTGGTTGGTCCTGATGGCTTCTCAGCTGAATTCTACCAAGAATTTTGGGATATTATCAAATTAGATCTTTTAGCTATTGTTCAAGAATCTCAGTGGAATAAGCAAATGTTTAAGGCTTCAAATGCGACTTATCCTGCCCTCATATTGAAATGCAAAGGAGCTGATAGGCTAAGTCAGTTTCACCCTATATCTCTTTGTAATTTTTATTTATAAAATCATATCTAAAATCATTGCAAAAGATTAAAAACTGAGCTCAGTGATGTGATTTTTGAAGAACAAAGTGGTTTTGTGGAAGACAGGCAAATTCTTGATGGTATTGTCATAGCGGTTGAGTCCATTCACTCCATGGCCAGCTCCAAGGATAAGGCAATGTTTATTAAGCTAGATATGGCCAAGGCTTTTGATAGGGTCAGATGGTCATTCCTATGGAAGGTTCTCAAAGCTTTTGGTTTTGTGGATGAATGGACCCAATGGGTCATGAGCTGCATTTCCTCGATTTCCTTTTCGATGCTTATCAATGGGGAACATACAAAGTTATTTGGTGCCTCTAGGGGGCTCTGATAAGGAGATCCCTTGTCTCTGTATCTCTTTCTTCTTCTTGCTAAAGGCTTGGGGAGGATGATCAAAAGGAATAGAGAGGATGGGCATATTCAAGGCTGGCGATAGGGGCGTGAACTATTGGCGCAGTCTCACTTGCAATTTGCTGATGACACTATTTTGATGGGCATGGCCATAATGAGTGAAGCTGCCAATTTGCGTAGGGTGTTGGATGTTTATCTAATGGCCTCGAGGCAAAAGGTCAATGAAGATAAGTCATCCATCTTCTTCTTTAATACACTAGCTCCCATATAGCAGTGAATTGCTTGGACTATGCATTTCTAGATTAGGACTCTCCCCTTGATTTATCTAGGTATTCCTATTACAGTTGGCCGTATACACAAAGAATCCTAGCAGAATATTTTGGATAAATTTTAGGTGAAGGTGAATCATTGGACTCACATGTGGCTAAATTTTAGGTGAAGGTGAATCATTGGACTCACATGTGGCTTTCTTTTGTAGGTCATGTTCAATTAATTCAAACTGTGGTGCAGGCTTTGCCCATTTATAGATGTATGCTTCAGGTTGCCCCAATGGGAATTGTTAAGGAATTTGACTCGATTACTAGGTAATTTTTATGGGTTGGTACTTTGATGACCTCAAAATGGAGCTTAGTTAGATGGGAGATGGTTTGTAGCCCCAAACAACATGGGAGGCTTGGCCTAAGGCAAACAGACTTAAATGGAGTTGCTTTGGTGGCTAAGCTTTATTGGTGATGGTATAATGAACAAGACAAGGCCTGGGCCATAATTCTCTCTTAGAAGTACTATTTGAGGGCCACTCAGAGTGATATTCCTCATTAGCCACTCATTGGGAAAGGCTCAGTGATATGGAGGACTCTCAAAAAAGGGGTTGCTCTTATTAAGGAAGGCTTATTTTAGATTTGTAAGCGGGGATCCAAGGCTCTCTTTTGGACTGATTCTTTAGATGATAACCCTCCCATTATTTCTCAGTTCCCTAATCTGTCAAAACTTTACCATAGATTCCTTGATGCTGGTTGGTCTCGAGTGAGTGACTTTAAATCATACATTTCCTGTGGACAGCTGGAGATGGCAAAATGGAAAGCACCTGAGGTTTGGCCAGTTGTTGGAATGCAGGAGGAGTATGATGAGCTACTAAACTTCCTTTCTAGACACTAATGTAGCTCCCTCTAGGAAGAAGATGAGCTTGCTTGGTCTCCCAATCCTAAAGGAAATTACACAGTTACTTCTAGATATCAGGCTTTATTATCTTAGAGATTAGGCAGGGGAGAAGTGCAATGGTGGAGACAGGTCTGGAATAAATTCTCATGGCCAAAATGCAACTGATTTGTTTCGTTGTTGGCTTGGAATAGGTGCTTAACTTGGGACAATCTCTGGAAAAGAGGCTTCTAAGGCCTGTCCATTTGTGTTATGCATGGAGCGACTGAGGAGGATTTTGCTCACCTATTTTTTCATTACTCCTTTGCTTTGCAACTCTGGCATTATTGGTGGGATGTATGGTAGTGCCCCTATCTCCATGTTTCATCCTTCATCAATTTTTGGAGTGGTGTGGGAGAACCCCCCTCAAGGATGGCTTTTCTGTAGAATGTTTGGTTAGGGGGGCCCATCTTTTTGCTATGGTAGCTTTGGTTGGAGAGAAATAGGCAGATATTCTAGAATGAGAGGATTATGGTGCAACAAGTATGGTAGAAATTCATAGGGATGATTCAGGAGACTGTGCAGGCCAAGAGTGAGGTTTGTCTCCCTTTATCCAAATAGGATGCTGAGGTGGTGGCGTGCCTAGGATTCCAGTGATTTGTAAGTAATTCGGCTTGTGTCAAGAGAGGTCGATAGGGCAAAGAGAAGATTCATAGGGACGATTAGTGGCAGTACCCTCCCAATGGGTTTCTCAAGATCAATGTGAATTGCTCTTTTAGGGGCAATCCCGGCCTTGCAGGTACTGGTGGGATAGGTAGAGACTCTGAAGGTATGGTGATTTTTCTCTTTATAGTCCATGAGGGGATGCAAACCAACAACATGATGGAAGGCTAGGTTATTCTCTATGCTCTTGAGAAGGCTCAGGCATTGGGTTGGCTTAAGATCATTTGCAAATCAGATTCTCAAGTCGTGATCAACCTGCTTGTTAAAAGGAGAGTGTTGGATGTCAATTGGCAATTAGCTAGGATTGTGCAACAGATTTTGAGGATTAGCTCACTCATGGATACAGTTAGGTTTGTTCATATTCCCCGTGAATGGAATAGAGCAACGAATTGTTTGGCAAAATGGGCATCTAAGCATTTATATGGTGGTAATTCTGAGGATTGGGAGTCTCTCTCCTTGGAGCTTCGCTTTAATTTGGAACATATTTTGGAGGAAGATAGGAAGGATCATATCAACATATAGGTGGGTTTGTCCCTAGTTTTTTTGTGCTTGTTGTTTTCCTTTGGGGATTTCGGTCCCCCATTCTTCTTGTAATGATCTTGTTCTTTTATTAATAAATTTTTACCCTTTTTATTAAAAAAAAAGATAAAGCTACGTGGTTTGTTAAAGGTATACATTTTAGAATCATATTTACTACCACGTAGACTTAATATGCTACTAAAGTAGATGCTAAAGCTATTACCCTATGAGTGGAGTAAATTGAAGACTATGGGGAAGCTCCTGTCATAAATTCTAAGATTAAAAATGCATTTCAAGATTTTATGAATGAATGGAGAAATATCATGAGGTAAATAAACCTAAGTTGAATCTATGGTGTATAGAGTGTGGGAAAGATGGACACCATAGGTATGATTATCCTATGATCAAGATAGAGTTCTATGAAATCTGTCAAGTAGTAGGGCACGTAAAAAGGTAGTGACATCTCCTATAATGATCCAAAACTTGAAAATCTTTGGTTGAAATATAATTTAATAAACAAGAACAAGACAATTTAAATAATGTTATCTCTAAGGAGAGATGTTTTATTGATCAAAATTGAAGACCCAAACATATGCTTATCTCTAAGAAGAGATGTCTGATCTCCATTTCAGGTTACACATTCATTTATACATAGTTTTGAAGGTGTGAGGAGGATGTGGAAGGTCACCAATATTTATGGAGATTAAGTGGTTTGACTTCCATGATTTACAACAATACAAAATTTGAGGAATTACTATTTTTAGAAACTATTTTTAGACTGCACTACTAAAATTTAAATTTAGGGCACTTAAATTAGGTTTTATGGGGTCAAAATTCATCAATCATATCTCCATTACATCTCATGATGTACCCCTCATTATTATCTTTCCAACGGTTCAAACAGCGAGTCAATTGGAGCTACAGTGCAAAAGTTATGGCTCTCAAAAGTTTCGTCATCAATTGGGGTGGACCCGTCACCCGAATTGTCACCTGAATTGTTGCCCAAATCATATAATAGTATGTCAATAACCCAAAAAATTTATACTATACTTTTTTAAATTCACACAATCATGATGGAAAAAAACATAGGGCTTTTTAGGATCTCATAGAAGACATCACCAAAAATGTATTTGTTATTATTGTGCAGTAAGTGTCCTCATTAAAACAAACAATTACAGACCCATAGGTTGATAAAAGTTGTGTAGCCCAAGTAGGTCCATAATGGAGTCATAGTTCATCATAGTATCAACCTCAAGGTCTAGCTATTTAGACATCTCATTCACTGAGTTAGACACCTCCATCACCACAATACCAGTATGCAACATCCTGGAGCCCAACCATGATGTAGCAATAACAAACTAGTTAGACCCCACTAGTTACACAAAAACAATTTGGAATTAGAGATAGTACCTAATAGCATCAGAATTGGAATACAATGCAACAACAAAGAGGGTATAGAGGTGGTTATAAGTTAAATAAATGAGGATCTAGGGGTGGATATAGAGGAGGTTACCAAGGTGGAAGGAGAGATAACTATCAACATCCTCCTTTGCAATGCTATATATGTGGAGAGTATAATCATGTGTAACACAAATGCCCTTTGAATCTTCAAAGATAGTCTTATTGTTCATATTTTAGAACATATGACTAGCATGAGACATAAGATTGCCTTGTCTTGAAAAAGTAAAGAAAGGGTAAGGCCATTAGGAATGTTAATATGGTAAATACACATCCTAAGGAGGATGCAATCCTAAATGTTGTTACAAAACACTAGCACATAGAAATATGTTTGTCTCCTCTTGAAATGCCTCATGACAAGGTAATATGGTAAGCAAAATAGGACAAATATCTGAACCCAGCTATAGAAAAGGGGCTCATGTATGAAGCTACATAAATGTTGAAAAACATCCAACATCAAGATACTACTAAAGGATATGTTACAATGATAGATGCTAAAATGTATGACTAGATCATGCACATTATGTGCCAGGATGGAGTTGTTACTACATGGATAGATTTACTAAAACTTTTAAGCACACTACACAATGAAGACATCTCTCATAACATCACAAAATTACTACATATTCTATTGAAGTGTGTATAATGAGGACAATAAAACACATAAAATCTTGTTTGGTATTTCAAAACTAAGAAGCCATGGGATGTAGATGTATGAATTGACATTGAAGTTGTAATATATGAAATTACAAATGTTGTATTTGATTTTGGCAGCATAGTCAACATGATTCCCAAATCTACATGGGAAGCTATTAGAAGGTTGGTTCTAAGTTATAGTCCAATAATTCTAAGCTTAGCTTACTATGGATGAGTTGAGCACATTAGAAGATTAGAAGATGTTAAAATCAAAGTCACATAACTAACCCTATGAGGTTATTTTGAAGTCATTGATATGAAGATAATAAGAACACATTACCTTGCATTGATTGGTAATAAATGGGCATATGATGGTTAGATGACTATTAATATTGTGTCAAATCAAATAAAAGTACATTAGGGAGATAAGGCTGTCATCATTCCTTTGAATAGGGTGCATAAACCCTACATCATTATAGTTGAACCAAATTCTACATATATTGCACAAGAGATTAGTTGGATGAAGGTAAAATTTGAAGAGAACTTGAAAGCTCTACATGTTGTTGAATGCAAATTATTATATGAGAACACTAAATCTTAGGTACAATATTTATTTATTTAATAGTTGAAGACATCTAAGCAATGGAAGCCTAAACTAGTAGTTACTCAATTTTTGGAAACCAAATTTATCATAGAAGATTATACGTCTATGTCTACTAAATCCCCTACTCATTCGAATTACTAACTTTCTCTATCAAGTAGATGATCATATGCAAGATTATATAGAGCTGACTAGAGAAGGCACTTTACTTTGTTAAATAATTCATCTATCAGTGGAGACTCACACATGCAGTTACTCAACTAGGCTTATGGTGATCATGAAATTTAACCTATGAAAATGGTCTTTGCACATGAGAGAAAACTTCCTATGTACTATGTAATTGAGGATTTCAATCAATTCATTCTATGCCTATAATTTCATGTAGCTACCATTAGCTAATGAGTTAGTGCTTTGAATTATTCTCTAAAGGGAGTTACAGTGACATGGTGGGCCATTCATATAAATGATCAACTCGAGCGGGATGATGCATGTGACTCATGATTAGAAGATTATAACTATCATAGGTCATGAAAAGTAATTGGCCTTTTTTCCAAGAAGGTGAGTGTCTTAAAATCCATATTCATACATGTGTTAAAGTTTGGATTGAAGAACATGTGGCCCCAAAATATTGGATTCACATCTTTCATGATACACTGGGTCCTTTACCATTAGCATCATATATGCATCAAAAACATAGAAGGGAAATAAAGCACCAAGCACAAGTATAAAATGATTTTATACAGACATTTATTTTTGAAGATGAGAACCCTCTATTTCATAATGTATTGTTTAGTCATATAAAATGTCCAAATTGGTAGCTTGATTGTGGATTAAGACACCCCATCCATAGGTCCTTTTTTCATGCTCTTGTGACCCTTCTAGACACCTTTTGCTCATTACCAATCATCTAGAACCTTCTGGATGATCATTCCACCTTAGCTAGATAGAATTCCCTATGTCAACCCTATTCCCATAGGTCTTGACCTTGTAGGACAGGAACACCCCATTTGGACTATATCACCCAATAGGAACGTGTCCCAATTTTAGCGATCATATCCATTTGCACTCTGATCCCCAATGATAATTTTCATCCAGTCTTTATCCTTAATTAGGTTAGCCTAGAATGAATATATCTAACCCATGATAAATTTTTCCCCATAAAAGCCCACTCAAAGCTCATTTATAGAGGAGGTGACAAAACTTACAAAATATGCAAGAATAAAAACAAAACACTAAAGCAAACTTCCCTATTCTTTTGACATAGTTGCAAATGTATTCAAATCTTCATACCAGTCCCTAGCCACCTCAAACACCATAAAATTGGCATTTGCATTGACATCACACTATTGCACAAAGCACATTAGGTGGGAGAACTACATATGATTTGATCCCTCTTTATAGTATGGTTATGTAGGTAGCATGCCCACACAAGGGGTGTGGATTGCATGTTTAATACATATTACACACTAACTCTCCCCTCTTTCTCAAGTGACTCAAATATCATTTTATCAAGCATAATTGAGGGTTAGGATTTTAAGACAAAATCAGCTCCATAATGAGTTTTGTCAATAATCAAAACTGAATTTTTCACAAGCAAACTCACACAGGCACAACGTAACTACCTAAAAAGTTTTAGGTCTCTGTGATTAGTTTGGACAAGAGTGGTAGGAATGGACAATAATGCCAAACACTAAAGCATCCACTTTTCAGTGCTCCAATCCTTTCACTGAATGAAATCTAGATTCAGATTTATGACACCTTCCCAATCCTACATAGCCATTTTCAACATTTGTATCAATTGTCTCAATGTGTTTTCAAACTAAGTTATATTTCTTCCTATTTATTGCTATTTTTAGAAAGGTGAAAAAGACAAATAGCTACAAAAATCATGACTATATTTATTTCTATTTTCTATACTAATTTATTAATCTAGACCCTTAACTAAAATAGGAATAAAACTCCATTATTCCTAAATAAATTAAATCATTTGGTGAACCGAACTTACTTTGTGCACAAAAACTCTAGAAACCCTAGGAAAAATTATTTGTTGATTTCAGCAGTACTTTTCTAATTTTTCTTGCATATATAAATCAAAATTTCATATTTAATTTTTAAAATTCACCATAGTAATTTTAAAAAATCATTTATTTCAAACCCTATGTTGAATATACTAGGTCCCTATGCTTTTGAGGTATCACCTTACATGTTAGTGAGCTTCGTATCCGTTTTATGCATATTCTAGTTTGTTATTTTTAGGACTTTACATATCTTTTATTCATTACTTTCCTTCTATCACATTTTTATTATTACAACTTATTGCAAACAATTCAATCCACTTTCGATTTGTTTTCCTAATTTAACAATGGCTTAATATATCAATTTTGATGGAATTGATAAGAGGTAACTTCAAGACCTTTTAACTAAAAATCATGATATGCAAGATGATATACTTAAAATACTACAAGAATAAAAACAAAAATCAAACAATGGTCAATCCTCTCAAACCATAGAACAACCAGTTGCAAATAACACTACAGGGGAAACTATGTCTCAAAAACCCCCTATAGAACCCCAACCTTGCTATGTAGCACCACCAATTATGGCTAGCACATCTTTGCCTCTTGATGTGGCTGCCCTTATGCAAGATATCAAATCTCTTCACTTCAAGGTGCTACATTTTGAACAAGGTGCCTCTAAATCAACATAGGATTTGGACTCTTTTGCTCTACTTCATACACCATTGGCACACCATATTGCTTCTACACCCTTTCCACCAAGTTTTATTCAACCCAAGCTCACTCTATATGATGGCAAGCATGATACAAAACGCACTTGAGATATTTTCATGCAACATACTTGGACTATGTGCCAAATGATTGGTTACTAACCAAGCTATTTCCATGGAGTTTAGAGGATTATGCTCTACAGTGGTTTTAAAATCTACTAAATTAGTTGGTTAAAGTATTTAATCATTTAGCTAACATGTTCCTAGCTCATTTCAGCATTAACATATGTGACAAGGTTTTTTATGCCCAAGTTGCACAACAAAAATAAAGGTCAAATGAGCATCTCATGGATTATGTTCTTAGATATTAGACTATCTTGGCTAAAATGACTAGCCCCATGGTCGATCAAGAATTATAAGATCTCTTCAAATAGAGTCTTCTGCTAGCCTTGCAAGATTCAATAATGTTCAAAAAAAAATCCTTCACTGAGTTATGTCATACACTAAAGGAAAGGGAAGTCAAATTACTTTCACTTGGCAAACTCAAGTACATAAGCATATTATAAATAACAAACAAGAGTAACAGTAAAGTCCCATACAAATTAAAGGTTAATAATAGTAAAAGTCAAAATCAACCTATAGCTAATGCAGCTTCAGATCCCCCTCAGTTATTGGTTCTATCAATGCCTCCTCGATGAGCCTTTACCAATCTACCAATATCTCAAGCCAGAGTCTTAAAATAGCTATTTGAATACAATGTCTTATCTCTACCTCCTATTCAAGATGTTGATATGACAAAGCCTCTTTCACATGGATATGATCAAAATGCATTATATGATTTTAATAGGGCATGAAGACACATAATAAATAGATGCATTAGTTTGTGACACAATATACATGACTTGATAGATGACAACCTTATTTATCTCGGCACTCCAGTTGAGCCTCCACAAACAAAGTAAACACAAGACAAGGCTCAAAAAAATTATTAGATCCTTTCCCACAACATTATAAATAAGAGATAGGGGGCACATCAGGTGTTCACCATGCATATCATGCACACCCTCCACCACCTACATATCAAGCACCTTCAGTTGAGTCATATCTTTTGAGCAACATGATTAGTGTGTATAATTTTAGAGTTCCAACTAGACCTTTAATCTCTTTTTTAGAGTAGGAGATAGTTGAAGATGATTCATATTACTATGCACTCTTTATTAGAGCCTATATTGATCACCATCCCATTCATAGTGTTCTCATAGACAATGGATCTAGTGTGAGCATGTGCACTATGACATTACTTCAACATTTAGAATATTTAGAGCAGTATATCACCCCAATGGACATAATTATCAGTGGATTCAGTGGACACATAAAGAGTTCATTGGGTGAGATTTTACTTCCTCTACAAGTTGGTCTAACACATGTGGCCACACCATTTACTATTGTTCCTAGTATAGGAGTCTTTAACATGTTGCTTGGTCAACCATGGATCCATAAACTATGTGCAGTGCCTTTTATAGTTCATATATGAATGAAATACATTAATGATAATCAAGTTGTTATAGTTGGTAGAGTTTTGTATGAGTTACCACTCTCCTCTTCAGAGCCATCTCCTACTCTATAGTCACTAGTTTTAACTCCTCCACCAGTTACAGTTCTTCCTTTAGTTGAGATTTATACATAGTCAAGTTCTCCCTTGCCAGTATAGAGAGTTCATACACTTCCACAGAGACCTCTCTTAGATAAACCACTACATCAGTGATAGTTTTAGGGCTCTAGACAGTTTCTAACTATAGTATTCACACCCAAGGTAGTATCATTGAGGTCTCATGCCTCTACACATAGAGCACATTTTCAAAGATATTTTTTTACTACCATATGGGTCCCTAAGATCCTCATAGTTTCATCCACTTCTCAGAGTTATAGGAGGACCCCATAGTTGGTTTCCACCATAGATATTGTAGATCACTTAGAGCATACACAACTTTTAGAGTCACAGTCTCATCCCTTCCATCATGCTTCAGGATCATGCATGATCCCTCTCCTTAATATAGGACACCATGATAGGGAGTCTCTTATGAGACTCATCAATTAGTATCATTTCTTCTTAGTCTTTCTTGTACATAATTTCTCAACTTAATTGTACATAGTTTCTTTTTGCTTTCTTGTACATAGTTTCCTTATGATTACTTGTACCTAGCTTATTTCAAAATGCCAAAAAAATACAATATTTTAAAAAATAAAAAATAATACAATATTTCAAAATACCAAAAATAATATAACATGTCAAAATACAAAAATATTCAAATATTTCAAAACATTAAAAACTTTTTAATTATACACATTATCCATGATTTACATTTCTACTACCATGCTAGGATTATATTTTGTTGTTCTATGCTATTGTTTGTCAATTTATCTACATTACCATGCTTCACTTGATCTTATTTGAGTGTGTGCAGTGACACCCAGATCCTTGATTGCTTCACTCTACCCATTGAGGGGGCATTCTATTTTTACATTTGAGACATACATCAACATATCTACCCATTGGGGACATCTTCTACATGACTACACCATCTAGGTTATGTCATTTCTACACCACACACTCTACTTATCATGTTGATGTCCATTACTTACTAGCTTACATAGATTATTCTATTGACACTCACTAGTATATAGCACTTTTATATTTCTTAGCATCTACCTAGTCTTATACTGCATATATTACATACTTTCACTTCTTACTTTGATCATTTATATATGATAGTATTTATAAAATTTCCTTTCTTGCTTTGAGTAGCTAGATGTGATTGCATTTCTCAGTTCCTATTTTGTTACTTGTGTGTGCTTTAGGAAATTTTCCAATGTCATTTACTTGTACTCTTGTATGTGTTTGTGGCCCTCATGCCAATCTTGCTTGTTTGTAATTATATGTGTATGTGGGAATTTGAACATGCCTTATATGCTTGGTTTTTTCAATTTGAGTGACATGTGCCCATGTCCCTTGTTTTCTTGGCCCTTTTGCCTCTTTTGTATGCTTCTTTCTTTTTTCCTTGCATTCTTGTTTGCTTCTTAGTTGTTTGCAAAGCCATGATCCACATCATGCAATATATTGAATTCTTAGATGCCATGATAGACATCATACTCTATCCCTCCTTAAATAACTAAAAAAAATTTTAGTTTTAATTTAGTATACTACATATGCTATTACATTGTTACATCTATCTAGGCATACCCCTGTTGATCTAATAATTTCCAATACAAACCATATTATATCTTAAGACATATTTTCAATTATCAATGTTATATCATGTATTTTGTAGAATAACACACTTGTAGGGATCCTTTTTCTAAGGTCAATCATTATAGGGTCTTTATTCCTACCCTTAGAAGAGGGGGAAACAAATAGGGGTTTTGTCACATAAATTAGAGCCCTCTACCAGTCAAAAATTAGTTTTCAAGACACTCAGAACATTAATCAAAATTTAAAACATGTGGAATAGACCTTTAAAATAGGGATGAACATAGAAAAATCATCATAAATAGTAAAGGACAAGAGCAGCCCATTCAAACTATAGTTCTTCACACCAAAGTGTCCACTTTTTGGTGTCCCTGTCCAAACAACCAAAAACCCAGAAGTTTTAAAAATAGATAGAAAGGTAAGGTCAATTATAGTTTTATTAGCTATAGTTCAGTTTAGATTGGGTAGTTTTAGTATAGTTTTACTTAGATTATCTAGATATAGGGGGAATCATATGTAACATGATGGCTCTTGCTTCCAGTTTCAAATTGGGTAGTTGGTATAACTTTCAAATTAGAATCCATGTTACAAACACCAGTGATTAGGGGAAATGTGTGCAACACATTTGCCTTTTTTCCTTTCTAGATCATTGTATTACCCATGTATTCTTAGTATTTTTGTGCCTTATTCCATTTTTAGGTGGTTGGCATCATTTCAGGGTGGCTTTCATATAAGCCTAGTTCTCAGTTTCAGAGTGGTTTTCATACAAGCCTAATCTCCACCTTTTAAAGTGGCCAAGATTGGCCTAGTTATTAGTACACATTCAACTATCCATGTCACATTTTCAGATTATAGAACATTCATGGGATTCATGAGTCATCTCATATGACACACATTCATACTAGTATTAGCTAATAGTTCACACTTAGTGGGCAATGATGGATCCAAAGGACTAGCTAGCCTTTGTATTCTTGAGCCACCTACTCAGAGGGATTGGACACATAGTCCAAACATAGATTAACACATGCATGATTAAATATATTCATTACATAGTGGGTGATGATGGAGCTAAATGGCTAGCCTTTGTATTCTTAAGCCACCCTCGAGTAATTGAACACTCAACTCCATTTATGATATTACTCTTGGTACAACATATAATCAACATCACTCAGCATCACTCAACATCACTCAAAATCATAATAGGTTTTTTATTAGCTCATGTACTTGGTGAGGTGTATTCATTCCTTTCTCTTCCTCTCTCTTTTACTTGGCCTTTGTATGTTCTTATTTTAGACATAGCGTGTCTAATAAGAACTGATATACTCATTATTTTCTCTTACATATTTATGGTTCATATTGTGCTCTCTCTGTGCACACTCAACATCACACATCTTCATGGGATTCACCCTTGTAGGTAAATTAAGGTATGCTTTTTATTTTTTATTTATCCTATTATTTCACTTTGTTACATCAATAGAATAAAGGGGGGCCAAATGTAGTCATATAAAATGTCTAAATTGGTAGTTTGAGTGTGGCTTGTGACACCCCATCCATAGGTCCTTTTTGCATGATGTTGTGACCCTTATATATATATATATATATATATATATATATATATATATATATATATATATATATATATATATATATATATATCTTTTTTCTCATTGTCAATCATCTAGACCCTTCTAAATGATCATTCCACCTCAACCAGATAGTATTCCATGGGCTAATCCTATTCCCCTAGGTCTCAAGCCTATAGGACAGGAGTGCCCCATTTGGACTATTGCACCCATTAGAGAAGTGTCCCATTTTTAGTGGTCTTGTCCATTTGCACTTTGACCCCCAATGATCATTTTCATCTAGTCCTTATCCTTAATTAGGTGGGCCCAACATGAATACATCTAACCCATGACCAATTAATCTTGATAAAAGACCCCTTAAATCTCATTTATAGAGGAGGTGACTAAACTTACAAAGCAAGAAAGAATACAAAAAAGAACTAAATCAAACTTCCTTATTATTTGCACATAGTCACCCAACATAGTTGTAAATGTATTCAAGTCTTTATTCCAGTCCCTAACCACCTCAAACATTATCAAATTGGCATTTTCATCCACATCACACTATTGCACAAAGCACATTATTTGGGAGAACTACATAAGGCTCGATCCCTCTTCAGAGTATTGGTATGTAGGCAGCGTGCCCACACAAGGGGTGTGGATTGTATATTAAATACATATTACACACTAACCCCCCTCTTTTTCAAGAGACTCAAATATCATTTTATCAAGTATGATGGAGGGTTAGGGTTTTAAGACAAAATCAACTCCATATTGAGTTTCATCAATAACCAGTGCTCAATTTTTTAAAAGCATGCTCACACAAGCACAATGTAACTAACCAAAAAAAATTAGATCTCTATGATTACTTTGGACAAGAGAGGCAGGAACAAACAATAACATCAGACACCAAAGCATCCACTTATTGGTGCTCTATCCTTTCATCAAATGAAATCTAGATTTAGGTTTATGACACCTTCCTAGTCTTATACAATGATTTTCAACATTTGTATTATCCATCTCAATCTTTTTTTAGGTAAGTTATATTTATTTCTATTTATTTATATTTTTAGAAAGGTGAAAAAGATAAACTACATAAATCAAGACTATATTTATTGCTATATTCTGTATTGATTTATTAATCCAGATCCTTAACTAAAATAGGAATAAAACTCTAGTATTCCTAAGTAAGTTAAATCAAATTATTTAAAATCAAACATTTCCAATGTCATAGGTGCATAAAAGATTTAAGCACCACGATAGAATCCACTACATAGAAGAATGCAACTTATAATCTAAATACAACATTATAAAGATATAAAACTACCAAGAAATAAGAACAATCTTTCATGCAACCATGCCACTAAATAAAATATGAAGATGAAGACATTGAAGATTTAAATACAAATGGTGATATTGATGTGACTGGTTTGTTTAAATTTGAATGGCCAATAGAACCAATAAATAATCCTGTTGCAGAACCTATTGAATAAGACAAGCTATGCAACATACAAATTCTAGATTAGGAAGGGTAGCAAATGATATAGGAATATGTTGATAAGGAAAAGCATAAGATTTATCACTATCCCATTAAAAATCATGTATAAAACATCATAACTAAGGAGATTCATAAATTGGCATATATAGGTGATTATTGGATAGAATCTAATTTTTTTGAAACTATGCAAATCCTACATGATTATCAAGATATGTTTCCCACAAAAAATTTAGAGGTCATGGGAGTTGATCCATCTCTTATTGAAACTCATATTAAACTCAAGAAGTGCACATGACTCATCAATAAATGGACATACAAGTTGAATCCAAAAATGAAGTTGAAAGTGAAGGATAAACTTGATAGAATGTAAGATATAGGAATAATATATCCCATATAAAAAGAAAATTGGGTTAGTCCCATGGTATTATAGCCTAAAAAATAAGGGAGATCAGATTATGTGGTGACTATCAAATTCTAAATGATGCATGCGTGAATGATCCATTTCTGATTCCCTTCATAGATGAAGTTTTGGAATCTATCAGAGGACATGAACTTTACTCTTTCATAGATGGATTATGTGGCTATCATCAAATATCCATCATAGAAGAAGATAGATCTAAAATAACTTTTACCATGGAATGGGGATCCTTTGTGTACAACTTATTGCTTTTTGGCCTCAAGAATGCACTTGTGGTTTTTTCTCATGTAGTGGTGACTAAATTTAAGGACTTTATTCATGACCTCCTAGAATTCTATATTGATGATTGGGAAATATTTTCTCTATTTAAAGAACATTTTTCTAAATTTCACCTCGTGTTAGAACACTAGCGAGCTCTGTGCATTACTCTGAATTTTAAAAAAATGTTTATTCTTTACACCTTTTGGTGTCTTTCTAGGTCATGTATTGTTTAGTGAAGGTATTTTGGTAGACCAAGCCAAAATTATAGTCATTCTAAGTATGCCTCCATCATTAAACTCCACATAAGTGCAATATTTTCTTGGCCATATACGGTATTACTAAAAGTTTATCAAAGGATATGCGACCATTTCATCTCCATTGGAATATTTACTCTACAAAGGTGTGAATTTTGTCTAGATTTTTGAGTGTCAAATAACCTTCATTGTACTAAAGTAGAGATTGGTCATTGTGTGTATCTTCATCTTTCTAGATTGGAGCAAGCCCTTTCATGTGCATGTTGATGCTTTGGGTATCACATTTGGTTTTATGATTTCACAACTAGGATATGGTGAGCTAGATCACCCCATTCATTTTGCAAGCCAAAAGTTATTTGATGTAAAAAAGAATTCCATGACAACTGAAGGAGAAACGTTGGCTATAGTATTCATACTACATAAATTTTGACACTATCTTCTTATGACACCATTTGAATTTTTCACAAATCATCAAGCTTTGTGCTACCTTGTCTATAAGTCAATGTTGGGAGGATGCATTTCTAGATGGTTGATGCTATTTCAAGAATTTCAATTTCACATTAATGTCAAGATTGGTATAGAAAATGTAGGGTTAGATCATCTTAATTGCATTTTCAATTGTGAAGAATCAAAAGAATTGTAGGAAGACTCTCTTAACGCTCATCTATTTCACATTTCTATGATTCCTAAATTTTTTGAAGTAATTGATAACTTCCTCGAATAAGGAATATTCCTTATGCACTACCAAAAAAGAGACAAGAAGTAATTTATCATCAAAGCCTTTCCATATACCATCATCAATGGGGTTTTGTATCATTTGGGGAAGGATGAAGTACTAAATAGGGTAGTTTTATAACTTGAACGACCATAACTCTTATAAAAGGCACATAAAATAATAACAAGAGGACATTTTTCCAGAGAAGCTACCACCAGAATGTTGTTACAAAGTGGGTTATGGTGGCTGAATATTTTTTAGGATGCACATAAAGTAGTGCAACATTGTGATGTATGTTAATGCATGGGTAAACCACTATAAGGAGATTAAATTCCCTTGTATCCTTTGTTAGCCGAACAACATTTTGAACAATTGGGAATTGATTTTGTCAAACCTATCAATCCACTGATTAAACACAATAAAGTAAGGTATATTATCACTATGATTGATTAATTTACCAAATGGGTTGAAGTTACTGTGACACCTAGCTATGGTGTGAAGGATGTAGCAAAGTTTTTGTATGAGAATATTATTACAAGGTTTAGTTTCCCCATCAATCTCATTAGTAACTGAGGGACACACTTACTAAACAACACTATCAAGGCTCTTATTGAGGATTTCATGATTTCTCATCATAAAAGTACTACATATCATCCATAAGCTAATGGATAAGTTGAGGCTTCTAATAAAGTATTGGAAAAAATGTTGTTAAAGATCTACAATGTCAAGAGGGATGATTGGGAAGATCACATTCCTATGATTCTTTTAGCATATCATACACACTATAAGAGAGCTATAGGTTTTAATCCATTCTAGTTGGTCTATGGATTGAAGCAATTCTGGGTAAGTTATAGATTCAATAGAAAGGGCCTTATGTTATACATGAAATATCACAGTAAAGAACCATTATTTTGAGAGATCTATAGGGAGCTATTTTGCTAGGGCAGGTGAAAAGATGTATGTTTAAATCAATAGTCTTAATTGATCTCATTCTAATAAGTGAGTGGGTGTTGAGTAGCATTGAGTAGATTAGAATTTCTCATTTCTGCATGTTTTGTGTGTTTCTTTTTCTATGTGTGTGTGTTTATAGATGATCTCTTCACTAACATAAGGGAACCAAAATACCAAGTATAGTATATGCCAACCATGCATAAGAAAATTCATGTGCACCATCATGGATGTCAATAGGAGTGAAAGAAAGCAATTAAGTCTGAGAAAGGTATGAATAAGTCACATCAACAAGATCTTCCCAATATAATGGTTATTCCCATGAATTTAATATCAGATCCAAGGTTTGATTGAATTAATCTTTAACAAATCAATAGCCCATTAGCATCATCCACTTGTACTCCTTTATGGACAATAAATAGTGTAATGACATATCTCCATACATGTGCTAATGACTAACAATCTTAATTGCTAAATTAGATAAGATTTTACATATCACTAATTACATTCATGTCGAATGGATAGCTTAGTGTGGTATTTACATGGAGACCAATGGGCATAAAATATATAAAGGCATAACCTCACAAACTAAGTCTACATTTCATCCTTGAAAATATTTTTGCAAACTATAATTTCAAAGAACCAAGCTAATTATATTGTGCAAAGAACCAATAGAGTTCAAGTATATCACTCAAAAATCATGGATACTTCACATCTCATTAGGGATTTGAAAGACACACAAAAAGAAGAAATGGGCATTGATATGGAACTAAGGTAAACAAAGCTGAATGATCCAGATCCATTTGATTTCCTTCACATACTCTAATATAATCTATTTCACCCAGACTCCATTGATGTTATGCAACTGCTAGCTCTTGTAGGCCCCCACCACTTCCATAATATAGATGTTGAGTGCCTACTATAAATGCCCACTTTTGGTGACTTGGGGGAGATTGTACAAGTCTTTCTTGACCAATACAATGATGTAAATATTTACCTTAGCCCGAACACCACCATTATCATCAACATAGAAGTCATGGCCTAAGCTTTAGGCATGTTTGCACGAGGGGACTCCCTTATGCCATACAAGACAAGAATGCCACATATTATCTATGGGGTCAGATATTTGTATGTTCAGGGATACAAAGGGATCCCAATTGAATAAATTCATGATGAACCAATGCACATCCTCATTCAATACATCACATGGAGGTTCTAGTAGATGACCAAGTCTATAAAACAAATGGACATCTCCCACTATATGATCCACAAGAATAAGCATTTTAATTGGCTAGAATACTTCATGTAGGAGCTAATCATAAATGTTGATAATTTCCACACATCACCCAAGTCGATATTCTAGTACCGGTTCCTCATTTACTTTTATGATTTACATAATGGAAGTCCTTAGAGGGAGAGGTGCACCCTGACACTGACTATTGGCCAGGGAAACAATTACCCAACTTGATGTGGACACGTAAGCATATAGCCCTAGTTCATGAGGGAAAATTTAAAGAAAGATGGGAAGAGTGCCTTAGGTATCTCTAGATGTAATTTATTACTTGGGCCAACATGGTATTATCACCTTACTATCAAAATGTGTCTTCATACACATCCACAAGTTGTTGAGGTTTCCCTTTGTACTTCTTCCATTATTTGTCACTATGGTCATGGTGTAGGCTAAAGTTACCAAATAAAAAGATTTTTCAGCTAGGCATGTGACTCCACTTCAATCCATACCACCTAGTGCAACCATCCCTACAACTCAATAATCAGAGGAAGCCACTAGTTTATAGCTGTAAAAAGGAAAGTGCAAGCTTTCCACCAAAAATTAATTTGCATATCCTCCTTTAAAGCACAAGACATAGAGCATTGTAACCTAGTTAGATGATCCTACAGTTCCACATATCTTAAGCTCATGTGGCCTACTACAAATTAGGATGAATGAACAAGAATTCTACTAGGTAATGATTGCTAACATGGGTAGTGATTTCTATGATAAAGAGGAGGAGAAGGAATTCTTCTTCTAGAAGGCTATGTGCATGATCTAAGTGCATAAATAGGTTCCTCCAAATATATAGGTTTACCTACCACTGTGCCTTGTATCCATCATCATTGACACTGTGTGAGAATAATTAGAGTAGTTATAGAGAAGGATTGACTTTTTATAGCATCAGATTTTTACTACCTTCATAGCTAAAGATGTTTTTGTGTCACTTCTAGAAACCCTACCAAAGTCACTCATGCACAAACCATGAACCAAGAATGAGGCTAGGGTCTTAAATACTCTTGAAAAATGTACATTTAGTTGACTTGCCACTATCCAAGAAGCACAAATTTCTCCATCCTCCACTTTAACACCACTGAAATGCAGGTTGGTCACCCTCAGATGAAAAAAATCACAGGTTTCCAAATTTATGGTCTATCCAAGTGATTCACCACCATCAGCATAATATTATGAGGTCAAAGATATCACACCCAAGTAACCCACATAAAAAGAACAATAGGCCTCAAGGGAAGAAGTAACTCATGTAGAATAATGATGATTCAGATAGGAGGAGAAGAAATGACACAAGGAGTAGGGTCAACAACAACAACAAGCAAGTTGACAAGCCAAAGAAGCTGAGGCCACACAAAAGACAAAGGATATAAAGGTTAATAAAAAAACCATATAAGTGGCTAAGAGGGCACAAAAATCTACCGATGTATCTAAGCAAGCATAGGAGGTGCAAGTGTATAAGGATAAAGATGTTGAGCTCACTGCCAAGGCTAATGCAAAAGAAGAAGAAAAACAAAAACATGACACAATACTATAGGAAAATTAGGCCATCGATGATGCTACACATACACAATAGTAAGCTAAAAAAGTGGTGACAAAGAATAAAGAAGAAAAAGATGAAGCCCTGCAAAAATAATAGGCATAAACACAACATTAGGCACAAGCACAAGCACAGGCATAGGCTATGGTTAAACAAGTTAAGGCTACTACCCTAGAGGAACAAAATAAAGAAGAAGAAGAAGAATGTGTGTAGAATTTTTAGGTAGAGGAAGAACAAGGAAATCATAAAGTTTCATAAGAAGAGTTGAATAGGAAAGAAAAGTAGGAGGTCAATTGAAAGTAGGTTGAAGATGTTACACAACTCAAGCTTGTAATAGAGGCAATGGTGCAGTAACAACAAGAACCTAAATAACAATGAGTAAAAGTATAGAAATTAGAATAATTAGAAGAACTAGATGTAACTCAAGAAGGTCTATAGCTCCTTGAATTGCCTTTGGGAAGCATGTGGCTATGGGAAGTCCCAACTATCGATACTCAGTGCACCACATGCCACTTGTGACAATACCATGACTAGACCCTTCAAAAACTACAAGCACATTGAAAACACTCCCAATCAAGAAATAAAAATCATTAGACATCTCTAGACTCCCATTGAATAAACTACTCAAGAGTACAACAACATTCTAGGAGTCTATTGCATAGAAGGCCACCTCTTTAGAGAAGGAAATGGATCAATTTAAGGAAAAAAATTTGATTTGAAGGCTCACCTCCATGAAGATACCAAAATCATCTTAGATGCCTATCTAGAGTTGGTTACTCAATAAAATGGGGACCAAATCATGTCTAAATAATGGAGACTCAAGACTTTGGTCTCTGGTCTCTAAGTTGATCGAGGACTGGTGCACAACCCAAAAACTCCACATAGTCAGCACATTAGGATAATATGTGAAAATTAAGGCTAAAAACATCATCAATTTACTGGAGGAGTACCAAGGCATGTTGGACACTGCTACACTACAAGCACAACAAGTCATGCATAACTTTCTAGAAAAGAAGCAACAACTAGATAATTCCTTATCTAGTTCCAGCATAGACTTCACCACGGCCACCACTACCAAATCCACCATGATCAACCACACTACCACTAGAGAAGATAAGGATGGATCAATCCAAGATTCACTCAATTCAAGGGATAACATGCATGATAACATCCTAAATTTTTAGAGTTACCTTCTGTGTAACTCCTTCATTGGTCTCTAAGCCCAATGTCATGCAGATAAGATGGAGCAGCTAAGTGGTGAGATTCAGATTAGGGTCAACAACACCAAGGTAGTCATGAGCATAATTGATGAAAAAAATATGAAGTAGCTCATTGGGTACCATGCTACATTAAACACTCTACTATAGATAATCCAAAAAGTCATGCTGGATTAGAATGCTCACAAGACCGATCTGACTCTCTTTTCCAATGAAGCTGCTTAGATTGTCAACCTACCTATGTATAATCCACCTTTAGAGATCTAACAGATCATTGCTTAGTGTAAGGATATGTATTCCAAGACCAAGGAATTTTCTATTTAGTCATAATCTACATCCATACCACCTCCATCAAGTTGAATACTACGTAATGTATGAATTTTGTAAAATTTTGTATAGCATTTTGTATTGGGGATGACTAGTAAGACAAATGGTGCCAGGTTGATTTAAAAACCATAAAGGGTGGCCATGTGGATAAACCAGCCTATTAAAAATCTAAAATTTTGATAGATTGGTATGCTACTTAGTTTAAAACCCAAAAGGGTGGTTAAGCAGTGTGTAAGAGGTGAAAATCGAAAACAGTGTCTTTAGCGATTAATGTGACTCTTACTGGTCTAACCACTTCTTCAGCTTCTACCCACTTATGTAATTTTAGAGATCTTGTGATGTTGTCTTAGGTTAAGACAAAATTTTAATTCTAGGAAATTTTTGGGAGAAGAAATCATATTGTAAAGTTACATAAGATATTTATCTAATATTCATGCATTATGTATTCATTTTGTCATGTATAAGTCTATTTTGTCCTATCTCCATGACTTGCAATAGGTTAGAATATGAACAGACTCTACTTTTGGCATTAATTATGAGAATAATATGAATTTTCATAGATTTAAAATGTCTATATTGTATATAATAATAATAGAGGTCCACTTTTGAAGAGATTAATAGAGACTTATCTAGTTATGGTTACCTATGTGGTCTCTTACTTTGTTCTTAGCATGTGTTCTCATGTATAATGTTTACTTAATTTCTATATAATTTAATCCATATACTCTAATTATATTAATGAATCATTGGTTTTTCATACTTGTTATGTTTCTATTTTCTAACCTTTTGTATTAATATGATGCACTATCTTGTGTACTAAAGTAGAACTAGATACCCTCATCCTTAACATGTTTTCACACTTCAAGAATATTTTATAACACTTTTATATTTATTTTTATTGGCCAAATTAGCCTCATATATCCCCTAGACACTAATATCATGAATAACATAAGTATTAGCCTCAGAAGGAAAATTCATTGGTTCCTTCATGGGATTGGAAGTAACGATTGCTTCATAACATTTATTGTGTTGTTAACACCAAAATATTTATTTTAATTTTTTGTTCCCATCATAAGTTTGATAAATCCATTACATCCATATTTTTATAATCTAATTTGGTACATAAAACTAAAAAGGGGTTGAGGCTTAACCTAGTTTGAACTTTCTCCTTTGCTTTCAAGTCAGATTTAGGGTTTTTTCCCCCTTCTTACTAACTACCTAAAAAATCATCCTTTTCAATCTATTTTTTAGCCATCACATTTAAAGGACAAATATGGTCTAAATGTCGATGGGAATGTCATATAAAACAATAAAAATGAATATTTTCATATTACATAGGTTTGTCAAATATATACCCTTTAGAAGATTTCAACCAAACCCTTTTGGGTAAGGGTTTACTCACATCAATATGAACATAGATATTATCATAAACATTATGTTGATTATTACATGTATAATAAGAAATAAAAATAATTTCCCTAAGGTAACTAATAACTCTTTCTATAATTGAGTCTACCTACAAATGCACGAGGATGTAAAATGCCTTACCCAAATTGGTGCTAATTTTAGATCTAATTATGTGAAGTCAAAATTAGGGCTCCATGGCATGATGAAAATACCTAATCTACAAAAAATATAAGGTCCCTATTAAAAAACCTAAACTTATTATTCTTCAAAGGTCAAGAAACTAATAAAGAATCCCATTGACCCATAACAAATATACATATGTCCTTTACTTTCTATTTATTTTATACTAGGCCTATAACACTTGATCACATGGCCCCCAACCTAAAAAATTGAAATTATACCAAGTTTAGTTAGGTCAATCATTCTTGATCTAATTAATTATATTTAAATGAGATAATAAGATCTTCCTCAATTATAGTAATACAACCAGACTTCATCTATAGACTTTCATTGATATGGGACCCAAGAGTAGATCTGATAGACAACCTACTAAAATGGATTTAAGAGAGGTTATGAATGGATAAAAATGTGAATCAAATATGACATGAAGGAATAACACATTAAATAAGAAAGATAGAAAAGAAGAAGGTGAGAACCAATGTAAAATTATGATAGCAAAGTCTTACTATGCTAATTTTTGTACATTATTTGAGAGATCAAACCTTTAGTGTCTATGTATTCCCTAACTTAATTCTTATCTACATCTATGTAACCAACTAAAAATAATGGAAGTGTAAATTAATTAAAAAATGATAAATATAAAACATCAATTGAACTATTATAAGAGTTGGTAAAAACCATTTCATAACTGATGAATGATTGATGTCACTATCTGTTATTACTAACAAGTTGAGTTCTACAATAATGGAACTGGAAGATTTGTGTGGTAATTCAAAAGTGGAACATAATCCTAAAAATTGGAACTTAGGTGAGGAACCTAATCTCTATGTTACATAAGTTAGTTTTAATCATATAAGATGTTCGAATTGGTAGTTTGAGTGTGGTTTGTGACACCCTATCCATAGCTCCTTTTTGTATGCTCTTGTGATGCTTTTATACACCTTTTCACTTATTACCAGCCATCAAAAACCTTCTGAATGGTCATTCCACCTTAGCTAGGCTGCTTTTCCCATGCCAATCCTATTCCCCCAGGTCTCAAGCTTTTAAGACGAGTGTCATACTTTGACTATAGCACTAGACCCTAGGGTGTCCCATTTTTAGTGCTCTTATCCATTTACATTTTGAGCCTAAATGGTCATTTTCATCTGATTCTTATCCTTCATTATATCAGCCTAGCGCAAATACATCTAACCCATGACTAATTTTTCCCTAAAAAATCCCATCTAAATCTCATTTATAAGGGAGGTGGTACATCTTACAAAGCAAACAAGAATACAAACAAAGCACTAAGGCAAACTTCCCTATTCTCTACATGCAGTCACCCAACATAGCTGCAAACACATTCAAACCTTCATACTAGTCCTTAACCACCTCAAGCACTCTTATTTTAGAATTTTTTCATATGCATCACACTATTGCACAAAGCACATTAGGTGGAAGAACTACATATGGTTTGATCCTTCTTAAGAGTATTGGTATGTAGGCACCATGACCACACAAGGGGTGTGGATTACACATTCAGTACATCTTACACACTAACCCCCCTTTCTCAAGTGATTCATACATGATAGAGGGTTAGGGTTTGAAGATTAAATGAACTCTATAGTGTGTTTTGTCAACAATCAACACTCAATATTTCACAACTAGGCTCAAACAGGAATAACACAAAAACCATAAAGTTTTAGGTCTTTGTGACTAGTTTGGATAATAGCAGCAAGAGTGGACCACAATGCCAGATCCCCAAGTGTCCTATTTTTAGTGCTCCTATCCTTTCACCAAACAAAAATTAGATTTGGATTCATGACATTATCCCAGTCCTACACAACTAGTTTTAACCTCTGTCCCATCTGTCTCAGTCCAATTTCAAGCTAAGTTATATTTCTCTTATTTATTACTATTTTTATAAAAGTTAAAAAGATAAATAAATTATACAAATTATAAATATAATTATTGAAATATTCTTTACTAATTTATTAATCTATACCCTTAACTAAAATAAGAATAAGACTCCATTATTCCCAAAATAATTAAATCATTTGGTGAAGTCAACTTACTTTATTTGCGCACAAAAAGCCTAAAACCCCTAGGGAAACTTCCTTGCTGATTTTTCCAGTATTTTTTTTATTTTTCTTGCATACATAAATCATAATTTATATTTAATTTTTAAAATTTACTATAGTAATCTTAAAAATAATTTCTTTTAAACCCTAGTTGCACTATACTAAGACATATTGCTTTTTGACAAGGACCTTACACAATTAAAATCAAAATTTCACATTTAATATTAAAATTTACCATAGTAATTTTAAAAATCATTTATTTCAAACCCTAGTTGAACTTACTATATCCCTTTACTTCTTAAGGTATCACCTTACATGTTTGTGAGTTTTATATCTTTTTATGCATATTCCAGTTTGTTGTTTTTAGGACTTTACATTTCCTTTATTCAATATTTTCCTTCCATCATATTTTGCTTATTATAAATTATTGCAAAAAAATTAATCCATTTTTTATTTGCTTTCCTACTTTAACAATGGCCCAATATACTGGTTTTGATGAAACTAATAAGAGGAAACTTCAAGACCTTTTGACTAAACATCCTAATATACAAGATAATATGCTTAAAATACTACAAGAAGAATAACAAAAATCAAACAATGGTCAATCCTCTCAAACTATAGAATAACCAATTATAAATTACACTATGAGAGCAAATATGTCTCAACAACCCCTATAACATCCCAAACCTCTTCTAAGGCACCACCAATTATGACTAATACATCCTTATCTCATGATGTGGCTGCCCTTATGCAAGTGATAAAATCTCTTCAGTCCAAAGTGCTACATCTTGAGAAAGGTGCCTCTAGACTAACACAAGCTTTGGATTCTTTTGCTCTACTTGATACACCATTGGCACACCATATTGCTTCTACATCCTTACCACCAGGTTTATTCAACCCAAGCTCACTCTATATGATGGCAAGGGTGATCTAGAGACACATCTAAGAGATTTTCACGTAGCATGTTTAGACTATATGTTAAATGACTGGTTATTAACCAAGCTATTTCTAGGAATTTTAAATGATTATTCTCTACAATTGATTCTATAGTCTACCGAATTAGTTGATCAATGCATTCAATCCTTTAGGTGACATGTTCCTATCTCATTTCAACATTAACATATGTGACAAGGTTTCTTATGCCCAAGTTACACAACAAAAACAAAGGTTAAATGAGCATCCCATAAATTATGTTCTTCGACATAATACTATCTTAGCTAAAATGACTAGCCTAATGACTGATCAAGAATTACAGGACCTCTTCAAATAGAGTCTCCTGCCATCTTTGTGTGAGTCAACAATGTTAAAAAAGTTTTCTTCCTTCACTGAGTTATGTCATACACTAAAGGAAAGGGAAGTCAAATTAATTTTAGTGGGTACACTCAAGTACACAAGCATATCAAAAATAATAAACAAGAGTAACAGTAAAGTCCCATACAAAATAAAATTTAATGATAATAATAGTCAAAATCAATCTATAGTTAATGCAGCTTTAGAGCCCCCTCAATGAGTAGTTTTATCAACACCTCCTTGGTGATCCTTTACCAATATATTAGTATCTCCATCTAGAGTCTTATAACATCTATTAGAATGCAATATCATATCTCTCCCTCCTATTCAGGAAGTTGGTACAACAAATCCTCTTCTACATGGATATGATTAGAATGTATTTTGCAATTTTCTTAGGGCACTAAGCCACACAATGAATAGATTCATTAGTTTGCAACACAAGATATAGGACTTGATAGATGACAACCTTATTGATCTTGGCACTCTAGTTGAGCCTCATCAGGCAAAGCAAACACAAGACAAGGCTCTAAAATTTTTCTCATATCCTTTCCCACAACATTCTAAACAAGAGATAGGGGACACATTAGGTGTAAACCATGCATATCATGCATACCCTCTACCAGATACATACTAGGCACCTTTATTAAGTCACATTCTTTGAGAAACATGATTGGTGTGTATAATTATAGAGTTCTAGCTAGACCTTCGATCTCCTTTTTAGATCAGGAGATAGTTGAGGATGATTTAGATTATCAAAGCCTACATTGATCATCATCCCATTCATAGTGTTCTCATAGACAATGGATCCAGTGTAAACATGTGCACTATGACATTACTTTAGCATTTGGGATATTCAGAGTAAGATATTACCCTGATAGACATAGTTATTAGTGGATTCAGTGGACACATACAAAGTTCATTAGGGGAGATTGTAATTCCTCTATAGATTGGTCCAACACATGTGGCCACACCATTTACTATTGTTCCTAGTGAAAGAGTCTTCAATACGCTATTTGGTAAACCATGGATCTAGAAACTTTGTGTAGTACCTTTTACAGTTCATAGATGCATGAAATTCATTCACACAAATTTGGTTGTTATAGTTGGTGGAGTTTCATATGAGTTACCACTCCCCACTTTAGAGCCATCTCTTACTCCGTAGTCATCAGTTTCAACTCTTCCACTAGTTATAGTTCTTCCTCCAATCAAGATTCAAACATAGTCGAGGCCTCCTTCACCAACATAAAGAGTTCATATACTTCCATGGAGGCCTCTATTAGAGTGACCACTACATCAGTGATAGTTTCAAGATTCTAAATAGTTTTCAGCTATAGTATTCACACCCATAGCAGTATCATTGAGGTCTCATGCCTCTACACATAGAGAAAAAATTTAGAGACTTCTTCTACTACCAGATGGGTCCCTAAGAGCCCCATAGTTGCATCCATTTCTTAGAGTTATAGGGGGACCCCACAATTAGTTTCCATTATAGACATTTTAGAACACTTACAACATACATAGCTTTTAGATTCACAGTCTCAGCCCTTCCATCATGCTTCATGATCATGCACGATCCCTCTCATTTATATAGGACACCATGATAGGGAGTCTCTTATGAGACTCATCGATTAATATCATTTCTTCTTAGCTTACTTATACATAGTTTATTTCATCTTACTTGTACATAATCTTTCAACTTTCTTGTACATAGTTTCCTTATGATTGATTGTACATAGGTTATTTCAAAAATACTAAAAATAATATAACATGTCAAAATACAAAAACATTCAAATAAATCAAAAACACCAAAAATATTTCAATTGTATACATTATCCATGCTTTACATTTCTACTACCATGCTAGACTTAAATTTTTCTATTCTATGCTATTCTTTGTTGATTTATCTACATTACCATGCTTCACTTGATATTTTTTAATTGTGTGAAATGACACCTAGATCCTTGATTGCGTCACTCCACACATTGAGGGGGCATCCTACATCTACATTCGAGACATACATCGACATGTCTACCCACCAAGGGCATCTTCTACATGACTACAGCATCTAGGTTATGTCATTCCTATACCACATACTCTAGGTATCATGTTGATGTACATTACTTACTAAGATTACATAGATTACTCTATCAAAACTCACTAGTATATAACACTTGTGTATTTCTTAGCATCTACATAGTCTTATATTACATGTTTTAAATACTTTCATTTCTTTCTTTGATTAGTTAGATGTGATAGTATTTCTAGTATTTACATGCTTTCTTTTATTTCTTTAATTAGCTAGATTTGATTGCATTTCTTAGTTTCTATTGTTTTACTTATGTGTGCCTTAAGACATTTTCCAATGTCCTTTGCTTGTACTCTTCTATGTGCTTGTGGCCCTCATGCTAACCTTGCTTATTTTCAATTGTATGTATATGTGGCATTTGAACATGCCTTGTATGATTGCTTTCCTAGTTTGAGTGACATGTGCCCATGTCCCTTGTTTGCTTGGCCCTTTGGCCTCTTTTGTATGCTTCTTTATTATTGCCTTGCATGTTTGTTTGTTTGCTTCTTAATTATTTGGAATTCCATGATCCATATCATGCATTATCTTGATTTCTTGGATGCCATGATGGACATTATGGTCCATCCCTCCTTGACAGCTAAAAACTAACCATATTTCCACTTTTAGTTTAGTATACTGCACATGTTATTACATTGTTACATCTATCTAGGCATCCCCTATTGATCTAACAACCTCCAATACAAACTATGCTATATTTTGAGACATATTTTTTGTTATCATTGCTATATCATGTATTTCATATCATAACACACTTGTAGGGCTCTTTTTTTAGGGTATTAACTTCAAGGTATTCATTCTTACCCTCATAAGAGGGGAAAATAAATAGGGATTTTGTCATAGAGATCAAAGCCTTCTACTGATCAAAAACTAGTTTTCAGAACACTTAGAACAACATTTAGAATCCCAAACAGTAGAGTAGACTAGAAAAATAGTGAAAAATATAGAATAGTGATAAAAAACAATAAAGGATAAGAGTGTCATACTTGGAATACAATGCTAGATAGCAAAGTGTTCTATTTTTGGCACTCTTATCCAAACAGAAAAACTTAGATTTTCTAGAAATAGATAGAAAGATAAGATCAGTTATAGTTTTGTCAATTATAATACAATTTAGATTGATAAATTCTAGTATAGTTCTACTTAGAGTATCCAGATATAGGGGCATCATGTGCAGCATGATGGATCTCACTTCTAGTTTCAAATTGGGTAGTTGGTATAACTTATAGATTAGAATCCATGTTACAGACACCAGTGATTGGGGGTAGTGTGTGTGGCACATTTGACTTCTTTTCTTTCTAGTTCATTGTATTACCTAGGTATTCTCAATAGTTACATGCCTTATTTCTTTTGTAAGTGGTTGACATCATTTTAGAGTGGCTTTCATATAATCCTGGTTCTTAGTTTTAGAGTGGCTTTCATACAAGCCTAATTTCTAACTTTCAGAGTGGCTAAGATTGGCCTAGTTCTTAGCACACATTTGGTTATCCATGCTACATTGTCAGATTACAGATCATTCATGGACTTCAAGATCCATTTTATATGACACACATTCATACCGATATTAGTTCATAACTTCACTTAGTGGGCAATGATGGATCCAAAGGACTAGCTAGCCTTTTGTATTCTTGAGCTACCTACTCAGAGGGATTGGACACACATTCCAAACATTGATTAAAATTCACATGATCACATATCTTAACTTAGTAGGCAATGATGGACACAAAGGTTTATCCTTTGTATTCTTGAGCCACTCTTGAAGAATTGAGAACTCAGCTCTGTTTGTGATATTAATTTTGGTACAACACATACCCAACATTACTCAACATCACTAAATATCACACATCTTAATGGCCTTCACCCTTGTAGGTAAGTTCATGTACGCTTTCCACTTTTATTTTATCCTAGTATTTCACTTTGTTGCATCACTAGAATAAAGCGGGGTGGGGGAATGTAGTCATATAAAATATATAAATTAGTAGTTTGAGTGTGGCTTGTGACACCCTATCCATAGCTCTTTTTTTCATGCTCTTATAACCCTTATAGACACCTTTGTTCTCATTACCATCCATTAAAAACCTTATAAATAGTCATTCTACCTTATCCAAGCTACTTTTCCTAGGCTAGTCCTATTCCACTAGGTCATGAGCCTATAGGATAGGAGCACCATACTTGGACTATAGCGTTGGACCCTAGGGTATCACATTTTTAGCTCTCCTATCTATTTGTATTTTGAGCCTAAATGATCATTTTCATTTGATTTTTATTCTTCATTATATCAACCTATCATGAATCATCTAACCTATGACCAATTATTCCCTATAAAATTCCATCTAAAGCTCATTTATAAGGGAGGTAACAAATCTTACAAAGCAAGAAAGAATATAAACAAAGCACTAAGGCAAACTTCCCTATTGTCTACATAAAGTCACCCAAAAAAGCTGTAAACGCATTCAAACCCCCATACCAGTCCCTATCCACCTCAAACACTCTTAATTTGGCATTTTTACATCTACATCACACTATTGCACAAAACACATTAGGTGGAAGAATTACATATGGATTGATACCTATTCAGAGTATTGGTATATAGGCAGTGTGCCCTCACAAGGGGGGTGGATTACACATTTAGTGAAGCTTACAAACTAACCCCCACTTTCTCAAGTGATTAAAAAATTATTTTATAAAACATGATGGAGGGTTAGGGTTTGAAGATTAAACTAGATCTATATCAAGTTTCATCAATAATCAACACTCAAGATTTCATAGGCAGGCTCACATAAGAACAATGTAAAAACCCATAACGTTTCAAGTCCCTGTGACTAGTTTAGATAATAGCGAGAGGAGTGGAAAACAATATTTGACCCTAAAGTTTCTTGTTTTTGGTGCTCCTATCTTTTGGCTGAATGAAATTTAGAATCAAATTCACGACACTATCCCAGTCCTACATAGTCAATTTAATCCTCTGTCTCATTTGTCTCAGTCTAGTTTCAAGCTAAGTTATATTTCTCCTTATTTATTACTATTTTTAGAAAGGTAAAAAATATAAATAAATTATATAAATCAAAATTGTAATTATTGAAATATTCTTTACTAGTTTATTAATCTAGACCCTTAAATAAAATAGGAATAAGACTCCATTATTCCCAAAATAGTTAAATCATTAGTGCAAAGATAAATATATAATAATGATAAAGTAAAAAAATATATATGGAGCTAGATTTTTCTAGATTAGTCACCCCTCCTTGAAGAGAAATGGCCCCCATTTCATGTTATGGTAAGAGATGTGGAAACAAATTGGAAACCTACACTTAACCTTTTTCCATGTGTAGGTACATGAATTGATTTTATGATTAGGGATATCTTGTAGACATGTTTATTTAAATTTATCATCAATGAATTGATTTGATTATATTAAAATGTTGTAATCTAGATTGATCTTTAACTGATAAAATATTCTTTGAAGTTTTTGAACTATCTAATTGGGGTTGAAAGTAACAACATAATAGTTATACATTGAAGATTGGATGTAACCCAAATAAATATGGAAGATTAATCTTGAAATAATTTTCTCCTACTTGTTTGGTGATGGTATAGATCCCATAGTGAAGTGTAGAAAGCTTTTTGTAAGGTTTTGTTAGACTTTCCTTCTATAGGTGTAGCCAGACTCAATCACCAATTTGGAAGGTGTGTGGTGTCTGATGTTTGTCATGGTGTTACTTATATTTTACATTAGCCTATTTTAGAATGATTTGAAATTATTTTTGAATGTGCTAAATGTGATCAATGAGTTTTTAAAAAAAATCAAATTCATTTTGAGCTGAAGGAGTTTCTATTATTGATGGTGGAATAAGATAAGTTACATCAATGGGTGTCAAAGGCTAAAAACCCAATCAAGCCTGAAAAGGGTTGTGTATGATATATTTGTGTAGAATTATACTATAGATGTTTGAATGAAAGGAATTATTTCATCCCAAGTGATTTTTTTATTTGAATTATACACTCTAATAAAGTGAACTATCATCCTATTTACCACTTCCATATGTCCATCAGTTTATCGATGAAAGGCAGTAGATTTTTTGAACTTTATGTCTAGCATAGACATAAATGCTTTCTAGATATTTATTAATAAATTGGTATCCCTATTAAATATGATATTTTATGGGATTCTAATGTGGATTAAAACATGTTGAAATTATAGTTGATCTATTTCTACATCTGATATTTATTTCTTATAGGTTATGATAATTTCTATTTTTTAGAATCTATCAACTACTAAATAAACTCAATAATTACCATGTTTGGTAGTTGGGTGGTTTGAGAGAAAATCAATGGAAATGGATTCCCACAGTATTTTTGGAACCTTCATAGGTGTGTAAAACCTTTCTTCTAGTTGTCCATATTTGAAATTTCACATGTAGTATAAGTCATCATATATTTGGATACATTAGTCTTGAGATATGGCTAGAAGGAACACTTTAACAACACCATAAGAGTATTTTCAACTCCAAAATGTCCTAAAATATTTATAAAATGGGCCTCCCATATTATTTTTTATCTCTCTACCTCATGAAAATACACACATTCCCAAGGTGATATAAGAGTCCATCCTACAAGTAGAAATATGGAACTAAATTACCACAAAATAAGTTTTGATAGATATCTGTAAAATCCATGTCAGATGGATATAATTTTGACCATAAACTGACTTCATGTCCACATTCCTTAAGTATATAAATGAGATATTTAATTGATGAATGGCTTAGGCAATATACAATGGGATTGGTACTTCCCTTCTTATTCTTGATGTTCATATGGAATTGTTAAAGATAAGAAGACCATTTCTGATGCGCCTCTTGCTATAACTTGTTTTGAGTCTATAAGAAGTAAAGTAATTTATGACTTATGTGGATCACATTCTCATTTCCCAAGATATAATGCTTTTAATGCTTACATGCTTGAACATTAGCATAAAACTTGTGATCATAGGTTAGGTAGTTTATTACCAATGCAATGAATGTTTCATTATGGTAAAGAACCTGGTGATCATATTGAGTGAGGAATGATCCAAGTGTGAATTCAAAGGCATCTATATCAATCTTAAATGGATGTTGAAGATATGTTAACACAAGTATTGGTGTAGAACATAGTTTGTATTTAAATTATTAAAATGATTTATATTATGCATCTCCCTAGATGAATTTTTATTTAGTGCCACCTTTGGTATCTTGGTTCAAAGACCAAGTCACATGAGAAAAACCAAGTAAAAATATCTTATATAAATTTTCTAAATCCATTAAGTTGTGAAGACCTAAGAGTTTATATGGTTGTATCTATTCATGGATGAATTTAATCTTAGTCAGATCCATGTGTACTCCTTGTGTGCTTACTATATATCCTAATACTATATCTCCACCATTGAAAATTAATTTTTTTCCATGTTTACATACAACTTATGTTTTTACAAAGTGTCAATCACTTGTTCTATATGGTGTAAATGTTCATCCCATGTTTCCTCAATATTAGGATGTAATCAAGGTATACTATGACAAATGAAGAAATGAATAGCTTGAGAATGTCAATTATCATTCACATGAAAGTAATTGATGTAGTGGTCAAACCAAAGGGCATGACTAACCATTCGAACAAACCTTCTTTGACCTTGAAGGTTGAATTTTACACATTTTTAGGTTCAAATAGAATTTGATGTTGCCTAAAATTAAATTCAATTTTGGTGAAGTATTTTACACCAAAAGTTAATTCAACAAGTCTTCAATCTTTGGAAGAGGGTAGCGGTTCTTCACTATGATCTTATTGAGAGCCTTGTAATTGATGCATAACATACACAGGTTATATTTCTTTGGCACAAGCATAATTAGGTTGGTTAAAGGTAAAGAGATAGGCCTGATATGTATTTTTTCCATAAGTTTAAGGATCTATCAGTTAATTTATTCATTCTATATAAATGATTTATCATATAAATAAGCATTAGGTAAAGGTATCCTAGGGATAAAATCAATAGTGTTCTTCATCACACAGTATGTAGGCACTTTGTTTGGTGACTAAAATATACTCTTATATTCTTCTAATTTGTAGTTATATTTCGAGGTCTCCATTGTTAGTACTAGAGGAAATGTAATATGGATTGGTTTTGCAAGGTCTTTATTATGTTTATATCTTTCCATCAAAAGCAAAAACTTCTTGCTATATGTGATTATCTTATTACACTTCTTGACAATAATGAGTGATAGTTTAGGAACTATTTATTATACATGGTATCTCATATCACCAACATATATGATAACATTTTTAGGGTTTCCCTCATAGAATACATGATGATGGTAAATATATGGCTCACTACGTAAAAAATCACGTACTTCTAATGGAACAAAATTATAAAGGATTGTATCTTGAAAATGTTTGATATTATACACCAATTGACATTATTGAGTGATGTGTTGCTTAGAGCCACATTTAAACATCCAATATAGAAAGGTTGTTATTAAGGTATCATTGATAATTTTAATATATGAATTAATTCAAGATAAATAAAGTTATTATGACTACCATTATCAATGACAAAGTGTATTGGTTGATCATTGATCCACATTTGAGAATGAAACAATATTTATATTTGTTTTAATCCACAAGGTTAGTAGAGATGTTTGTATTACCCACAATGGCATGAGGTTCATAATCCATGATCTACTTGGATGTCTATAATGATTTAGTGTTTGTACATGTTTCTTCAAGATGCACAATTAGATTTTTCCTAGCACGACATTATTCATTTGGATGACTATTGGAGTTATGGACTGAACAATACTTTCCATTCTTTGACTACTTATTTTTAATCCCTTAATGAATTTTTATTCTTTTATGAAGGTTTCTTGTACTTTTTTATTTGTTTGGAAATTTTATTGGAAGATTTAGATTTTTGCTTAGTCTAAGACTTAGAATTTTCTACCTTGGTCTCGGCCTTAGCCTTTGCTTAAAACTTGAAATAAAATATGTAAGCTTCTCTGATTGAAGATATTTGTAATAAATCCATGTTTGATTAGATATTTTATAAATTAAAATATGATTTATATGACATACTAGTCTTGTACACTTGAAAAATACCAATCATGGTTCAATCCTTAAGTTTATGACCTTTTTGATGTTGATAGGCTCGCATTTTCCACCTCACTATAACAAGTTGTTTATCTTATAGTTTGACCCTAACATTATGTTGAAAAAAACCACTTATGAAATATAATATACATAAAACCTAATTTCTATTATACAAAGATAGTTATAAATCTGCAATAATTTTTTGCATTACAAGACACTAACATCCAAATTAGGACATTAGCATCAACACAAATCTATAAATCTGTAGATATGTATAGTTAGGCCTATTTATCTTCTTTAACCCTCCTTTGAGATTATTTCAAAAAGTTTGATATAAATAAAAATTAAAGTTCATTTAATATGAATCTAGAAAGCACGCCTCAAGCTCACACTACACTACTGAAAATCATTTTCATAAATGAGCTATACTGACCTATTCTTCCATATTTATAAATCAATCATAGGATTAGTCTTATTATAGGTCTAAATCATTCAAATATAAGCCTATGAGTAATATTTGTAAAGTTACAAACTAGATCACTAGATGCACTTGCATATTACATATTTCACAATTATTCACACACAAGCCCATATAAGGGGGAGAACTACATTGGCCTGAGGCCCTCTTCAGAGTATATGGTTATGTAAGTAGCACTCATTGACAAAGGGGTCTTTGATGTTAGATCAACTTTAGTTGATCCTGATAACCATTGTTTTACAAGGTGACATGTCCAAATTAGAAATCTTAAGGTTTTTAGCAGAAGACTAATTTGGGAACCTATGTGCATTATCTGAATAGATAACTTGAAAGATGACAACAAACCCTAATATGTATAAATAACCATTCTAGAAAGAGATATATTTTTTGAGCCATAAAAGTATCAAAATTAGGGTAAAAGTGTCAACACTAGTGTCTTTAATCCAATGCTAGTGTCCCCACTGATGGAGTGTTAATATACAAGATATAACAAATTGAAGGAAATCATCAAACTATATTCTTTGATAATTGTATGTTTCACATATGATTTCACATCATTTCATAAAATAAGTGTTATTTATCCTTTTCATTACTACTTTTAAAATATTATTTGGCACTTTACTATTATATATTTAACATATTCTCAAATTTAGTATATCTATCAAAATATTATAAATCTAAATTATTTAATTAGTTTGCTTTAGAATAGATTACTTCATAATTTATTAGGTTATTCCCCCTACCCTTAACATAAAAATATTTAAACATTTTGGTAAACCTACTTATTGTTGAACATTACAAGCCCTATTTTTCCCAAGGGTTTCCTTCTAAAATTTTATCCTCCTAGGGTTTCAAATTCCATGTTGATTTTCCTAATCATGTTGGAGTGTTTGTTAGCATCTATGTGTCTATCTTCTCTTGTTCTCATTTTAGTCTTTGGATAATTTAAAATGGATAAAAATGAATCTCTCCATCCTCATAAACCTCAAAAGGGTGATAACTACTTTACTTGTAACTAGGTCTATGCTATAACTAATTCAAGGGTTAAGGTAGCCCATCCTATAGTGCTAAAATAACGTAACTAACATACCTTTCCTCAAATCCCTCCACCTCCCACATCTCCTCTAGAAGGTGTGTATATACATATTCAATCCAAAGTACCTAGGGTTTATACTTGTGAATCCCTTAAAGATAAAACCATCACTATGGGAAGGATCATAAAAGAGTTACAAAATAAAAACTATTATTTCAGTTTAAAGACCACAACATTGGAAAATTAGATTACATACACACAATCCAAAATGTGCTAATGTTAATCTTGAATTTATATCTTCATCTTGCAATGTTTTTCCCAACAAGATTTCATATCAAAATAATAATCTAAAAGATAATTCATCTACAACTAGTGATTCAAAAAGTATGTAAAAGGATAATAAGAGTTCAAGTGACATTCTAAGGGATTTTATTAGAATTTTTTTGATTAAACTACCTCTTCTACATCCTTTAAAGAGATCAAAATACTATTATGCATATTATAAAATACATGGGCATCATATAAATAGTTGTTTAGATTTTAAAAACAAAACAAAAAGATAATTGATAGTGGTGATCCTCTCATTGATACATAAATCAAGAAACCCACTCACATTATGAGTGCATCTCCTAAAGCACAAGTGCAAAAATAGCACACATGGCTACCAAAGGATAATTCAGATCAAGAAAATATAAAAAAAAGATAAAGCTAGAGCAAGCAATGTTATAAAAGGATCAAGATGAAAACTTAAAATTACAAAAGGCACAAGATGAAAAGGAATAATTACAAAATTAATGTATTTCAAAGGTAATGTTACAAAAAGAGCAAGAACAAAAGTTACAAAATCAAATTCAAGATAAACAAACAAGAATTTTGAAAAGAGTGTTTCTAAGAAAGGAGTTTCAAAAGCAAGAGATCCATATGAATTATAATGTTTTAAATGTGGTTAAAAAGGGGTAAATTACAATCCTCTCCTCATATAAATATCCTTTCACTATCATTGCTCATATAGATGACAAGATATTTACAGATGTCAAGGTTATGAATTATTATGAAATTATTTTTTGTTCTATTTCATTTCCTAAATCTCTTGGAAATACTTATCAACACTTAGATCAAACTAGTGTATCTAAAACATGTATGGGACCAATCAAGTAATAAGTTTATTTTTATTCAAAATAATGTTATCTTAATTATCATGTTATTTCAAATCTAAGTGCATACAATTTGTGTTTTTAGGAGCATGGTTAAAATCAATAGGAGCAGTGATTGATAAAAAAAAAAGGTTGCATATTATTTGATCATGAAGGGAAGGTTACATCCTTTTCCATATAAATAAGATATGTATATCAAAAGTAACATAAAAACCCCATATCTTTAGCTAGCATACAAACATATACAAATAATGGCATACCAATAGAGGCATAGGACATAATACACATTACAAAATAGGAACCAAGAAAGTCAAAACCACAAATTAGATAAATTGGTTTTACATATATAGATGATCAAAAGGACATAACTCAAGGTAAGTACAACCTAACAAGTTAATCATTTCCTATGATGACTATGGTTATGTAAAAGATGATTGGAATGACACATTTAATATGATAGATGAATATGAAAATATAAATTGAGAGTTATGAAACACATGATACAAGACTTACATAGAGACATCTCGTTGATGAAATATTAGGCTTATAATAACAAACTTACTTGTACATGGAACCTTTGCTAATCATTCAAATATAAAAAAATTCAAAAAAAATAGATAATCAACAAAATACATAAATATTCAAATGAATAAAAAATAAAAAATATTTAGCATATATATTTTTACTAGATTTTACATACATGTTGTTTAATTTATATTAGTAGATATAATATTATTTCCTTTATATACACACATATGTTTCATGAGTACTTGAGTGTGATACAAGCATACAGTAGAACATGATACATGAGCAAACATTATGTTAGAACTTTTCCTTCACCCACATGACACACTAAGTTGGGGGAATCTACTTCAATCACCATGATTGACAAAAAATAAATTATTTTATGGTCACTTTACATTATCATCTTGAGCTTATATACCAATGGTTACACATGTCTATACTCATGCTTACATCTCACACAATGTGTTAGATATGCTATACTACATGACATTTTGATAGGCACATGTATGCAAGGACTAGTATGATATACATATGTTGGTTGTTTATATTTCACTTTTTCATATTATCATATGGATTACTTGAGTGTAGTTATTGTTTCTTACCTTGTTTTTATTGTGGAACATTTGAACATGTTCCTTGTTTGTTGGCCATAATGCCATTGAGTGTTGTTTGTTTGGTGTGAAAAAATTTGAACATGATCTCCCCTTGAGTGTATCACATTTGAACATTCTCCTTGTTTTTTGTCTCTTTAGACCCATTTTTCATGACATTGAGTGATTTTGTGTATGTTTTTTTATTGTTCATTGAGTGTAGACTTGTTACTCATAAACATTACCATGATCCATATCATGCATATTAGGGCTTGTTATCATTGGAAACTATGAGATTCATTATATATATATATATATATATATATAAACACACACACACACACACACCCTTAAACATGATATCAATATATGATTTATTACTACATGATTGATACCTATATTACATGGTTATCTTATACTTTTGAGACATGATGAATACCAAGTTAAATTCCCCTCACCTCAAAAGTGGAGCATATTAGTGGGGTCATATCATAGAGACATGAGTCCAAAAATAATTAGCGGAATTAGAAGAATTTAACATAGTTTATATGAATTAGATATACACTTGGGACATAATATTATGTATTTAGAACCAATTTTCACATATTTGGGACATATTTTTTTAGATTTGAGATAATTATTGTATACAATTTACATAGCAGAAGTTACATTTTGATAAATACTTCAGCTTGAGACACATTAGAGGTATAAATACCATGCATAGGCACCAAATAACATATTCATATTCATAGCATACATCATTTGCAATAGATTTTATGGGGGGCAAGGGGGGGGCGGGGGGCGGGGGGCGGGGGTCATGAATAGGATTCATTATTTTATCACTACACATTGATGCACTGAGTTTTCCAAGACATACCCATTGAGTTTTTATCTGTCCATAATAATTAGATCCCTTGAGTAGTGTGGTTGAGATTCATCACCCTCAATGACATTGGAACTACTCACCTTTTTAATTTGAGATGGTTATACCAATTGACCTTGGATAAATTGGCTAGATTTTGTTTACACATGAGTTATGTGATTGAGATTCATTACTCTCAATGGCCTTGACATAAATCATGCTAACACTAGATTATGGGAATGATCACACTCAAATTACAATCTTCACATCATAAAGGTTCAAATATGAACCTCTCTCTTTAACTATTCAACAAGGAAATCTCATCACTAAAGTAAATTATCAAGGGGCATTGATACACAATTGTATTCCTTCCTTTCTATCTTTAATTTCAAGCATTTTAGTTATTAATTTTTAGATTATATGTAATAATTACATTGTAACATGATCTTGGTTGTAGGTAATACATAAATATAAAATTGAAAAAGGGATCAAGTAAAATCAAGGTGTGTTGTACCACTAAGGTATGCATTTCTTTCATTTAAGCTAATAATTTCTTATTTCAAAATAACTAAATTAAAGTGGGGGCAAATTTAGATATTACAATCTAATTTTATATGATATACTAATATTATATACTTAAAAAATACCCATCATGGTTCAACCCTTCAGTTTATGACCTTATTATTATTTGAAGGCTTGTGTTTACCATTTTTCTATGCCAAATTACTTATTTTATAGTCTAACCCTAAAAATTAGATGAAATAGACCCCCTATCATTTACTCCTCAAGCTAGATGACTATGAATCTAGAAAGTACCCCTCAAGATCACACTACATTATTGAAACTAATTTATATAACTTAGCTATACTGACCTGTTCTTCCATATTTCCAAATCAATCATAGGAGTAGTCTTCTTATAGATCTGAAACATTCAAAGAGCATCCCATGAGAATTATTTTCCAAGTTACAAGCTAGATCAATAGATGCACTTGCATATAGCATATTGAAAAATTATTCACACATTAGCCCAAATAAGGGATAAACTACATTGGTGTAAGGCCCTAATAAAATTATATGGATATCTAGGTAGTGATCATTAACATAGGAGTATCTAAGGTCAGCTTGAATTCACTTGAGACCACTAACCCTTGTTTTATAAGATGGCATGCCCAAATTGGAGGACCTAGGGGTATGAGTATAATACTAATTTTGGTAACCTATGCATGTGATCTAAATGGATAAAATATAAGGCAATAAAAAACCCTAAAATGTGAAATTAACTTTTATAGAAGGAGATACATATTATAAATTATACAAAAGAATCAAAATTAGGGCAAAAGTGTTGATGCTAGTGGCTACAGTCCAACACTAGTGTCCCAACTACTAAAGAGCTGAATTAAATGATCCGAGAAATCAAGATGAATCATAAAATTATATTATTCCACACCTATTTATTTCAAATATTCCTACACATAATTGTATAATCTAAGTGTTATTTCTTATTCACATTGCTACTTTTAGAATATTGTTAGGAATTGTCCTTTTCTATATTTAACATATTCTCGAATTCAGTATATTTATCAAAATATTAAAAATTAAATTATTGAATTATCTTAATTTATAATATATTATTCCATAATTTATTAGGTTATTCCCCATAACCTTAACATAAAAATGTTTAAACATATATGTGGTCTCAAGTCTAAACTATACTTTAAAACAAGGTGTTATTATTAATCTTGAATCCCAAGTTTGGGCACCAAAGTATGAAAGGTATCTATGTATGATTGCATAGACTATTCTTTTCATTATATCAACCAAGAGAACTCGATGAAATTTTCATCATATTTACCAATAGGTTAATAGGTTTATTTAAGTTCTTCTACAAAACAATTCTAGGTGTCTACATATGTGTCTAAGTTTACTTCATCTTCACGATTTTCATGTGAGTTATAATAATTTTCCCACCATTTAATTTACTAATAAATAAAATTTTATAAAAATGAATGTTATATTTTTTTGGTTATATAATTCATGTAATATGAACATATCAGGTTAAGCCACTTATCTATTGCATCTGCATCTATTTTGTCAAAACATAGGGATGTCTAAATTAACTTGTATCTTATATGGCATTTAACTACCAAATGGTTGATGACAATGAGAAGTGTTGAAAGTAATTTTTTGATTGCTAATTAGCGAGAGGTGACCAATGATACTTTATCATTCAATTGAATGAATTTCTTCTAAATATTTCCATTGTTTTTAGAATGCATCTTCTATCATTTTTTGGAACATTTCTAAAGTTGGCATTGCCAAATATTTATCTCCCATTTAAGGACATGAAATAAGGTATGATTAAGGGTAACGAGTATTGAAACCTAAATTCATATAATCAAACCTCTTATGGGTGGTATACAAACAAATACAAAGTTTATATATATATATATATATATATATATATATATATATATATATATATATATTAAGATACCAATCTGAAATGATATGAAGTGTGTAAGCTCTGATACCACTGATTTGGGGCCCAAGAGGAAACTTGGTGGACAACCTACTTTATTTTTTTAAAGATAGGTTATTAAGGAAATTTATTTTTTGAATGATATAGGATATGAAGGATAAATGTGTTTACGAACAAGGTGAAAAACAATGTATAATTTTGATAGAAAAAGTTTAATTATGCTAAGTTTTATACAATATTTGAGAGATTAGATGTTTGGTGTCCATGTACTCTATAACTTCATTCTTGTCTACATTTATGTAACCAACTAAAAATAATGGAATTGTACATTAATATAAAATTGATGAATATGAAGTGTTGGTTGAACCATTACAAGAGTTGCTAAATATTGCTTCATAACCAATGAATGTCTTGATGTCACTAATTGTCATTACTGATGATCTGAGTTCTACAGTATTAATACTATAGGAGTTTTATGGTAGAAAAAAATGGAATTAAATATTAAAAATTGGTATGTAGGTGAGAAACCTAATTTAAATGCTGATAAAATTAGTGCAAGGCCATATATGTAACAATGGTAAAGTGTGGTAAGTTTTATGGACTCAGATCATTCATTTATTATATTTTTGGCATGGGCCTATAAATTGTGTAATGAGCTTCGATATTTTAATAGAGCCTATGATATATTCATTAAAAAATATGAAATTAAGGAAATTAAAAATATAGTGAAAATAGAAAATGGGCTTGTATATGTAGAAAACAACACACTAACCTATGCACTTGAATTCTCAAGGTTTGGATAAGATAAGCGATGTAATGGATAAATAAATTGGTGAATCTATGGAATGGGTTGATTGATTTGAGGAATGGAATTTTATATGAAAAGTGGTATGGTGTGATCATGAGGGAACCAAAAGAGCTATACCATTTCATAGTGTTTATTGAGGTATTCGAGTTTGGAAGAGATAAAACTCCAAGGTCCCTCGGTATCATTGATGACAAAAAGATGAAATTCATGATCAATGCTAGGAATAATGAAATGGGTGTGGTTAGGTTGGATGACTCAGGTAATTTGATTGGTACTATTGGGTTGTCTATTCTCTATCAATTTTATACACAAAGTGAATGAAAATATGACAAGGATAGACCTGAGGATAAAAGGGGAAGGGAGATGGATGATCAGGCTTGGATGATGTTATACTGACAACATCAATTTTGAGGAAATATGATGATGGGAGGATCAAGAATCTTCTCTTTATAATCAAGATAATCAAGGGATTTAGCATTGAGGTGTGGAATATGGGTTGAATTGAATACTTCTTTTCTGAGCTTGACATTAATATTGGATTGAAGATTACTACCAAGAACCATGGAATTAACCCTAGGGACCTACTCTATGAAGGAGTGGATACTCAGGGAGTGTCATCCAAGAGGTAAGGGAATGTGGTATATAAACATAATATATTATTTTTAAGGTGATTTTAATGTGGTACTTGTTTTTTTTAAGGTTGGGAGTAAGGTTTAAGTGTTTGTGCTCATCTAGACAAGGATTTCTGATTATTTTTGGTATTTTTTCAAAGTTTTGATGAAAGGAAGCAAACTAATCTACTTTCTAAAATTGAAACTATGAAATTAAATAAATGAAATATTATTATTATTTTTTATTTTTAATAAACGTTATGATGCATACAATGCTAGAAATAAAATTGTGGAAGAAAGGTGTGGTTGTTTATTTTTCTATGTTTTGTTTCGTTTATAAGATGATTTATTCAATGAGATCTAAAAGAATTAAAATTATTTTTATATCTTGTATGAAAGTGTTATGAAATTATATTAAAATTTATCTTTTATAACATAAAAATATGAAAATCAAACCCTAAACCCTAGCAAGTATACTCACTAAAAATTCAGAATTAACTTTTCTATGCAAGCCAAAACTAATTTTTGATACTATTGAACACTTGTTTATGAATTGAAATGATCTATGGATGAAATTATGAAAACCTAATGTTCTAGTTTTTTGAGTTTAATTTCTTAGAGCAACATTATTTCACTAATAAAATGAATATATTCAAGATCTATCAGGCAAGGTTTTGACTATCTAGTTTGTCCATGTTTTTGTTGAAAATTATTTGTGAATGAAAAGTTGTCTAAAACTGAAAATAAACTATTGAATGAAACTTGTACCTACTATATTATTTGATAAATTCACCCTATATGATATTCAAGACTACGTTCTTTCAATAAAATTAATATGAAGCTATAAAGCAAGAGATTTAAATTAATTTTTTGGTGCAAGAGAGGAAAGAGAGAGAAATTTATTTTCTTTTTCATTTTCTAAGATTTTTAGAATATAAATATAATATATTAAATAAAATAAACTAAACTATTTTAATTTAAAAAATGAAAATAATACTAAAATAACTCCTCAAAATCAGTCAATGGTTTTAACCAAGCAAAGACAAAGATTGTTGTTGTGGAGAACGTCCTTAGTAAGCTAGCTCTTCTACTCAACATAGTCATAGGAAATCTCTAAAAAGGAATAGTATAAAAATAAGGAGAAAAAATAAGACACAACCCTAGAGAAGAGTGAAACTGTATTATGGTTGGATGCTCCACTAATAGAAAAGACCATGTTGTTGATCAAATGAATTCTCCCTTCCAAAATTGTGTAGCTTGACATAAAAATGACTAAAGTGGAGCAAAGACTTTTCCAAAACTAAAATAAAATGATTTTAGGTTTTGTAGAGATCAAATACACCAAGATTTAATGCAAAATTTATATTCAAAATCTATCTAAAATGGAGATACTTATATAAGAAGTAACGAGATTGCAAGGGTGAGTTTAATTGATAATTGATTGAAAGCTAAACTTAGAAAGGATGGGTAGTGATAAAAAAATATTAGGAGTGATTTGGGTTATCATGAAGGTGAAAACAAAAAAAATCAAGGAATAAAAGTGAATAGAATCATGAAAGATAAGACTACCACTTTTGGTAAAAAACCCATTGACTCTGTGATGAGACCACCACATCAGTTGGATAAAATGTCACCTATATGATGAGAATTCTATGGTGTTTTACAAAATTTTCATGGCATAAATGCCATAGGATCAACGGTTCCATCACTAAGGGAGGCAATTTTTTCCTAAAGAAAAGGATTTCAAAAATTAAATAAAAATACTCAAATGGGCATTGTTTAGGGTTTAAAAAGGCCAAAAAGAGGCCAAATATAGATTAGGGGTAAGAATGTTAGATAGAACCATGTTTGAGTGCACTTGTGGAGATCATACATCATCATCATATATTTACAAAAAGGTTACTCTAAAATTTTTGGCTACATATAGGACCACAATGAATCTAGTAGTATTCATCGTAATAGAAACCATTGCTAAATCCTAACTGATGCCTTTCTTCATATTTTAATTTTTGTTCCCACTAATTCATTTTGTTCCATCTTGTCATCTTGACCAAACCATCTAACCTATATAATTTTTTTATAATATTGCCAAAAATTGCACCTTAAAAAAATTAAAAATAAATAATAAATAAATTACACCCCAGATGGTATACATCAAATTTAACACCTCATTCCAACCCTTTACATTTTTTATGGTAAATGGGGCTGGCTTGACCAAGTGGTGCTCATTGGTATAATATTATTATACCACATGCTCTTTATGTTTTTTCCTTTTTCCTTACCCAAAACAAATATCATAAGTTGATGGTTCATTTCATGAACAATTGATTTATAATGTTGAGTTAAATTCATTTTCAAACGAAATGGATATGTTAAATATAATACCTACATCAAAATTCTATATATTATTATTAGTCCCTACCAAGGCGTAACTATCTATTTTTTGTTGAGCCAATCAAATAAGTTGATAATTTTATTATAATCATAAATATAGATTTTTGCCTAAAGTTTGCCATATAAATATTAACATATTCCCTAAGTGTTGTTTAAGAATATTACTCAAGCTTGAATGTAGAATTAACATGTGCCTTGTACAACAATACACCTTTAAATAATATCATTCATTACACCCTATTTAACATCACATCAGTTTTGTTTTGGCAACTCATGAAGTACATGATAACTTTTATTGAGGCCGTGTCATCAAATTAGTCTTTGGTTTTACTATTAGCTTCTATTTTTGAATTTACTCTAAAAATTCCTAATTTTTGGTGGGAATGGTCCATGAATCAACCATTGCCATCTAATCGATGACACCCTCAACCAAAAAAATCTACATTTCATACACACATACATCTATGCACTAAATTAATCTGTCACTTTGGTGACATCTAATTAATATGTCATTTAATGGTTATAAACACTAAATATTCAATTAATTGCAATGTCTATAGTAAATAATAAAGAGTCGATATTAGTTTCTTATGTCAATGAAAGGCCTTTTATAGATAATCATATGTAAATTAGAGAAACCCAATTGAATGTTACTACATGTAAAGGAGAAGAAGTTGTGTAGAATTTTTGGGTGTCAGTGGATCCATATCTCAGATGGCTTATGAAAAACCTCAAATAATTTTTTCTATTTTGAAAATTACACTAGGTTTTGTGCTCTTCTCACTTTGTTTGCTTTTCCATCTTATTTATTTAGTATTTCAAAGTTTTATGCAATTGTTATTATGTTTTAAAGGCCAATGAAGTCCATATTAATTTGATCTATATAGTTGATCATTGCTACTATGATATGGAAATTGGTTATTTCTACCAATGTGGGGTTTGAAGTGGGTGATATTATTAATAAGACGTATGGAATGATAAAGTACATCTTTTTAAGAGGATCAATCTTGATGAAACTTGACACCAATTTGGTCAAACCCTTTGATTATTTGGGGCCTCTCAGTTGGTACTATTATTTAAAATTTAAATCATTCCACTGAAATCAAAACCTTGGGTTTGCATTACCATTTTTAATGTATGACAATCAAGATGATAATGCTTTGGGGATTGAATTTATTATGTGAGTAGGGGTGGTAGGATTAACTACTTGAGAAGGTTTGCTATTAATTGGAGAGCATAAAATTGGACATCAAGTCTGTGTTTTAATCGTAACAGGGGTTTTTAGACCTATGGTGGTCCAATTAAATAAAATCAAATGTTATCATGTCATTGGTATTGTTGTAACTTCAAATACCCCTAATTTAATACTAAACATCTTTTTTCCATTGTTCTAGCTTTAAATTAATATAAATGTTTGTATAAGCAAGAGATCTTCTACCTAAAAGTAAAGGCAACCAAATGAAGGTGGGAAAGGATTGGTTTTCTTAACTATAATGAAAGAATCACATACATGTGAAAATCCATTGCCATTCTCAATTTTTTATTGGCTTGCATTCAAAGTATACATTACAAATTGTAATTAAAATTCACATTTCATTGAGAAAATTTGTTATATATGAATTTCCATTAAATTAATTATTTTGTATCTAAGAATGTGTATATGGTCTTTGTGTGAATGTTTATGTTATAGTTTAATAAAGGTTAATGTGAGAAGTAATGTAGTTAGCACATGATTTTTATTATTTAAGTCTATGCTTTTTACATGGTCTAATAATGTGGCTCGTGATTTTGTTTATTTAACACAAAGCATATTATGTTACCTATTAACAATTGTTGACAATAAATAATTTAACTCGCATCTCTCTCCTTTTCTTAAATTGAAAAGTGTAGATCACTATTAATATTATAATGTATACATACATCATAATCACAAAAATTAATTGGATGACATTAAATGTTTTAACACTTAAATAAATTTTTATTCTATATAATTTTTATATATTCGTGATCTGAATATAATTAATTGTAAATTTACATACAAACTCAAGCACAAACAATTGTCAATACAAAGGCAAGGACTAGCTTCTATGCAACCCTTATTAGTACATGGATTTTTTAAGATCCACTTTTGTATGTGATCGAGAAAAAGTGGTTCTAAGTTTACTTCTCATTAATTCTATTAAAGTAATTAATTTTCCTATTTCCTATGTATTTAATATTTTTGACAATTAAAAAAAATGGGCATTCTGAAAGCTTGCCTAGATTGGAATGGAGGATATATATTTTAAATGGCTCTAAATACACATCTTTTTATTCTAAATTGGATATTCCTCTTTCATGCATCTTGGATTTTTTTTATAATTCTAAAATCTTCTCCCATTTTTCATCATTCATTAAGTTATAATTACGGTAACAAAGTTTCAAAAATAATTTCACCTAGGGTCTTTGTAAAACCATGAGTTGTTATTTCTTAATGAGTGTCTCATATTATTTATATATATATATATAAAATAACCAAAAATTACATAACTTTCATGAAATATCATTTCAACAATAGATTTCATAACTCATTAATGAATTATCACCTCAATGTACACAAAATTGTAGTTATAAATGCCATCCTTATATGCACATTATAAAGAAAGCAACACTTGAAATTATAAGAATTTTTCTTTGAAAATAATACGTGGAATAAATCATTGGGATTTTTATATAAATCCTCTAAAATACTAAAAGATAAGAATTTAGCTCCAAAACCCAATGGAAAACCAAATTTCCTATTATAAGTGAATAGTCTTACAAAATATATAAAATTTATAAAAATGCATCTTCATCTAACTCAAATAGGGATGAACTACTTCATGGTTTTATTATTAAAATTATAACACAAGATAATAAGGGTTATTACAAGTCAATGAGACTATAACTCCACACTATACAACCTTAAAAAATACTAGGAACATCCATATTTGCATATTCAACACATCATATAAAAGGAAAACAATGGGTAATATGAATCCTTAGCTATGGGACTTTATGGTATGTCATTAAATTTTATATAATTACATAGTATTAGGAAGATACATTTGTAAGGCATTGGTTTAATGTTTCAAAGTGCAACATCTCATGATTCTTCTTGAGAAGGTGCCTCCGACTACATAATAAACCAATACTTCATTTTTATGGCCTCGACTCTTTCAAATGAAATAATTACGTTAGATACAGTAGCCATATCATTGCTAGTGAGTTTTTCATCATCTCCATGGTTTATTTGATTGTATATTCATATGCAATATTTTTTTATAAATGCCATTGATATTATTGAAAGCATCCAAAAACATCTTCACCATAAATTTAACCTCAAGTTTTAAGGACCAACCTTTCTTATTCAACTCATCATCATATTCCCTCTTGACATTATTTTCCTTATCAATAATCAATGGAATTCTATTGAATCAAACATCTCCAAAAAAAATCCATAAAATTAAACGCATTAATATCTTGTTAATGTTTTATTCTAGATTTTTTTATTGTATCTCATAGTGCTTCAAAAAAATTTGGATTTCACTAACCATGGGCATAAAACCAATCATTATTTGTATATTAATATTACATTTTTTACATCACCTTTTATTGATCTTTCCTTTATATTCTAAAGTTGTACCTTCAAATATTTATACTTAGGTCTTTAGAGATATCAAGATAAAGGGAATTTAGAAACATTTGATGACTGAGGAATATTTTACAATTGCCCATTGAATTGGTTAATTTTATTTTCCATTTTAATTTCTAAATTATTCCTAACCTTTTAAATGTTGTAAAATTTTAGGTTTTCTTTCTACAATGAGCACTTATTGTTTCATAGCTTCACCTTGCTTTAATGCATCTCATATTGAAATTTTTATATTTGATTGCATTTAAAATATTTTTGAGTCATATTGAAATTTTTATATTTGGTTGCATAAAAAATATTTTTGGATAATTATTGTTTATTCATATTTTCAACTTTAATAACTTATAAAAGTTCATTAAATTCTTCAAACCATATTTTTTTCATGGGTTTATTAAGGAGAGGGGCCACATTCCACTCTATAAGCTATTTATAAATGTAAAAGTAAGACTCATGAAATATCTTAGCAATATTACCTAACTTTATATTTTCTCTAATAACTTTTGTATTATCTTGCCTTTGCATAATTTCATGAAACACCTTATTCTAGTCAGGATTCTATTCAGGTAGTAGCATATAGTTACTTTTATTTATCATTTTGTTGGTTTAATAAGAGATATTTACCTCAATATTATCAAAAAATTTAAATCATTTTGGAAAGGGGCTAGTAATTAGATCATATTTTATTGGTGTCATCATCAACCATGGAATATTATACCAATTCTTTTTCTTTTGATGTTTCACTACAATTTAGAGCTTTACTAATTTTAAAATCTTTGGTATTGATAAATTGGTCATCATATAATAACATCATTTATTCCTTGAATCTTCCATCAATTAAAGCATCTTCTCAGAGAATTTTATGATCTCAAGTTTTTCAAATTCATGAGTCCCATAGTATTCTTGAATATAACTATCTCTATGTAAAGTGTCCTTCTCAAATCTTTCCACATGCTCAACAACCCTTTTCATATTCATGCTCACTGAATCAAACTAAGACGATGCAAAAGAATATGAAATAATGAGAGGTATATTAATATTAAGAGAGGGAACCCTTGATGAGAATCCTAATGAGATGTAATAATAATACACTCAATAGTTTCTTTTGCTTCCATGGCTTTATCCTTAATTGTGATAGGATAAATATTTAATTTTTCATCTCTCATAATTTATATTTTTATATAAATAGGGTTATTATTTTGTACAATGCTTTGTGGTAACTTACATTCTCACTCTATCTCCTCTCTTCAACAAATTGGAACCTCATTCAATTCATAAATTTTGTAAGAATTTTAGTTGTATTCTCATCTTCATAAAAATTATGGTCATGAACATTGCTTCTACCTATCTATTTCTTATTTTCATTTATTACCCCTTAGAGATTATACTTCCCATCTTACCTCATCCTCAATGGGATTTGAGATTTTTAAAAAAAATTATTAGGGTCCTCTAATGCATAAATATTCTATTTCTACCTTTATTTTAATTAATACCTGTCTGCCTACTCAAAAACCCTCATTAGTAAATAACATTGTCTTCATAAAACATAAATAAAATTTTATTTCAAGAGATGTCTTATAAGTTTACAAGGTCCAAAACTAACCCAACATACTCTAATGTATGTGTAGTCACTTTAAAAAATGGCCCAAATATGTCATCTTATGTATTCATGATTTTAGTCTTGGCCTTCATATCTTTTATGTTTGCAAGGGATATCCTAGTTACCTATTTTTGAAGAAATAAAATTTTCATTCGCTCAAATAAATGATCAATGAATGTGACATAATTAATATGATCATGATTCCTATCAAGATGGATGATCCTTATCTACATAAGTTTCTCACATATCCGACACATTATAGATCCCATACATTATAGAATTCTTACCCATGTGGTTAGTCTATAATTGTTTATAAAACATCATCTTATATGTGTACAGATACACAAAACAAAAATGTGAGTATTTTATGAACCTCTTTTTTCTCTCCAAATGCATTAGGTTATCATGGACAACATTCAGATAAAAATCTAATAAATTTATACTTAACATGATTATGCATGCTCAACACTCCATCTAATATAAGGTATTGGTATTTTTACAACAACCTAATAATTATACTCTCCTAAGATCTAAAAAAATGTAGACATAATCTTTTTTAAATAGTTTTTAAACATATAGGCACAGAAAGGTTCCTTAACAATATCATCTCTATATTTTTGTTTACGTAGTATTTTATGAGGGTATGATATACATTATTGAAAATCAATATTTATCACAGTCCTTTTCTTGTCATCATACTTGTATTTACATTATGTATGGATCAAAATAGCTATATTTTTTGATATTAACCCAAACAATTCCTTTATATTATTTTGTTGTAAATTCAACACCAACTCACTTGCCTTGTTATTGAATATCCTTTTTTATAATCATATCCAAATCCAATCAATAATTATTGGCTATTGGAAGAAATTGGGAACAGTATCATTATTCCAAACATTAAAAATTAGGTAATAAGACTTACATTTCTACCATGTATAGAGAAACAAATACCTTCAAAAGAAGATCAATTGTGAATCATGATAGTTTCCTTTCCCTTATTTTCTTGGGTGATCTCTTAAAATGTCTAGGAGACATAAAAAATGAGGATTTAGGCTTATTCTATTAATATAAATCAGCTAAAAAATTATTATCTTTATCTTGTGATTACATCCTCACATTTATATGTTAATAGAGAGTTAAATATATTTCTTACCCATAATAATACTTACTACTTTTTTTATAACATTATAATGTCATTTATATATTTTTAAGTTTCCTTCAATAAATAAGTTATGTATTACAAAAATTACCATTCTTTAAATTTTGAAGGCTAGAATATCTACATCACCTCACTAAATAGCTTAATTATTAATTTACTTATAATATTTAAATATAATTTAAACTTTATTAGTCAAATTTAATGCACTTTGAATGATGTTATATGCTTTTAGATATTGTTCACATTGATATTTTAAATATCAACTCTCGCCCATTTTAAATGTGAATGGTTATCACTATTTCACTAATTCACTTTCAAAATATTTTATAACATTGAAAAATTCATTTATTATTATTCATACAAATAATTATTATAATGTATTGAAAAACTAATTTATTACCATGCATAAAGTTGTTCCTTTATCTTCCTCTCATCTTTGGAAAGTCAATGGTTCTCGTGCCTTTGCGGGTACTTAATCTACACAATATTTATGTCAACAAAGCCCAAAAAGTTTTTTTTCATTTGCAAATCTAAGATAATTCAATAGCTAAGATCAAACCACTTTAATATAAATGGTCATCATTACATCATGGGATTCCAATATACTCATTATAATAAGACCATTGAAAAACGTTTATCATTGACATGATAAAACAATTGGAACTCACTAGTTTACATTATATTATGGCTTAAGAATATAATCACATGTAAAGCTCACCAAGTCACAAAAGGTTATTCTAGAATAAATATTTTTAAAACTAAATCAAGAGTCAACATTCACTCCTTTCAAACCAACGATCCATGTTATATCATGGGTTAGTAACTTGAATACTATAATTAATTTATATATATATATAGTCTTGCATAAGCGTTTAGTATTAATTAACATGTTAGATACATCAATGGTTTGTGTTGACTCATGTTTTAGATTAAGTTAGCTCATTCACAAGTCCATAAGATAGCCATTTTTTTACCAAGGCAAAGCTTTGAAATATATTCACCTTTGAACCCATAAAATAATAAAGGATGATTATAAAATAAATTATTTCACACTAAATCAATATTAAATATTCACTCATTTCATATCAAATATCTTATATTATATTTTGGGTTCATAACTTTCACAATATTTCATTTGATAAAGGTTAGAAAGATTTAGTATTCATTAACTTGTTGGACACATCGATGATTCATGCCAATTACATTTAGAGATCAAGGAGCACCACTCATTCATGAGTCAATAAGATAACTTGTTTTTATTAAAAAAATCTAAAATATCCTTGTTAAATTGATTAAGCCATGAAGTATGATTCTCAATTATTTTTTCTACACTAAGCCATTAACTAATTTTTACCTTTTTCAAAATAATGACCAACATTATATCATGGTTTCATACCTTGAAAAACATTTGATATTGTGAAAAACTAAAGAATGAATTCATTTTAGTTAATATGTGGGATAAATTTATGGATTGTGTATATCCATTTCCAAAATTAAGGACCTACGCGCATTCGTGAGTCCATAAAATAATCATTTTTCACTAAGTCAAAACTCTAAAATATTCTTACTTGTTAAATCCATGAAGTCACAAAGGATTATTCTCAATTAAATGTTTTCAAATCAAATAAATATTCAAAATTCATTAATTTTAGATTAATGGCCCACATTGTATTTTTGGTTCGTAACTTGTACACTCTTTAATCTAAAAAAGTCCCGATAATTGTAACCTTCATTAACTTTTTGGATGCATCAATAAATTGTGTCGATTCTTTTTGAAATCAAAGGCCATAAATAACTTATGAATGTATAATATAATATTTTTTTAATAATACAAAGCTTCAAATAAATCAATATTATTCCTTAACATTTTCTTTCTTTACCAATTCCAAAGTTCATAATCAATCTCGAGTTTATAATGAAAAAATCACAAAATTAAAAAGTCATTAATTTTCATCAAATCCTAATTACTAAAATGTTTATGAAATAAAAATATATTATAATGTGAACATTAAAAAACTCCTTCGTAACAAAATATTCTAATATATGTCTTTGGTAAGAATTATACAAGTCATTACCATTGAACATAATGCTTTTGTTAAGAAAATATAGGTAATGGAAGACATCAACCATGAAACAAATGAATTTTATTTTCAGAACCTCTAAGTGAAACCAAAAAAAAAAAAAGTATAATTGAAAGTATTTTTTGAAAATTATCAATGGTTCGGTATCAAGTAGGTTTAAAAATAAATGGTTATGGCCTCTTTATATGTTCAATAATGGAGCCTAAATAATGAAAAAATATATTCAAAGAGCATATTTTGCTTGATTAAAGTGGCACACCAATGTAGCCATTTAACATTATTCCATGTACGTGCAAGTATGTTAAGGTTTCTCCATTTATTTCCATGTCACCAAAAGTATTTATGAGTATTTAAAAATTAAAAATAAGAATAAATTCAAGTATTTCTGTGTGGATGAAAGAAGTTATAATTAATTACATGTATTTATAGATATTTTTTTTATGTATAAATGTATGAATTATTTTATAATGAAATTATAGACATGCCCTCAAATCTTAAATAATATTCTTTATAAATAATAAATAAAAAATTACAATCAATTATGAAATTCACATGGATAAGTATGGCATTTCAAGGACATTCATATATGACCATGTTTTATCGACGCATCCCAAGATAAGTCATGATGCCACACACCTATTCATGAAGCCTCACATTCAGATGATGTTCCTTAAAGATACTTGTATAGATTTTAAGGTGCATTCTAACTAGTGAGGCACCCCACATATATTTAAAGTTTTACCTTGTTAGTTGTGACACCCCAAGAAAATTGTCACACTCAAGAATTAATGAAGAACTTGTGATTGATTGATTAATTTTTGTTGTATACCAACAAAAGTTTTATTTTCACATCAACTTAGAGGTCATCTAGTTTAATGTGAAAAATATAGTACATTATTTAATACTTTAGTTGACTCTATCAAATCATTAAAAATAATATAAACAATAATTATGGGTCATTAATATTAGATAAACATGATTTAATAAGATTTTAAATCATATTTTAACTACTAATTAGCCTTTTTCACTACTAAAATTTGAATATTATAGTCAACTCCATAAAATAATGTGTCAAAACCAAAAATGTTGAGCATAATTAACTTTATAAATACTTCTAAATAAAATATAATCAACACCACAAATAGGGTCATTTTTTATCGTAAATCAACTAGTTCCTATGTTTTTCATAATAAAATTTTGATAGAATTGTCATTTTTAGTGGCACAAATGTGAAGCAACTAAACATATTTAATTGTGCCATCTTTGTGCCACATTTGTGTGAATTAGCATCATATTTACAACACCCCTAACTAACCCAAAATTTGGGAAAACATAATGCACATATAATTTGAAATAATAATAAAATAAATATAATGTAAATATTTTTCAATACTTATCATTTTTGTAATTAAATATAATATAATTATATTTATTATTATTATCCTATATACTATATGTTTTATTATTATATATTATCTTATATTTTATTATATTATATAATTAATATTTTATGTTTTGAATATATAAAATTTCATGATATTCTGTAAGATAAAAAATAAAAAATATCTAAATATTACATTTCGATAATCAAAGAACTAGACAAAATTTTATTTCAATATTATTTTATAGAATAATATTTTTCAGGGATTAACAAAAGGTCCCTTCCATAAAAATAAATAAATATAGAATTACATCCTAAATGCCCTCACTTATTGTCCTCATCTGTATCGCCATCATTTTCCTCATTATCCTTGCCTTCGACCTTGTCTTTGTCATACAAAGATTAATTCTACCCATCCTCTTCCTTGATGACAACTAGTCATTGGACCTACAAATACATAATGATAAAATAATATTTATTTTAATTTCAAATTTATATAATTAAGTTATAATGTACATGTCTTAATATTCATTATCATGGGCCCACATTTTGAAGGAAGTACGTTGCATTCTATTCTTTGTAATGCCACATGCACTTCCTTTATTGTATGCTTGTCATAGTGCCCTTCCTATAAAACTAGTTATATGATAAAATTAGATGTATTAATAATTTGTATAAAATAACTGATATAAACAAAAATATATACCTATAATAATTTATATATAACTTATAATTTTTTTAAAAGCTCATCTACACTTCTTCGCCCCATGTGATGAGTCACATGTTGCCTTAATTCACTCTCACTTAATAACCCTTTAGATAATTAATTTTCTTCCCAACATTAATTTTAGTATTTTTAAAATATATAATTTTAAAAATGATTTTTTTACATATCATTAATATGGTTAGCTAACATATAACCCTATCAATATCTTTTTGATTGTATTTTTTTGCACAAACCACTTCATGTGTCTTTATCTAATTGGGAAGGCCAAGGATTTCTCCTTTCTTCATTAATGTTTCGTTGGTTTTTAAATTACAAATTAGAGATATAAAATGTAATTAAAAGACTATAACATTAATAAAAATATATTTATGCAACATAATTACCCACAAATGTTTATTTATTCTACTAAATCCTTCTAATGGATATTTTTAATCAAATTATTATTGTATTGGGTGCTCTTGAAGTCATCCTGAATCATGTAAACCCACTTTGTATATTTTTTAACTAGTATTTTATACAAGTTTAGATGAAAATATGAATAAAATAATTTTTGGGCTTAGTTAACTATTATTTTTTTGAAATATCTAAAACCAAAAAAAAATGAATGTTAAATATAACATATTTTAATAAATCACTATAATTGAACAAATAAATAAATTGAAAATAAAAAATTAATAAAATGATAAACTAAAATTAAAATAATTAAAATATTGAAATAAAACATATTAAAATACTTACTTTCCTTGAGTATCCATTAATATATTCATATTGTCATTTACACACATCTCCATTTTGAATAAGCATGACCATCAATGTCTATAAGCCTTGCAATCAAGATGAGGGGGTATATCATTTTTTGATGTTGGTAGAGGTGGCCCTAATTGGTTTTAATCCTCACTCAATATTAATACGTTAGGAAGTATCTCATTGATGTTAGTTGGGGCAAACTCTTGTTGTATAGGTTTTGAATTTTTTATCTTATGAACTAATGAGGATTTACAATAAAATTCTAAGATGTTATAACTCAATTTATTAAAATCAATTTAAATAAAAAATATACATGTATACCTTTATGCATTAAAGTCTCACATAGTAGAGGAAGGATATTTACTCATCCCAATACCTTTATTCTCTAGTTGATCGAAATGGGAAGTAAACCTGTTATAATCAAGTTGTATTAAATTTATTCATTGCAAAGAAATATTTTTTAAATAAGAAAATTATAAATTTATATATCTATGCAGGTAACTTCATAGCAACAAATGAAGGACATCTATTCCTCTCACCTCCCTCATCATGTTATTGATCTATATGGGAAGTACACTTGTGATACACAAGTTGTATTAGAATTATTCAATGATTTTTTTAATTAGAAATAAAATAATAATGTATATCTCCATGCCAAGTATTTAGAGGTCAAGGGATGTCCACTCAATGAACCTTCTTGTCTCTGCCATGTGGCTCCTACAAGTCCCTATAAATAGTAGACCTATAATTACCATGTTGCATAATTATATTTTTTAATTAAAAAATAAACTACACACTTATACATCCATGGTGGACATAAAGAGGTTGATGTATTTATTTTCATGGAAGTGTATCAAGGTGGCTCATAAGCCTCATTAAAATCCTCTTTCATGTCATGTTATTTTGAAGTATGAATGTTATAGCCCCCACAAATAAAGGTATCCAATTCCATCCTGATTATATTTTTTGGGAGAGATCACCAACTTTTGGCATCATGACATCTCTAATATCTAAAAAAATAGTATGTGAAGGCTATAAAACTATGTGGAATCCATAGGAAATTACAAGAAATCAACTATTTTTCAAGTTTTATATTTTACATTTTACTTTATATTTTTCATTATTCTTCAAATTTCACACTACATGAATGGTGATAAAAATAAATGTGAAATTCACATAAGAACACACAAAATTACAAGAGGAATTATCCTAATCTTACATTTTTGTTATTTCCATGCTACACTAAGGTTTGACATAATGTACATACTTGTGAAATGTTACATAATAATTTCTTGAAAAAATACCCTCAAGAATAAATTTCAGTTTATAGAATACATTAATTTTAAAGTATTCAAAAAAATTGCTAGAAAAAAATTTAAAAATCCAATGTAATTTCAGGGTATTTAAGAAAATATAATTTCTAAAAATGCAAATTCCAAAATTTGTCTAGCCCAAACTATTTTTTTACAACTAGGGTTTGTTAATGGGGTGTAGAGAATAACTAAGGTTTATTTCCTACAATTTATCTTAGGGTTTAGATAATTCATTCTAGGGTTTATACAATTTATACCATGGTTTCTTTCCTACGATTTCAACATTTTATTTTTTAGGGTTTATATATACATTTTCATTAAATTTAGGTAAAAAATGTACATAACTCTAATTTGTTATTTCACAGAGGCTTTGCAATTTATTCCCTTTCTTCTTCCTCTATTTGCATTAAACGTTCTTGATTTTATTAAACTTTTGATGTTTCCTCCATGACTATATTTTTATGCCATTGTCATTTTCTCCTCTTTGTTGTCCCTTTCTCCTATTCCTTTCTCCTCTCCATTTTAATGTTGTTTTCTCCTCCAATTCCTTTTGCTCTATTTTCTCCCCTATTACCATCAAGAAACAAAATAATGAAGTGGGAGGTATTTTTGGCCATTCTACTTTTTATTTTTAGGGGTTAACATGATGTAAAATTGGTGCAATTTGTATGAGTTTTATGTCACCTTTGTGTCACCCACCATTTTATAAAAATATGTTTAAAGGAATATTTTAATAAAATATAATAAATAAAATATTTATTAATGAAATATTATATTTATTATTTAATATTATCATTATTATTATTTTATTATGTAAAAATATATTAATTAAATATTATAATTTTTTGTATTGTATAATAAATGTTTTATATATTTTTTGAAAATAAAGATATTCATAAAAATTAATTGTTTCTTAACATTTAAGTGTGCAACATCATTTTAAAAATGCATTGCTATATTAAATCTTTCTACATTTCCTCAAAGTATCCATTGGTTACATGAGTAGGATTTCTAGTCAATATTAATTTCTCCTTCATTTTCATGTGTGTGTGTGTGTGTGTGTGTGTGTGTGTGTGTGTGTGTGTGTGTGTGTGTGTGTGTCTGTGTGTGTGTGTGTTTCATCATCATCATTATATGTAGTTTTTCCAACTTATTCAATTTCACTTCCAGATCAACTTTATCAACTTCACTTTCACTAATTTCATCATTTTCAACATCAACTTCACCAAGTTTATCACTATGATCTCCAACTTCAAAAAATTGATCATCTTAAATAACGTGATCATTATTTATAGGGTCATATTCATCGTTGAAGTCATCTTGATCATTTATATTAAAAACATGACTCCTTCCACATGATTGTCATGTTTCAAGTTTAATGTCATCTAAAAACATCTTTCATCCTTGGCTCATAATACAATAAAATTTTCTAATTATCTTGCTTGATATAAAGACCTACATAAACATAGTTACAAGAAATATTAAGACTTGATATAGATGTACATATAAAAAATCACATGAAAAAGAGGACCTACATATAAAAAACGTGTACATGAAAAAAGAGAAGATGCACATATGAAAAATTTGCACAAATTAATACTTGATCACAATGTTAAGGAAGTCCATATAAATCATTCACCTCAAGTAATGCTCTAGCAAAGTTAACTGAATAAATACAAATTTCATGGTCCATTTTGAAAAATATGTTATCAATATAAGGATAATATGTACACTTAAATATGACAAATTTAAAACTCTTATAATCAAGTTTTATTATTTCTTTTATCTTTCTAACATAATCCAATTTCCCTTGTACCAAATTTATGTCATTTTCACTTTCTTAACTAGCATGTTCAAAAGGAACTACAACTCTACAAAAATAAGTGACCTTGCTCTTATCAATGTTTTTGACATTGAAATATTTTGCATCTGACCACAATTTGGAACACTTACCTTATTTATGTCATATCATTTTTAAAATTATTAATATATTTATAAAATAATGTTATGCACTTATGTACAAACTATTTTTACCAGTTTTAGTATTCACATTCTCACACTATGTACAATGCTTCTTATGTGACTGTCCTTGGATTAAAGGGATGAAGATTTTCTAATTGTGAATTCATCTATTTAAGAGTAGGTTGGTCTAGTAATGGTTTTTGTATCTCAGGTGGGGGTGGTTTGAGTGGATGTCATTGTCTCTAATAAATCCCTCAAATCTCATGGGTGGTCTTTTCTTCTTCATATTTTTCAAGTCACACAACCATTTGTGAAGTATTAAAGGGTATATTTTTCAACAGATCCTAATAATCAAACATGTAAATAGTTAAATTATTTTTGTAAATATACATGAATGATCATACATCATATACTTTTTTTATGAATTTGAATATATACCAAGTTTCATGAATTTTCCTTTTCCAAGCAGGTTGTCCTTTAATTTTTAATTTGCATGGTCAACATCCCAAATGTATGGAATATGTGGAAATTCCTCTTCAAGATATCTTGACATGTAGAAAAATATTTATTAAATAATGCATCCTTCTACCATATATCCCTTTGGATGTGATAACTATTCTGAAAATCACTTTAAGGTCTTCATGTAACTCTCTACCCAAAACAAACCTCACATATTAACTACACTGCAACTAAATATACTAATAAATGGATTTGAGGTTCCATGAAGGTGGTATGAAGTTCCTTTTCCAATTTTAAAACTATATCTTTTATTTTTTTCTTTCTCTTTCTCAATACTTACTTCAAAAATATCTTTCCAAGATAGCCACCTATTTTATCAAAAATGGTAGCCATGGAAGTTATTCTAATGCTTCTCAAAATTAGTTGAGTTTTAGTTGAAAATAAAATCACATTACCTCAAATTTTTTTTAAAGTTGATATAGTGCCTTTAGTAGGTCAATAAAAATATTACAAGATGACACCCTTAATGATAAGGTAAATATATGCTACATAAATGAAATGAGTTAAATTGAAAATTTTATATTACATATCTAATTTAAGGCAAAAAACACATGAATTACCTTCAAAAATTTATGCTAATTGTGTGTTCTAAGTCTTATGATGTGTCCATTAGCGGTGAATACACACTTCATAGAGGACCCATATAAATTTATTTTGTGAATGTATCACATTGTTTGATTCACCAAATTGACTTACTCTCTAGTTGATATCCATGCAACACTTTCTTTTTTAAGATTCTTCTTTGTCCCACTAAATTTTGAATATGATCTAGAAATTGAAATGTATTTTTATTTTATATAGATGTGACTCCATATAGAAACTGCTACATTATTGAATATATGTGTTGGATCCAAAAGATACCAAACTAATAAATTCTCCTAATATAGGAGATTGTAGAATATAGATACTTTCTTCATACCTATTTAAAAACATTTTCAATAATTTTTTTATAGCCATAACCAATCTCTCCACCAATATTGAGGAATACAAATATTTTATCTTATATATGTTGGTATGAAGGCTTCATACCAATCTGTAGGTGACACAATAATCAAATTTTGTCTATATTAGGTTTTAAATCAAACTTACTTCTCTTGTTAACATATTATTCATGCTCCATTGAAAATAAAAAGTGATGGGATTCACATATATATATATATATATATTTTCAGAAGACTTTCCACATAGTTGATCATCACATCTTAGACATACATACTTTCTTTGTTTTGAAGAAAAAAATTAAAACTTAATATATAATGCAAAAAAACACAAACATATATGTTTTTATATTTTTAATTTTAACATATGATAATACCTAAATAAGTAACCATCCCAAGAAATTCAAAAATAGTCCAATATAACACACCATAGAAAGTGAACTTCCTTTCAATGATGAGTTTTTAAAGATCATACATTTTAGTGGCATTCCATAATTCTAAAAACTCATCAATTAGAGGTTCAAGGTAGACATCCATATTTTTTACTTGATGCTTACTAAGCACCAAGAATGAAAACATTAAATGTTCCTTAAAAAATATTAACCATTAAGGAATATTATAATTTATCAACAATATTGGCCAAACATACAAGCTAGTTGACATACTTGGTAATGGGTTAACACTATCTATTTCCAAACTAGAATGTGCATTCAGTGACCTATTTTTACAAAAATCAAGATAAAAGTGCTTAATGTACTTTTTTGCATTTGAATATGAACACTCCAAACTCATCACATCTTCTATTTTTGTAATGCCACAACATTATATTTATAAGAGACTTGTAACATAAAAGGTGTCTGAATCTAATAATTATTGGAAAAATTCATAATAACTTATTTGGAATGGTAGTGCCTCTAACTCTTTATCAATATCATGATGCCCTGTATTTGGGACAACTCACATCATGCTCATAGTTATTCCTAAATAAAATGCAATTATTTTTTTATGCATCATAATTGGCATAGAGAACATAAATTTTATTATATTTTATAAACCTCATGATATGAAGAGGGAAGTGTGTACTTTTTGTAAGGGATTAGTTTATTACAATATGTAAGTTTGGGTATTTATCGAGAGGTAAATATAATTAGATAGTTTATTAGTTATTAGAATATTGTTATAAATAATATTACGATAATATATTAGAATATAATATTGTTTAGATATATTGTTGTGGGTTATGATAATATATAGTATATAGAGTTTGCATAATCAGAGAGATTTGGGGAGAGAGATTGATGGAGAAATAATCTCCATGAATATAGGAATGATGTTCATATATATATGTAATTTCTTGAATGGTTTTATTATGAGAGTGAATGAAATAATATTGAAGTGTGTTAAAATATCTCTGTGTATTCGTAATGATTATTATGTGATTTATTTTTTACTATGTTTAACTCTGTTAAATCCCATTATCTGGTATCAGAGCAAGAATAGGGTTTAGAATCTCTTTATAAAACCATGTTTTGAATAATCTATTAAACTTGTTTCTCCAAAATTTGACACATTATATTTGATCTATCCAATCGTGGCTAGCTCGTGAGGACAATTCAATGATTTCCATAATACTTCAGTGTTGAATATAGCGAGCATCTGGCTTTGGGAGCTAAATAGATAGTTTTGATACATATTATCTAAGCATTTAGTTCTACCTTATCTATGCTTCTATGCACTTGAATTATTCCATGCCTTTTTAAGCATTCAGTTTTAGCATTAATATTCCATGGGAAAATAAATTCAAAGAATGAATGGATCGAGGGTCTATACATTGATAGTCTCATTTATATTATTCTCTACTAGTTGTGAATTTGAGAGCAGCCAATTAACTTCCATTGATCTTCCATATGCACATTGGTGTCTTTGATCTTCTATATGTTGCCTACATCCTCAGCATCACGCATCATGCTTCTAACAACCTAATGTTTATCATAATATGATTGGTGAATGGTATTGGTGAAGTATTATGAGTTCATTTATAATCTGAAGTCATTTAGTTATTTATTAAGGTAAAATTAAATAGTGAAGTCTATTGTCAATATTAAGTTTTTCATAAGGTCTTTTTCAAAAGTTCTCCAATGATAATATTGGCTTGATAAAGTCATTCGATGGTTTAATATGTTATCAAAAAAAATTTAATCTTCAATGAGTGTTTTACATTATTTTTTTTGTTTAGTCAATAGTTTTCATTTTTTTGGTTTAGTCAATAGTTTTAGTTTTTTTTTTAATAATCAAGTTCTATTATGTTTTTTTTTTTTTTTTTAATAATAATTTTGTCAAATTCATTTTAAGTGAATATTAGAATTAGGTATGTTCGATAACCATTAAATGCTTAATGTCAAATTTAAGTCAAAAGTTTAAAAGTCATTTTTATAAAAGAGTCAAAGTTGAGAGTCAAAGTCATAAGTATTCAAACATAAACGGATGCATTTTTAGCGTTACTTGACATCTAGTGAGCATGTCAATCTTGTGGGGGAAACCTATTTACTTAAAGTGACATGCAACTGAGCTTCAAATCTTCATTGAATGAGTAAGTAGCTTTAGTAACTAGAGGAAGGAGGAAATGGAGGCTGGAGGTTCTAGAGCCTCTCATCAATCACCAATGACAAGGCCCAAGACATTTTGGTGATATTTATGTGGTGTGTTTTTCATAGTTTTCGTTGTGTGTTTTCAAAATAAGAACATAAGAATAATGCTTATTCAAGTAATGTAATTTGTGTGAAATTTTAAACATAATTCCTTCATGTGAGAACATAGTGAGAACAAAATCACCAATGTAAGTTAGTTCATAGATCTTGAAAAGGTTTGTGGTAAGGTCCATAAAACTATCAGAAGTGAACAGTTGATGGGTCCTATTCATGTCAAAGTTTGTGGTAAACTTGATTAAAACCATGGAAGGAGTGATCCTTTCTTTATATCAAGGTCATGAGCTAAATATAGCATGCCACAAGGGGTGAGCATATGAAAGGTGAGAGTGTGAATGTTTTTGCACCATGTAAAAACTAAGATGGGAAATGTTAAGGATTAGTTTATTACATTGTGTAAGTTTGGGTGTTTATCGAGAGGTAAATATAATTAGATAGTTAGTTTGTTAGTTATCAAAATATTGTTATAAATAATATTAAAATAGTAGATTAGAATATAATATTGTTTAGATATATTTCTACGGGTTATAACAATATATTGTATATAGATTTTACATAATCAAAGAGATTTGGGTAGAAATATTGATGGAGAAATAATCTCCATGAATATAGGAATGATGTTCCTATATACATGTAATGTACTAAATAATTTTATTATGAAAGTGAATTAAATAATATTGAAATATGTTAAAATATCTATGTGTATTTGCCATGATTATTATGTGATTTATTTTCTATTGTGTTTGACTCTAATAAATCCCATTACTTTTTGTCCTAATGAAAGTAAAATGAATTTACAATGTGCCCTAATTTTTTATTATATAAATAAAGAAATTAATTTTTTATTACTTACCTTTTTTATAAGGGTGTAAAGGTGATGCTAATATTAACACTACATTTGTGTCAACTTTTTATGCTAGTTTAGTATCACACACAAAAAAAACTAGACAAAAAAAAATAACATAAAAATAACCCAATTGATGATGTAAATTACACTTCATGTAATAATGAGATTAATTTGACAATGACTTTCACATTTAGAGAGATATAGAAGTTATACTAAATTCCACTTTAAAAAAAAGAGTAATTGTCTAGCCAAAAGGAATAGGGATACCAAGGGAATGTGCTTGGAATAATTGTCTAATTAAATATTTGATGATTAGTGGTTTGAGATCTTTTGTACTTGTTGGCCTAACCTTATGGGGTCAAGAAATCATCAATTAAATATATAAAAAAGTGTGAAAATCTATATATTAAATCATATAACTAATTAAGTGTATATTTTTTTAATTTTTTTTGGGAATAATTTAATCAATATCTTATCATCATGTATAAAGTATAAATGAAAGGTATAAAACGTGTTAATGTGATGAGAATAATCTTCTTTTCTTTTGAATTATTTAAACTTTAGATAAAAAAATCTTATTAGAAATAATTATGAACTATGCAAGCATTTCATAAGGGGGTTTAAAATAATATCATTAGAATCACTTTAATATTTGACTTTTAAGAACTTTGAGAAAAAAATTATTATTCGCTTTTACAAGTCATGTAATGTATATATCGTAAAAGTAATTTTAGGATTTGGTATAGAAGTAGAAGGTAAAGAAGTAGCATACATTGAAAAGAAATAATTTTGTAAATTAGAAAAATAAATAACATGTACATCAAATTTTTAAGCAAAAGATGGTATAAAAATAAAAAGAACCTTAACATTAGAAACATGTTGAGAAATTAGATGAACGTGAGAAGTAATAGAAAGATGTTGAGGAATTGTAAGAACTTGTGAAGCCATGTAATCAAGTTGAGAAATAATAACATTTTGATAAATAGGAGAAATATTTGAAAAAATAATTTAAAATAAAATCAATAAAAACTTGTTACCATCCTTGGATTCCATTAATTAGAACATACTTTTGTTCACAGTGTCTTGAAAGGAAGACTCTAAATTTAAGGACATGATCATCATTATAAGAACTCATATATTTATTATCTACCTTGTACGGTGCATCTTGAACTCCAATCTTATCTTAGTTTCTAAGTGATCCCTTAATCAAAATCTATGTTTTGACTTGTAACCTCTTCCAATACCTTTATTAATTTAACTATTTGAATATAGTTTTCTATGACATGTTTTCTAAAATGTTTAATATTCTAGTATTGTTTGTGATTCTAATCAAGCTTCTCGATCATAATTTACTTCATATACATGCACATTATCAATTTAAAATTTATTCACACCATTAGCATTCCATGACACATCTCCATTATTTGCAATAGAAGGTACAAGTTTTGAAAAAACACTAGATATATTTTCATATTCTATCCTATTTTTCAAGCTAGATTTAGAATTAAATGAAATAATTTTGATAAAGTTAATAGGTTCTTGATTATTCCCATCATTCTTCCTTGGAAAATTCAATTTTGGTGTTATAAAATGAGGTTAAAAATAGAACATGCATACCATATAATTGTGATAGGGTTGATATATATAATTTTTATAAAAATAGATCTAGAGGTTGGAATCAAAACCTATAACATTAGGGTTATTGGATATAAGAGCACAAAATCCAATTAAATTTAAAAAAAATAGATAAATTCAGATATGACATTATGTAAAATAAGTTTTAATTCTTAGGGTACACAACAAATGAGATTTTTATGACTTAAAAGAGAAAGATCTAACCCTAATAATGGTGTAAGATAGCATGGGCTCACCAAAATGTAATATGGATAAATAGATTTACATTAAATTATGACACAAATACCTAATTACTTTTACCTAGGCTAAATAACATGTGCAAAATAGTAATATATATCCAATTATTTAATTCTAAACCTAGAGAGAAGTGATCATGCAAGGATTAAAGGTGCATCTAATTAGTTCATAGTCATGAAGATTTGATAGTGAAAATGTGTGACCACAAGTGATAGAGACAACCCAAATTTTGACAATTAAAATAGAACTCTCACGAGTGTTGATCCCACTCTAGACAGTGTCTAAAGTGTTAGGATGCTCCAAAGAAAGTGACAAACATGTCTAAATTGAGTTGTTGAATGCGTTAACCTTATCCTAATCTCCAACAATATCATACATTTTTTGTGCTATGACTCCGATTACATGCAAAACATATTTATTCTCTAGGTCTTATATATGAAACAATATGTCAAAGCTTAAGAAAAACAACCTATGTTTTGGGGCTTGCGATAAAACTTGGAATACCAAATCTATCTTGATTTTTTTAAGGGCTAGACAATAATAATATCAAAAATATCAAACTCTATACATGGAACAATTCTAATAGCATGCAAACCTAGTGTCTTATAATGCGTGTTTAACATAAATATATGTGCTTCAATAAACACTGTAATGATTATTTGACTCCTTTAGAATCTATGTGAATGTTGAATAAATTCTCCATAAAATGCTCAATATATTTTATTGATAAATTATCTAAGATGTTTGTGTACTTATAGAAAAATTAAATTTAAATTAAGACCATATAAGCACCCAAATGAAATTCAATAGTTAAAAGATGAAAAAATGAAACATAGGTTCATGTAGTCATGACTACAAAAGTCCATATCAATACGCCTAGTAGTGTCATGAACACTCCAAAAAATTCAAGTATTAATGATGATTTAGACAGAAAATCCAAAATAAAAAAAAGAAGATGAGAAATTAAAAAATACATCAAAAAAATGTTGAGAAAAAATACAACCACCATAAAAAGTGATAATTATATGGATAACATTTAATTTAAATTAATAGTCAATAAATACACAAATCTTAAAATCATAAAATTCAACAACTAATGAATACCATTTTGCCATGTGTCAACCCCTTACATGGCACACCCACTCAAAACTCTTCATTACTTTTTATTGACAAAGACAAAAGTAAGCATTCGATAAAGCAAAGTCTTTTTCTTTACAGGGACAAAAATAATCAAAACTTTTAACTTTAGAATCCATGATTTGAGTGATTCTTTTTTGTATGGATTGAAATTGACTCGCACTGCCTTCCCTTTTCAATATGTATGCATACTCGCCGACATTTTGTCCACTAAAAGATTGCCAACGCATCATAGGCATCACCTTTTGGAGAGGGTGGGCTTTCCTCATTTAATTTCTATCAAATACATACATACTTCATGAACAAAGGATAATGATATTAAGTTTGTTTCAAATATCGATATTTCTTTTGGTATTGTATTTTATTTTGTTTTGTTTTGTTCCGATTTGACCTCATCTACACATTTCATTTTTATAGAGACTTAACAACATACCTTATTTTAAGGAGGAATTATTAGTCTTGAGGGTAACTCTTGAAATCATTTCATTTTATTTTGGAAATATTTTTAGGTATGTTTACTTAATGAGATTTTATTATTTGATGTGTTAAAAAAAAAAAAAAAACTTTCATAAATGAAATAGTGGGGTTTTAAATGGGATAAATTTTTTTAAAAAAAAAATGAAATAGTGAAATTTTAAATGGGATAAATAAAATAATAATTTTTGGTGTAAATTGATTGAGTAGATTTTTAATTCCTACTCTCTGAAATATTATAAGAATTAATTATTATTATTATTTAATTATGATCAATAAAAAGATTTGAAATAACATGATATTATATGCATTCTAAAATTTAACATCAAATATTAAAAAATATTCTATTACATATGTTTTTATAAAATATTCTATTTATATCAATATTATAATTAAAAATTTATGGATTTATATAACTAAAAACATGTCTCGATAATATTAACATTTAATTTGTAAATTATTTAATTAATTAACTGTTAAAAGGTACGCTGTGTGGTTTGTAGATTTGACATTATTTTTTTGGAGGATGAATATGTATAATTTTACATTCAATGTTGCATTTGTTTGGGGAGCGCAGGGTGTTTGGTTTATAAATTTGACATTAAATTTTAGGACAGATATATATAATTTTACATTCAATGTTGCATTCATTTGTGCAGCGCTGTTTGGTTTGTAGATTTGACATTAAATTTCAGGTGCACAGATATGTATAATTTTACATTCAATGTGACATTTGTTTGAGCGGTGTACGTTGTTTGATTCGTAGGTTTGACATTAAATTTCAGTGTGACGAATATGTATAATTGTACATCAATGTTGCATTTGTTTGGGTGGTGCAAGATGTTTGGTTTATAGATTTGACATTAAATTTTCAAAAGACAGATATGTATAATTTTACATTCAATGTTACATTTATTTGAGCGGTGCAAGCTATCTAAATTATAAATTTCACATTAAATTTAAAAAAAAAGAATATATATAATTTTACATTCAAAGTTATATTTATTTGGGGGCTGTACAAGCTATTTGATTTGTAGATTTAACTTTAAATTTCCAATTAATTCATCATACCGCTAGATCTACCCAACCAAAAAAAAAATACATGTCAATTCAAAGCCATAAGTGGCGATTCCACGCTGGGTTATAATAGTAATTTTTTTCCACCGACTTTTAGCACTATTGAAAAAAAATTCAGCGGTCTGCATTTGTAGTTTTTAGGATAATTTTTTTTAGGGACTAATGTTTGCAGCTTTGTATTCGTTGCCATTTCAACATCTCCATTTTGAGCTCGATTTCCTTTAATACTGTGACCCATGCAAAGAGATCAAGGTTTATAGGGTTTTACCCAATGTTTTAGTGCAAAACATTTGTGATTTAAAGGATTGATGCCGTCAAAAAAGTTTTCCTCTTTGTTCTAATGCAATTTTTTCTTGTCTTGCAGGACTGGAAAACTGACGGCAAACTGACGGCAAACTGTTGATCTGATTTGATTTGCATTGTGAAATGGTACAGGTAATATGATTGCCCTGATTGATTGTCAGGTTCCAATGAAGGTCCGTGAAGACAGAGTAGTGAAGCTGCCGGACCAACCGCCAGTGAAGTTTGCTCAGTATTCTGGATATTAACCGTTAATGAAACGGATGGGAAGGCTGTTTTTTAACTGGTTCTTCGAAGCCATTTCAGATCCGTCGAAAAAACCTCTTGTTCTTTGGTTGAATGGAGGTCCTTTTATATAAATATATTTTTTATATATTGAAGATGCGTTTTACAATGTTGGGAGGCGGTCAATGAAAAGCAGGACTCAAACATAGAGCGGCTAGATGATAGGCCCCCAACCCTATCATTACACCTCTGTCCGTAACCTAAATTCCCTATATTTTTATTCTCTCTTCCAACAGATTGGATAAATTTGCTTACGTCTTTTGTTAGTACAAATAAAAAATCAACTAAATTTAAGGTATTGTATGAAGAATTAATGAGGGTTTTAAATTTTTTTCAGGACCTGCCTACTCATCCGTTGGCTACGGCACGGCAATGGAACTGGGAGCACGAACTGTTTGTGACATAAAATAAGGATTCTGGGGATACAAATCTGCGCGAAGAATTTTCCACACCTTTGCATTTAGGGTTTTATCGCTCGTTACAACCTTTTCATTTTGGTAATTTGGTTTTATCGTCATATTTTTTTGACCTTTTTTCTGGAGTTTGGTGAGTCTGCATGGGATAGGTTATCCTGCCTTAAAATCTGGGGCTCTCAGGCGAATTTTGTGTATTTTTGGAAAACTGCATAAAAAGAAGCCCGACTCTGTTTTTATTTTTTAGGTCAGTCTCGATATGTTTTGATACAACTATTACCAAATTGGTTATTGTATCGATAATATCATTCAATATGTTTTGTTAGGTCACAGTAGAAAAGTGGTATTCTTTGAGATATACTTTTTCAATTTGGGTATTTTAAATAAATGCAAAAAGCGCGGTATGTGGAAAGCTTAATAAAGAACTATATCATTTTAGTGTGAATGGACATGGTGTTTGTGAACACTAAATATAATTGTAGGATTTCATTTCTATGTGAGGTAGCTACATTGGGAATGTTCTATTAGCATATTAGTATATTTATGTTTACAATATAACATAGGTTGAAATATTAAGGGTAGGATATAAGTATTGCCAACAACCCAATATAACCCTGTTTGACTATACTAATGTATTACTATTTTGTTATTCTCAAAGGTGGTTAATTCAAATTTAAATTGTTGGAGTTTTCTTAATATTAAATTAAGTTGTATGAAAATTAGGTCATTAATTTAATTTTTTTTTTTTCGGGAGTATTTTTTGGTTAATTTGTATTAAAACATCCATAAAATTTTTTATACATATAATAAGAGAAAAGTGGCTTTTACCTTGAGTAAAATGGAAGAAAGCGAAATTGCTAAAAAGTTCATTTTTATAATCAATTGAAATAGTTTCAATGTTAGTTTCGTCCACAATTCATCGTGTAAGGTTCGACATAGTTCAGAAACAAAAAATAATCCTCAATGCAACGTGAAAGACAATGTTTTTTTTTTTTTTTTTTTTTTTTTTTTCTGTAATATAAAGCAAATTCAATGTAGAGGTCCAAGAGCCAAAGTCTAGTTTTCAATTAATCTGAAAGAGAAGGCTTTGAGTGATAGTTTTATTCCTCGACCAATTGGATAAGCATTGCCCTGCTTTTGAAAATGAAGTGGACCCTCACTTTTCATTATAATTGGCAGGGCATCTTCCAAGAGCCATTTTTTCCTTTGTATGACCAAATATTCGGTGGGCTTTCTAAAGTTTTAATTTTCACATTATAATTTACATTTTGAACTCCTTGGTTTAAACCCTTATTTTTCGAGTAAAGGATGGCTACATTTTTGGATAGGAACATTTGGTTTTTTATGTTTGGTTATTTGTTTTACTTTTACCAAAATGGCTTGTATATTGGAAAATATTAATTATTAATTGTTGGGCATTTAATGTTAAAATATTTTGTTTGCCTTTCCTTGATTTGCTCTTTTGTTTAAGAGGATATGCTTTAATTGTTTTTTAACTATTGTCAAATCTAGCATGTGTGAGCTATAGTTACACATTTATTTACTATATATTTTCTTTTACCTTGAGCTCATCGTAGTCTAGAAAGAGATAGGAGCCATTTTGTTTAAGGTGTGTACCACAGAAGAAAAGGGGTAGGGTATAATTAAAAGGAGCAGAAAACTCCAGAACAGATATATGATGAATGTATCAAGTTTTATGTGCAGCTGTAGCTGTTGTGTTTTATTGTTAATGAATACACGTAATTTTAAGAACAAATCTGATTTTAATAACAGTTGTAACTTTCTCCTTGCTCTCTATTTTTATGAGTTATTATTTTTTTTGCTGTGCTCTATTTATGCATTTTAATCCTCTTTTTTCCAGCATTGAGTAGCAATAGTATCATAGTTGTAGCTCTAGTTTAATTCCCACATCTGGGATCAGAGCTACTTGTAGATAATTGAGTTTCTACAAAGTGGTATTAAAGAGTTTAGTTTCTAAAAAATGGTATCAGATCCAAGGCTAATGGCTTTCACATTTGGTGTGCCCCTGTCCAATTTGCAAACCCCTATTTTCACAAGAAAGAATTATGAGTATTGGTCTTTAATCATGAAAGCATTTTTTCAGTCTCAAGACCTATGGGAGATAGTTGAAAATGGTTGTGGAATCAACAAATCAGGGAACATATAACGTCCTTACACAAGCTTAGAAAGACATCTTGAAAGAACAGAGGAAGAAGGATGGGAAAGCTTTATTCTACATCCATCACGCAGTGCATGAGAACATAGTCCCAAGAGTAACAACAACAAAGCAAGCCAAGGAGGCATGGAATACACTACAAATTGCTTACCAAGGTATGGACAAAATAAAGATTGCTAAATTACAGCTCCTTAGAAGAGATTTTAAAAATTTATTAATGAGAGACTCAGATTCAGTAGAATATTTCTTTACACATGTTATTGGTCTGATTAATCAAATCAAATCTCATGGAGAGGCCATAGAGGATAGGAAGATTGTTGAAAATGTGCTTTGAAGTCTCCCTCCTAAATTTGACCCTCTATTGTGGCTTTGGAGGAAACCAAAGATTTGAGTCAATTTAATGTTGATGAGCTTCATGCTTCTCTCATAAATCATGAATATAGACTAAATAGGTTAAAAATTTCATTGGAAAATGCTTTTTCATCTTAGTCATCTATAAGCCATGGAAGAGGATGATAGAATCTCGGTCCTAGAGGTAGAGGGAGAAGTTCCCGTAGAGGTGGATTTAGTAGTAGTTCTACAAATGTTGGTTGTAGAGGTCAAAATCAGAATTTCAGCCACCCAAGTGGCCCAAGGTTTTACAAATCACACATTCAATGTCAATACTGTTAGAAGTTTGGACATTATGCTCATGAATGTAAGAAAAAATAGTATGACCAACACAAACAAGGTTAAAATCAGTCAAGTAGCACTCCCACAAACACTATGCTTATTGCATGCACTATGATTGTTGAAACAATTCCTACAAACTCCCCAATTGAGAGCAATATTATTCAAGAAAGCCCATGTGACATATGGTATTTGGATTCTTGTTGTAGTAATCACATGACATGTAATGTAGATTTGTTTTCTAGTTTAGATGAATCAGTGCAAATTGATGTCATACTTGATAATAACAACAATGTCATTGTTTTGGGTAAAGGTATAGTTGATTTCTAACCAAAAAAGGGGAGCATAAAGTTATTCCTGATGTGTATTATGTTGCTGGTCTAAAACATAACTTATTGAGTATTGGTCAGTTGGTACAAAAAGGCTATAGAGTTTATATAGAAAACAATGAGTGTGTGATTATGGATAGATTTTCAAGCAAACAATTAATTGCCAAAGTGCAAATGATTAACAACCAGATGTTTTCCTTGAGCATAAGGCCTGGTATGAAGGGAAAAATATCCCAAGCTATTCATAAGAAAAATAATGTATATTGTGGCGCTGCCTTAAAAGTAGAAAATACAAAATCAAGAGTTGAAATATATTCTACAGATCTAGTAAATTTTGAAGCTAGCCAATCCAGCTTTAAAGAAACAAAAGGTAGTGGTGGAGAAATTCAAACAACATTTCAGTTAGTTATGAAGGATAAATCTTAGTTGTGGCATTTTAGATTTGAGCATTTAAACTTTGGAGGGTTGAAAATACTACATATGAAGAACATGGTGAAAGGTTTGCCATTAATTGAGAAACCAAAACGAGTTTGTGAAGGATGTATATTGGGCAAACAACATAGAGGGTCTTTCGCGGTTGGTAAATCAATAATATCAAGAGCACCACTTGAGATGGTTCATTCGAATATTTGTGGGCAAATGCAAACATCCTCTATAGGAGGCTGCACTTATTTCCTTACTTTTATTGATGACTTTAAAACATGAGTTTCCTTCTTAAAACACAAGTTTGATGCATTTCCTTGTTTTCAGTAGTTCAAGGCACTTGTAGAGAAGCAAAGTGGCTATTACATCAAGGTTTTGAGGATAGATAGAGGCAGTGAATATATTTCTAATGATTTTTTAAAATTTTGTAGATTACATGGTATACACAAGCAATTCACAACTCGCTATACACCTCAACAAAACGGTATGGCAGAGAGGAAGAACCGAACCATTATGGAGATGGCATGTAGTATGTTGGCAGGGCAACATTTACCTAATGAATATTGGGTTGAGGCAATGGCAACTATTTTTTACATCATGAATAAGTGCCCAACAAAGAGTGTGAAGAAAAAAGTCCCTCAAGAGGCTTGGACAGGGAAGAAACATAGTGTTTCTCATCTTAAGGTATTTCGCTGTGTTGCATATGCACATGTTCCAAATGAGTTGAGGAAGAAGTTAGACTATAAAGGACAAAAATGTATATTTGTTGGCTATTCAGAGAATACAAAGGCATATAAGTTGTATAACCCTATCACTAGAAAGGCTATAATCAATCGTGATGTTCAGTTTGTGGAGATAAAGCATGGGATGGAAGTGTACAAAAGATTGTAAACATTATACCTATTGTTCCTCATAGTGATATGGCATATGAAGTGTTTCTATCATCAAGTACAACTCAAACAACAACTCCTTCCACTCCCAAGACAACACCACAAGTTGTAGCTCAAGCTACACCCCCATTCACAATAAGGAGATCTTCAAGGTTGCTGCCCACACCAAAAGTACAACAAACTCCACATCGACATCAACTGACACCCTTGGACCAACTCCAGCGAACACTCCAAGTAGTCCTACATCTCTGGATCCAACTCTAGCAAGCATGTTGCCACAAAAAACAAGGAGGTTAAGTGAGTTGTATAATGTTGATACGATAAATTCATTTTTAGTCTTTGATTTATTTTCTCATGTAGATGATCCTTTAACATTTGAAGAGGCTGTGAGTAATGATACATGGGCACAAGCCATGGATGAAGAGATTAAGTCTATTGAGAAGAACCAAACATGGGAATTGGTTGAGTTGCTTGAAAGCAAAGATGTAATAAGTGTAAAGTGGATTTATAAGACTAAACACAATGTTGATAGAAGGTACAAAATCATAAACTCAACACAACAACCTAGAGTAGATTTCAATAAAATATTTTCTCTTGTTGCACGGTTGAAATAGATGTGAAGTCAACATTTCTAAATGGCTATCTAGAGGAGGAAGTGTATGTTGAACAACTATAAGGCTATGAGATACTGAGTCATGAAAACAAAGTATATAGGTTGAAGAAGGCACTTTATGGATTAAAACAAGCTCCTAGAGCTTGGTATAGCCGCATTGAATCCTATCTCATTCAAAATGGTTTTCAAAGAAGTGGTTGTGAGCCAACCTTGTACATCAAAATCAACAAGCAAGGTAACATTCTAATTGTTTGTTTGTATGTAGTCGATCTAATCTTTATCGGTGATCGTAGCATAGATGCTTTCAAAATAGCAATGAAGAGTGAATCTGAAATGATTGATTTGGGGATTATGAGATATGTTTTGGGCATAGAAGTCCATCAATCCAATGATGGTATATTTATTTCTCAATCCAAATATGCAAATGAAATCTTGAATAAATTCAATATGGTAAAGTGCAAGGCAACCCCAACACCGGTCATGATGGGATTGAAGCTAAGCAAGGAGGATGATAGACCATGTATGGATCCTACATTGTTCAAGACGTTGGTTGGAAGCATTATGTATTTGATGGCCACAAGGCCTAATATTATGTATGGTGTAAGCCTAATTTAAAGGTTTATGTAGTCTCTAAAAAAATCTCATTGGCAAGATAGTAGGAGAATACTTATGTATGTGAGTGGTACAAAAAACTTTGACATATTGTATTCCACTTCAGTTGATTTCAGTGTTGTTGGATACATAGATAGTTATTGTGGTGGTAGCATAGATGCGAGGAAAAGCACTTATGGGTATGATTTTCACTTTGGCACAAGTGTTGTGTCATGGGCTTCAAAGAAACAACCCATTATGACTCTTTCTTCAGTTGAAGTTGAGTATGTGGCAGCGACTAGTGCAAATTTTCAAGCTATTTGGATGCAAAGGATGTTGAAATATCTAATGCATGATAAAAAAGAAGCCACTACAATATTTTTTAACAATAGTTCAACCATTGCTTTGTCCAAAAAACATGTTTCTCATAAGAGAACTAAGCATATTGATACTAGGTATCATTTTATTAGAGAACTTGTTAACAATAAAGAAATTTGCCTATATTTTTGCAGGTCTGAAGATCAATTTGCTGACATATTTACAAAGCCGTTGGAGAAGGAGACATTTCAGTATTTACGAAGTTGTTTAGGAGTTTTTGATCATGCAAATGTATGTAGCTCTGAAGAGAGCTCCAAAAATATTGCTCTGAAAATAGATGCTCCAAAGACTGCTCCGAAGATAGATTTTTCAAGGACTGCTCTGAAGAGATGCTCCAAAGATGATGCTCTAAAGATTAGCTCTGAAGATGATGCTCCGAAGATAAGCTCTGAAGATGATGCTCCAAATATGTGCTCCGAAGATAAGCTCTGAAGATGCTCCAAAGATATGTAGCAACAACTCTGGGGTAGTTTGATGTAAATTTTGTTGATCTTCAATAATTCAAATTAAAGGGGAGTATTGGGAAATATTAATTATTAACAAACGGACATTTAATGTTAAAATATTTTGTTTGCCTTTCCTTGATTTGCTCCGTTTTCCAAGAGGATACACTTTAATTATTTTTTAACTGTTGTCAAATCTAGCATGTGTGAACTATAGTTACACATTTATTATCTTTTTCCTTGAGCCTAGCACAATGTATAAAGAGATATAAGGAGCCATTTTGTTTAAGGTGTGTACAGTAGAAGAAAAGGGGCAGAGTATAACCAAAAGGAGCAGAAAACTCCATAACAGATATACAATGAATGTATCAAGTTTTATGTGCAGCTGTAGTTATTGTGTTTTCTTGTTAAATGAATACATATATAATTTTAAGAGCAGATCTGATTTTAATAACAACTGTAATTGTTCTCTCTCTTGCTCTGTATTTTTTGGTTTTTTTTTTTTTTTCTGATGTGCTCTGTTTATGCATTTTAATCCTTTATTTTTTCCAGCATTGAGTAGCAATAGTATCAAAGGTGTAGCTCTAATTTAATTCCCACATCTGGTATCAGAGCTGCCTCTAGGTAATTTAGTTTCTACAAAGTGGTACCAAAGAGTTCAGTTTCTATATTGTAGATGTTGGTAGATTGATCTTTGGAAACCTTAATTTTGAATGGTCGAATATCTCCCTCTCTCTCTATAATAGTTGCAGTAATAATTATACTTTTTTGACAAAACCTTGGCTGATAAAATCGCTATATATTTTGACTCACAATCACGTTTTTTGTTTTGTTAAAATAGAACTCTAAAATAAATGGGTTATAAAGATAATTCAAAGACATCAACCGCCTATCTGCCAATAACATGGTGTGAGATTTGAAAATTTTAGATTTAATAACATTTTGTCATCATTTAGTATGCTTCCATATTAAAAAAAAGTTATGGGTTTAGTTTTATTCTTGGTAATGGTGATTCTTTAATACTTTTAAATCCCTTTGCACAAAATTGATTTGTGCATATCTTGTTAGCACATCTTTCCCCAAAATGACACATGAATGAGGCATTTTTTGAGAAGACAAATACTTCAATTGACTATCTCTCACTCGTCCTAAAATTTTGTCTACAAGCTTAATGTTATGGTAAATAAGAATGTGATAAATTAAAACCTTTTATATGGTAGTCTTCAAAATCAAATATAATGAAATTGAAAACTATTCTATGAAACTGCATCAAGATTAGTTTATCTTTCCTCCTCCGAAAGCAAAATTGTTTCAAAAATCATTTACTCAACGTCTTTTATTTTTGAATGTGTGATTGGTGCATTTATTGGTGATACAAGGTAGTCGTGTGACAATTATCATTACCTTATCATGAAAACTCATCCAGTTGCATCCTCAGATGATAGATGAATAACTATTAAAATTTATTTTCCTAGGTGTAAATGCATAGTTTGTTTGGCTGGTGAGATTCAGATCATTGTGTACAACCAATGTTGAGTGGTGGATATACGAGCAATTAGGTTATGAACAACTTTTATTTTATATATAAATGCAATCAGAATCAATTATTACCTTTTGATGGTGGATGAACAGTTGTTCAACTCGTAATAGAGTAAAGTTTAGGAAATGTAATATTTGAATGTGCTAAATTAAATCTTATCACCCTTGGTGTTATGCGTAAGAAATAGAGTCCATTGATGCTTGCTTTTTACCTCTATGGCCATAAATGTAAGGTGAAATATTTGCAGAAATTTGTCATAAACTTGATTTAGTTAAATTTTTTTCTATGGATTGTTCAAAAAGTAAGGGTTATTTGCAGTTTTTATTTTGTGATCAATTAGTTCAAAACTTTTATTATGCTTGTCATGGTTTTGTTATCATTTTTCCTTCTATAGGTGATTTATTCTGAAGAGATAATAATAAAAATTATTTCTAATACATAAGATTACAAAACTATGTTTTCTTTTATTTTTCTTTTCCAATTTTTTTTGTTCTTGTAAATTTTGTCTCACATATTTATTGATGACAATGTAATTAGATTGAATAACTATTTTTAAAAAAATTTATCTTCTAAAATTTCATCGGTTATGCACACATTATTCCTGGTGCAAGACCTATAATACGCACATCAATTCAAAACCATAAGTGGTTATTCCAAAGGACTTGTTCTTATACATACCTTTGTTGTACTTTCTCTACTACACCGGTTTTCTATGACAACACAGGTAGAATAGATTGTGAGAGAATATATAGTATGAAAACATTCAAACATGGTTAAATCAATCTAAAAGTAGCTTTAAATCTTTTGTAGCAGTTGCTTTAGCATTTTTATAAAATATTGTATTTTTAAAAATATCTAATTGATGTAAGCAATACCAAGAAGTTATCTTTTTGTTGTTTGATTGTAGTGCCTTTTTTACGGTCAATTCACTAGGATAATTTGTCCCATGTCTACACTTTTGGTTGATGAATCTCAAACCAATGCTTCTAATGTTGCTCATGGTGGCTCTTCACTTTCCCTTGGTAATTTGGGTAGCATTATGGGAGGTGTTGTTGGGTGAGTTGTAGGTTGAGAGACGAGCAAGAAACATGTTTATGATGGTCCTACATCAGAAGAAGCTGGGCTCTGCTTATATTTGTCATGCAACAAAGAGCTTTGATGGTATGAATTTTGGAGGGATGTGCCAAGTGTATTTTTCTTGAAGTGATATCAACAATCATTTCAAGTTTACTATCAACATTTATTTTAAGTTTTAATTTAGTTTCATTGGCATGCAATAAATAAATAAGCCAAAAAAAAAAAAGGCCTTTTTAAAGTAAAATAACAAGTTTTTTAATGTTTCTAATTTTTATATGTTTTACACCATCTTATTTACCATATTTTTCTTTGTTTTCTAGACTCTCGCAGGAACTTGGCACTAGTGCCCTTGTTTTTATTTTTATTAGAGCATGGTGAGATAGTAAAATGGGTTCATATCAATATGCACAATACCTAATTATTAATTAATGTTGTAATTCACATCTAAATAGATCATAATAATATTATAATAAAAATCGATTTTAATAGCCGATGAGATGTGGGTGTGTTGGTTAAGTGACCATGGTTTATATTCTTGATGCTAGTAATGGTTGTTGGTAATGAATATATATTAAAAAATAATTTTAATTGAATAAATAAATAATTTAGATTAATTTATAATAATATTTAATTAAAATACCTTCTCTATAAAATTCAAATGATTTTTTATTTAAAAATAAATAAAAAATGATAAAAATCACTACCAAAATGACTTACCATTAATGGCATGTGTCCAGATATAAAAACATGTCTCACACATTTGATTTAGTGTGCCAAAAAAATATTTGTGTCCTACCACATGCTATGATCTCTCACCAAGATATATTTTTAAATTCTAAAAATTAAGAATTAGATATGCATATAATTTCTCTTTCACTTTATATATTGGTTAATAAAATCCAACAGTTTATTTTTTATTATTGGTAAATGCTTTTAACCAGAGATTTGAACCAAAAAATATGAGTCTTGACTAGGTCCCTACTTAGTTATAACTAACATACATATGCAATAGAGCCCAAAAATAATTAACAGGGTGATGAACCCCAAACATCGAAACACATACTAATAAAAAAAGGACAACAAAAAACACTGAATGAACAATGAATCACTCCAATATATTTCCTGAGAAGGGAGATAACAAAATAACTAAAGCAACCAACCACTATGGCAAAAACCAAAAAACAATGGAGCAACATAAAAGCTATAAATAAACAACATGGATGAAGCCAAGAAGGATGACTAAGGATGAGAAACCACTCCAAAGATAGAAAATACCCAGACTAGACCTAAATGTTTAACCACATACCACATCGATTCTTATCCCTTATTAATAAAGAAGATCCTCCATTGTCCATTGAACACCATCACTCACCATAGTCACTGCTTCCACTCTCAACAATTCAGCCTCTAATCTACAACCTTTCTTTTAAAAATTAACTCCCACATCAATAATGTTTTTCACAAATTTAGGCCTAGAACGGGAATAAACTACCTCAATCAGCTGAGGGTTCAGAGAAAGAATAGGGGCTGACACATCCTTCAAAAAATCCTCCATAATAACCTCATGAGCCTAATAAACCATGAAGGGAGAAGGAGGATGATATAATTTATCATGATTGTTCCACAAGAAATCCTGATCTCGAGCCCCATCTTTCTTCCTCCAAACCTGTTGAGAAATAGGAGAGATCCCACAAGACCTGATAAGACACTTAGAAATCTAATGCCCGGGAAGATTACAATGAAAGTATCATAAAGGGAGACCTTTGTAGTTGATAAACTGAGTCCATGAACCATGTGAGGAGAGCAAGTTCATTGAATAGAAGAGATGTTTGGAGAGATCAATCATAGCATGACTCTGACAAATATGAGACCCCAAGAGGTGTTGTTAACTTTCACAAAAGAGTCCACTTTGTTCACCAACATTTTCATGTTCTCCTATTTTCTTAAAATTGGTGGAAGGTTATATAATCCGATCTATATAGGAGTAGCCATGATTTGTGTCTTGATCAAGTATAAAAAGGGGACTAGTGGAAAAAAAAGCTGATTTTTTTTTTTGAAAAACCAAAGACTAGAATTCCATACAAAATCTCTATTAAAAGGGATCTGGAATACTACAAGGAAGAAACCCGAATTAAGTAAAGTGAAAGAGGGAGTAACAATGGAACCCCAACATTTCCTTTATATGTTGGTACTCTTATCAATTTCACCATGCTAGTTCACATTATATTTTTGTGTGTGTGTGTGTGTGTGTGTGTGTGTGTGTGTGTGTGTGTTTCCCATTTGGAAAAGACTTTAATCTTTTATCAAGATTCAATTATCACTATTTCATATGTTCTAGATAATTTAAACAGGTAATTTAGACACAAGGCAACCTCAATTACATGGCTAACATTTCTTGTGTGCATAACTTTTGGCACACAATATGAAGTTAGTATATATATATATATATCAATTTTATAATATATATAATTTCACCTTAATTGTCTAAAATCTGCTTTTTCATCAACACTCTAGAGTAGCAAAATAGTTATATGTTCAGGTATACAAGAATCAAAGTTAAAAATTTAAGGATAGGAAAGCAAAGGGAAAAACTAAATGGAAAAAATTTAGAAGTTAAACACCCTCTTTGAATTGTAAGTTTAAATATAGAAACCCATCTCAAACAAAATACAGAATCTCAATTGTAGTGTTCAATAAAGTCTTTATTTCTACATTATAATCATGTTAACCCTAAATAAATATCTCCAAATTTATATTTATGTGACAATTATTCTATAATATTATACACATATACCATTCATATCCCTTCATATATAATTGTTAATCTATTTATTAATTAAATATTATTATACATAAACATATACATATACATATTCATTTATTTTAATACATATATGCATTACATTAAAATTAAATTTAATGTGTATTAAGATAAATGAATTAAAATTATTTATATATATATATATATATATATAAAATTTTAATTCATTTATCTTAATACACATATTCATTACATTAAATTCTAAATCCTTTATTATTACATTTAAACCTAAAACAATATATTTTATTAGAATTTAGGTCACACTCCACCCACCAATAACTTTGGGAGATTATCATTCATATTCATATATATAAACTTTTTGTTTAGATGCACTCTACCATTATTAATTTTGAAAGTATATATATATATATATATATATATATATATATATATAAAAGTATATATATATATAATAAAAATTAATTTTATATAATTATTTAATTTTAGATTTTTACAAATTAAATTAAAATTACAAATATAATTATATAATAAATTATAATAAACATGTCAAACTAAAAACTAATTAACATATAAATAAAATAAATTATTTAAAATTAATAATATTTATATACTTTTCAAATGTTTATATATATAGATACATAAAAACCTATAAAATAAGTCAATAGACTTAAAATACATTCGAATGTGATAACCGATAATAATTCATCTGAATTAGAATTGAGGTTCTTATATAATAAACACCAATTATTAATGTGAACTAGGTTTAAAGTTCATGTTTCATTGAATCTCCATAATATAATACTCTTTGAAAGGAATATCGTTTTCAAACTTAAGAGGGACCCTATCTAATAATGATAAAAAAAAAAATTAGAATAAAATTTTAAAAAGATCAATTACATTATTATAATAATATTAAAGGTTTAATTTCATTATAATATTTAGTTATTTTAATTTTATTCTTTTTTAAAGTAATTTGAAAGAATCCAAGTTGATTAGTTTTGGAATTGATTATTTTAATAGAGGATGAAGCCCTATATTTTTTTATTTTTTATTTTTTTTTTAATAAATATTATAAGAAGGTAAATTATTATTCCACATCCATGCCTCTTATAAGAATAATATAACACATATATTGATATCGATAATTAAAGGTTTATGCAAAATTTATTTTCATTTTAACTTTATCGTTATTTTATTGTCATTTTACTATTTATCGTGATATCTAAATTTAAGTTTATGCGATTATGATTATGTCAACAGATCCTCAGTAAGTTAGTTTGTAGTTGTGCTAAGATGGAGTATCATACTTTCTAATTAAGGGTTAAATTTTTAGAGTGTGAATTAAGTTTCTTATCCCAATTTTCTAACATGGGTCAGACATAATACCTTAGAGCCCATCGTTATTAAAAAATAGGATATGTGTATTATATAAAACTAGATTTACCTGAACTAAATGTGAATCTTTAAATAATTGTAATGAGTAAAGAGATAGTCCTACTTCCACAAAAAAAGATCTATGTGATGTTATGTGAAAATGATAATGCAAAGAAAATCGATGTGTATTAATTCATAGACTATTAGGATCTAATGTTATCATCAACATATGCAATTTGATGTGTGTGTGTGTGTTTATATATATATATATATATATATATATATATATATATATATATATCATCATCAACATGCATAATTCAACGTTTGATTTTTTTTAGGATTGCCATGTAGACAAAGTAATTTGAGCAAAAGAAAGAATATTATGCCAAATAATTTAATTTTATGTAGGATTATAAAGAAAAGGCTTACATGAGAGCATAAATCAAGTGGAAGGTGAAAATGTTAAAGACTCAAATGAAATACTGTGAACTAGGAATTTGACGATGAAAGGGAGATTAGTATCATGTTGGTGGATAAATCAAAAGCACACTAAACTAACACCTTCATGCCTAGTTACTAGGGTGAGATTAATAACAAAAATAAATGAAAAACCCAACTAAAATGTAAGGAAAAAAACAAGAATCCTTAAGCTTCTTTGGATGCTCCAAATGCTTGTTGTAGTGGCTTGTTCGGTTTGTGCTCATGAAGTTTGCATCAATGGAAGCTTGGCTATCCTCCACTTCTCTTTGGCACCTTGCTTGGATTTGGCTTCAATATTTTGGCATCATAACTTTGGCATGTGAGAGCTTTTTGGAATCAATTTGGCATGGTAACTGTTGGCCATTTTTTGGCCCACATACCAATTTTTGCCTAAGTGTGAGAAGATATACTTTCAATTAAGAAATGGTAAATCTTTAGAAGAATTCGGACTTTTGGTAACCTATGGCTTAAATGGATTTATAAGTTACAGAGTTACAAAGCTCTAAATTAGTAATTAATAAGGTGTTAAAGACTTGAAATGGTCTTGAATAGAAGGCTTTAGGTTATCTCACTGGGAAGTCTTTGGGTTTTCCAAAGGTGACAACTTTGGCTTTGCATGATATGAAGACATTGGGTTCATCGAGCAGGATGACTTCAGGTTTCCAAGAGTGCTCAACTTAAATTGTTTTAACAAGATGTGAGCAATTAAAAACCTGAAGTAAGGAGCAATCACAAACCTGATTCAGTCAAGTGATAGGTTTTCGAGCTTCGTCCGAGACACAATTTTGGGTTTCCTAGGTAGCACAACTTATTTCACTTCATGAGTAATTAGTAATGATAAACCCAAAGTAAGAAGCTTCAAAAGCCTGAATTGGTTATGGGCAGTACAAATCGGGTTTCGAGAGGTGAATGACTTATTTTATTTTATAAGTTGCAAGTAATGAGACATCAAAAGCTTGATTTAGTCTTGGAAGTGCTTTTTGGGATCTCAAAAAGACAAGCCAAGGCAAAAAAAAAATAACTTCGAGAAAGTGGTAGAGAAAAGGCCTGAGGAAATTGTTGAGAGAAGATAGTCCATGGAAAAAAGGGCTAGGGAAACCAAAAAAGCTGATGAATGTTAAATTCAAATGGTCAGCAAATCTGAAAGGCTAATTAGTCAACGATAAGTGGCACAAGGGCAGCCAACTAGTAAAAGACCGACAGTTCGTAGGAGTCCAGGCTCAACAGATCAATGGATAAGAAAAGGTCAAGTTTTCAAAGGGTCCTAGTGGAATTTCAATGGCCAATCAACAGAAAAAGACAAGGATTTTGCCTTTTTACTCTGATGACATGATCAATAGCCTACATGTAAGATGCATAGGTGAAAGGAACATGGCATTTTAAATGCAAGAGATCAAATCATGTACACTTGGTGGAGACATCCAGCTACCCGCAACATAGATCCCTCAAAATCCACCCAAGAGTGACTTGAATGCAGGATGGGATTGATGAGATTGGTGATGAACTTGAATGACTCACTCCATGGTCAAAGAAGGATGATGGTGGTGGTTTCAAGAATTTATGGCTCCCCTCTTTCCTTTTTTCTCACACAAATCCCTCTTCTCTCTTGTCCCCTTTTATATATACGGGCTTCCAAGCCATTGTAAAGGGTTCCCAATTTTTAGACTTTTTCATATTTCTGGGAGACGGGACATTCTTTGAGATATTGCAAAATATCCTCAGCTTGATTAGGCTTGACCCTATTAGGCACTTCTCAGAACTACCTCTTGATGCAATAAAAAGACTTTCTTTGCCTATCTCTTGCCTTGGATTCATGTCTGTTGAGTTGTGCACTATGGCAATGTGTGAAGGAGAAGCTTCCTTATCCATGGTCCTCCTTTATGACCTTGTTTAGGGAGTTTTTCAATGTTGTTTGCAGGTCTGGTTTAGTGTTCTTTTTGCCATTGATGTGAGCTTTTAGTGAGTCTTAGAACTCCTCTTTGTTTGCATTCCTTGATTTCAGACCCTCCTCCATGAAATACTAATGCAACTAGCTTGATTTTGAGGTTGTTCAAGTCAGTATTGTCCTTTGCAGAATCAGTGTGGGTTTAAGCTTGTGATATTTTCCTATTTTAATTTGGTGCATTGCCTGGTTAGATTTTTTAGGAGCCCTTATCCCCTTTCTAACCCTTTTCCCCATGGAACATTAGTTTAGCATTAGTTTAGGTGAGTATCAAACAAGAAGCCAAACTTCTCTAGAGGTTCAACCTCGCTACAAGATACCCATAGCCTAAGGTTGTTCCCACGATTTTAGCTAGGAGTGAGAGAACATGAAAAACTCTCCCATAAGGCTATAATTCCACACTACAATAGTTTATGTCATGCCTGGTGGGACCAAGGTCCAAAGCAGTAGAAGGATTTTCGGTGTTGTTCTTCTACATATCATCCTTTAGAGGCATTCAACAAACATCAATGGCAACTCTGAGCTTCTATCAGCTAGTTTAAAGTAGTCCAAGTACCTGATCATAAGTATCTAGTATGTACAATCAATCATATTTTGATCAAAATGTTCATTCTCTACCTCAACATCCTTCATATCAAGCTAGCAATGTTTATGGCTTCACCTCAAGTGGTTCTCAAGATTCTTATGGGTAGCCTTCTCAGTCTCAAAATATCCTTAGTTTTGTTCCAAACTAATCCATTTCAAGTTGGAGGGAAATGCTCTTAGGGTGTCAAAAGTACATGATGGAACTTAATACGCAAAGGGGATATGGTCAAGATATCCCTGACCACATCATTCATGACATAAGAGCTGCATTACAAAAAATGAAAGAGAAATGGGCACCTATTGAAAGGGAAAATTGGAACAACCTCTCAGATGAGATGTTAAGTGTGAGTGGTTACATCCAAAGCATTGAGGATAAATTACACGACCTTGAAGAACAATAGGTCCAATTCCATCAACCTTATCTGTCTTCATATAAACATCCTCAAACCTCATATATATCACCTATTCTTCCCCAAAAGGCCACTCCAAGTGAAACCCCTTATGTTCCAAGTTCTTCAAGTGTCCCTCAAACCTTCCCTTCTTGGAATTCAATTTAAGAAAGTTTTCAAGGAAAGGAGGAAACTGTTGTAGAGCACCCTATCATTGAGATCCAACACCCCACTTATCTTCCTCAAGAACCCTCATGTACATCATATCATCCCTCTTGTGTTCCTTATCTTCATAAGGCCATTGACCAACTTAAAGAGAATCTTTTCAAATAAAATATAGATAGGCAGATCAAAGAGTTGGAATTAAAGATGAAGAAAGAGGAAGAGAGTCAAAATCAAGAAAGGGAAGTTGTTTCCCACACATTCCCCTCATGGAAATCGGTTAAGGAAGGCATACAAAAAGGGGAGGAGGTGTTAATTGAGATAATCCAAGAAACATTTTTTGAAAAGGAGTTGGTTGTGCCAAATCAAAAAACCATAGCTCAGCTTAATGATCCCAGTTTACAAGAGTTTAGAGACTCTCTCTTCTTCTCTCAAGATCCACCAAAGAAACCATTCAAATTCCCTAGCTGGAAGGATACTTTCCTAACCTGCAACTAAGGTAAACTTCTTCACCCTCCCACCATCTCCATCTTGAAGGAAGAACCTATTATACAATGGTTAGAGGAGGAGCTTACAATCAAAGTTGAGTCTAAAGAAGACAACACAAGTGTCTATGATGAAGAGATCATGATAGGCAACCCACTTTAGTCAGAGGGGGAAAAACTAGTTTTAGACCAATCTTCTTGGCATGGCTTCGATACCAGTAAGTTGGATCTTAAAGAGGATATCCCTCAAGATGATAATGAGACAGACCTTAAATGGACTACTGAAAGTCCATTCTACATAGATGAAGAAGAGGATGATTCATTGCAGGATAAATTAGAGCTAGAAAAAGGGAAATCAGACCTTGAGCAAGATAAAGATGTTCTTTTGGACCTTGAAAGTTCAAATAAACCCTCATTTATAGTTGAGGAACAAGAAGAAATATTGACTGAGGTTGATGAGGAAGACATCTTGATTGCTAAAAAAGTGCACCTTGAAGAATCACCACCTTGTGTGATGAAGGATAACCTTGAGGATAAACAAAGTTTTTAATATGAGCATGTGCTTCAAGGAAACTATGATTTGATTATGCCTAATAAGCATGATGATGAGGTAAAAAAGAGCAAGAGTGAGGTAAAATCTGACCGCTCAATATTTTTGCTAACAAATGGATGTCCTATCAGGCACCTTGCTTGGTTGGGAGATGAAAAGAAGGAGCCATCACAGGTTGTGCTCAATTTAGAGCACAAATTTGAGCACCAACAAGAAAAAGACCAACTTGCATATCCATTTCAAGATGATGGCATAATCAATCAATCAAGATGGGTAAGTGAGTCCATTTTTGTTCTTTTCCTTGGAGAAGTGTGTCATCAACTTGTTAAAAATCTAGTACTTCTCCATATTTGTTTAGCAGTTCTCAAATATGTAAAGTATAATGTATTAATGAGGAAGGGCAACTATTTTTTACAACTAGTCAATAGTTTTGTATAATTTCCTTTCTTTTTGGTTAGATTAGGTTAGGATATATTTCCATGCTTTCCTCCAAGTGACTTGTGCACATTTCCCTTTTTTATTGTGTGTTTCCTTTCATAAGTGCCTTGGGAAATTTATTTTGTGTTATCCTTGTTGCTTCAAGAGAAAGTTCTAGAAAGGGTCAGCCTTATATCAAGTTTCAGACCAGTCCAGTTGTAGAAGCTAATGACTCCATGTCTAATGGACTAGACAAGGCAAGTGGTCTGGGTTCTCAAGCATAGTAGGCATGCTTCCTTGTGAGTCACCAGAAATGTTGGCTATTTTTTGGCCCACATACCAATTTTTTACTAAGTGTGAGAAGATAGACTTTCAAGCAGGAAATGGTAAGTCTTTAGAAGACTTTGGACTTTCGCTAGCCCATGACTTAAATGGATTTATAAGTTGCAGAGTTAAAAAGATTTAAAGTAGTAAGTAACAAGGTGTTAAAGACCCAAAATGATCTTAAATAGAAGGCTTCAGGTTAACTCATTGGGAAGTCTTCAGGTTTTCCAAAGGTGACAACTTCAGCTTTACGTGATATGAAGACATCGAGTTCATCGAGCATGATGACTTCAGGTTTCTAAGAGTACTCAACTTAAATTATTTTAACAAGATGTGAGTAGTTAAAAAACCAAAGTAAGGAGCAATCAAAAACTTGATTATGTTAATTGATAGGTTCTCAGGGTTCGCAAGAGACACAAATTTGGGTTTCCTAGGTAACACAGCTTATTTCACTTCATGAGTAATCAATAATGATAAACCCAAAGTAAGAAGCTTCAAAAGCTTGAGTTGGTCATGGGCAGTACAAATTGGTTTCAGGAGGTGAATGACTTCTATTATTTTATAAGTTGAAAGTAATGAGACATCAAAAACCCGATTTGGTCTTGGAAGTGCTTCTAGGGTTCTCGAAAAAGACAAGCCAAGGCAAAAAGTCTGAAGAAATAACTTCAAGAAAGTTGTAGATAAAAGGCCTAAAGAAATTGTTGAGGGAAGATAGTCCATGGAAAAAAGGGCCAGGGAAAGCAAAAAAGCCAAGGAATGTTAAAGTCAAATGGTCAAGAAATATAAAGGGCTAATCGATTAAGGACAAGTGGAACAATGACATCCAACTAATAAAAGATCGACGATACGTAGGAGTCCAGGCTCAAAAAATCAATGGATTAGAAAAGGTCAATTTTTCAAAGGGTCCTAATGGGATTTCAATGGCCAATCATTAGAAAAGGATAAGGATTTAACCTTTCAACTTTGATGATGTGGTCAATAGCCTATGTGCAAGATGCATAGGTGAAAAGAACATGCCATTTTAAATACAAGAGATCAAATCATGTACATTTGGTGGAGACATCCAGTTACCCATGACATGGCTCCCTCAAAATCCACCCAAAAGCAACTTGAATGCAGGATGGGCTTGATGAGATTGGTGATGACCTTGAATGACTCACTCAATGGTCAAAGAAGGATGACGATGGTGGTTGCAAGAATTTATGGCTGCCCTCTTTCCTTTTTTCTCATGCAAGTCCTTCTTCTCTCTTGTCCCCTTCTTCTATATATATGGGCTTCCAAGCCATTGTAAAGGGTTCCTAGTTTTTAGGATTTTTCATCTTTCTAGGAGATGGGACATTCTTTGAGATATTCTAAAATATGCTCAGATTGATTAGGATTGACCCTATAAAGCACTTGTAAGATCTACCTCTTGATATAATAAAAATAATTTCTTTGCCTATCTCTTGCCTTGGATTCATGTCTGTTGAGTTGTGCACTATGGCAATGTGTGAAGGAGAAGCTTCCTCATCTATGGTCCTCCTTTCCGACCTTATTTAGGGAGTTTTTCAATGTTGTTTGTAGGTCTAGTTTAGTGTTCTTTCTACCAGTCATGTGAGATTTTAGTGAATCTTAGAACTCCTCTCTGTTTGCATTCCTTGCTTCTAGACCCTCCTCCATGAAATACTAATGCAACCAGCTTGATCTTGAGGTTGTGCAAGTTGATATTGTCCTTTACAAAATTAGTGTGGGTTCAAGCTTGTGAGATTTTCCCATTTTACTTTGGTGCATTGCATGATTAGCTTTATTAGGAGCCCTTATCCTCTTTCTAACCCTTTCCCCATGGAACATTATTTTAGCATTAGTTTAGGTGAGCATCAAAAAGGAAGTTGACCTTCTCTAGAGGTTCAACCTCACTACAAGATACCCACACCTTGAGGTTGTTCCCATGCTTGTAGTTAGAAGTAAGAGATCCTAAAAAACTCTCCTACAAGGGTGCAATTCTATGCTACAACAGTAAATTTGCATAAGTTAAGCTTTTTGAAAATATTTGAGCATAATAACTTTACACCAAAATAACTTAAAAATGATGTTCATGGCCTCTCTATTTATAGACTTTTAGAATGTTTTGAGGATCAACCATGACCGTCCATCTCAAGATTGAGATGTGTGGCCATGGATAAATCCAAATATTAAATTTATTCTACAAATATCCCCTCTTATATTTGGGATAGAGGGGCATCAAATAGGCATGGAAGGGCTCTGATGAGGCATGGGAGGCATGAATCCTGATATTTATGGCATTTATGGCTTAGGGTTGTCTTTCCAAGAAATGATGTCACTTTATGATGCAAATATTCAATATTCATTTCTAAAAACAAGTATTCAACAAGTTTCCATGAAATTCTTAATTATGATCTAATTTGGTTTAATTAGCCCTTAAGCATGATTAAGCACTTTGTGCACAAATTACTCAAATTGATCAAAATGCCTTATTATTAATCCAAATTTTGATTGGATTAGAATTAGAATTTGATGTCAGATGCATTATATCTGTTATCCCATTTAAGATGTTTTCAACACAAAATAACAAAAGCACATGTCTCATGCAAGAGACTTGATAGAAAAGAGCAATCCAGAGAACCCAAATGCAAAATTAGCATTTTGACTCAACATGATTTGATCAAAGTTAGCTAGCCCATAAATTGCACTGCTCTATTTAGGGATACCCTAGCCAAAATTGGCACTTGACTATATTAGATTCAAAGATTTTAATGTGCTTTAGTGTTTTTAGGCCAAATTATGCATTTTAAGTGGAAATTAGTCAAAAGCCTGGTTGGAGGTCATTGGTAGCCAGATGTAGGTGTCTACAGTTTACCACTATTTGAGAAGGCATTAAAAATTGTAGGTAAAGCAATGTCTTCTCAAATAATGAGAAAAGGCTTGTATGCTAAAAAGAAGATGATGCTTGAAGAACAATTCTCCAAATGGTGTTTGGGAAGCCTAGGATGATGCCCCCTCAAGGGAGTGGTTGCCACATATGTGAATGGATGGTCCCTCGAAAAGAAGCAAGAAGAAAGGTGTAATAAACCATGGTTGAGATTAATCCAAATGAGAAAATACTTGCATGCATTAATTTAAAAAGTACTGATTTGCCCAAAGGTGGTTATAAAAAGGAATAAAAGTCAAAATAATGATTTGTCCATAGGTGGTTATAATCGTTAAGAGGACCTAGATTGGCTAGAGATGATTGTGCCCTAGTTAGGGATGACTAGCAAGCATAACTCAAGGATATAACATGGAATATAGATTAAAAGATGAGTGGATGCAAAGTGATAAAAGAGATGAATAGAAGAATAAGAATTGATCAATACAAAATATTTAGTTGTACCTATCAATGAGGAGTTGCTCATCCTGATTAACAATGATACAACTAGAATGGTCAAATGAGTTATACTGATCAAGGTGGGTGGGAGGATTTGCCAAGGTGCCAAAGAAAAACTTCTATGACTCCATTGATTATAGACCTTATTGACGCTAATTTTTATTGTAGCATGTGATGGTATGCATCATGATAGAACACCATGAAGACTTGGTTGAAATATGCATAAAGACTGACTCTTGATCCAATAAACACTCAAAAATAATGCACCAATGATAAAAACCATGATGATAATGTTAACATATGAATATAGATAGACTCAAGAATAATGTGCACAAAGAATCATCCAATGAAAACATATAGACTGAGTCAAGGAAACAATGCTGAAATTAAGTAGATGAAATTAAGTTATTCAGTTATATAAACAAGTACCTAATCAAAACATACAACTATATACTTTTATGTAGTCAGCAGAATAGGTTTATTCCCCAACATCATTGTAACTATTTTTATTGAATCATAACTATGTTTATTTTTCAAGTAGATGAAATTAAGTTATATATATATATATATATATATATATATATATATATATATATATATATATATATATATATATATATATATATATATATATATATATATATATATATATGATGAGGTAAACACTTTTGAAACCAGAGCTATGAATTAGGTAAGTGAAGGCTTTAATAACTAGACCCACATTTAGGTACTACAAAGAAGGTTAAAAAAATTTCCTCAAATAACCAAGTATAGCAAAGAGGGTTTGGAGGCTATCCCAACCTTTAATAGATACAACAAGTGAAATAAAGGTGCCCACAACCTTAGTGAAACATGAGGGTTTTAAGGATCCCATGACCTAGAAAAACACAAGAAGAAACAACCAGAGGGTTTGGAGGCCCCCACAATCTTATGAAACATGAGGGTTTTAATGTTCCTTAAATGGAGGTTTTAAGGGTCTCACAACCTGTAATACACAAAGATGTTATGAAACGATGAATCTCAAAGGGTTGTCTCCTTTCATTATGTCCTCCCTGAAGCCACTGTAGAATAGAAGTTCAACCGAAAAATGAGGTCTTCTGCATAGCCTCCACACAATTGAATCACAACAAGTAAGCTTAACTTCCCACTAAAATCCAAAATTATTACAAAACATAACAAGAGGGTTTTAAGAATCCCACAACCATTAGACAAGGACTTTAAAAAATCTCACAACCTTAATAGGGTCAAGGATATTACAAAATAATGAAATAATTGATTATCCATTTCATTCACTAATTTATTCATAATTGAATTAAAATTAATAAAGGCAGTTAGAAAACTTATTGTTTAAATTATGAAACTTAAATGTTTTTATTATACCTTTGGAGATGTTTTATTTATGCATTTTAACATAGTTCATTTATTTTTTAAGACTTACAAAGTTCAAGGTTAGACCAAACTTTGTGATTCATGCATACCAATGCATGATATTAAAACAAATTACATTTTTAATGAGCATCTGACGAGGATATTACAACATAATTAGGGTTTACAAGTGTAAGGGATTTAAAATTATTTTTTGTGAAATTTAATAGTTTTTTTTAAGTCAAGAGGCTTATACGGTGGGACGAATCCTCGAGATTTGTCTCACAAGAGCCAAAAGAGATGAATATTCGTTTGAGTTCGGTGGTTTGGGTAGATTGATGATGTTTTATAAACTATCAGTGATCGTTGCTTTTATCTTGTCCCACTATCAGTTTTTGAGAATAAAATGACTGATATTCCTTAGACAATTGTACGTGGCAGGGTGAACTGATATCCATATAGTATCATCTTTTAACAACGAAACACTTTGGGAAAATCTATGAGTGGCACCATTGTTATGCAGGTATGAACACATGCATTTGACTCATCTTTAGGCCATAGAGAAATTATTGGAAGCAAAAACTGAGTGACTTCTTTGCAAAGAAAATAAATTCAAAATGGAAGAGTCTGAAATAGAAAAGGTAGTTCTGGCACGATATTTGAAGAAGAAGGTTTTCGAGAAAATAGAGCTTATGGTTTAAGAAGAATTTATTAGAGAATATTTTTTCTTTGCAGCGAGCACTCATGAGCAAGGATTTGACTTCAAAACTAACATTAGAGTTGAACACTTAGTGCATACTTTGTAGTTTCATTTAATTTGTATTGTTAACAGTGAGATTTAAAAAGTTGTTCTTTTTTTTTATTGTTGCATCTTCAATTATTTTTAATTTTGGTTTAAAATATTTATAAAAAAAATAAAATATTGTGAATTGAATAAAACTATAACTAATAATAAAAATAGGTGAACTTCTATAGTAACGGCCTAAAACACTATTAACATTCTAAACTATTTCACTTCTAGTTTTCCTAATTTCACCTTACGCATAGATTTTTATATATTTTCTTTGTTTTTCATGATTAGTCAAAACCCTAGAGAATTATATTCTAGAGAGGCTCACCACATGATCTTTGATTATCTTGTCATATATAAATCATAAGAAAAAGAATTTACGACTCATATTAAGAGTTCATGTAGTAAATGTTAACATGTAATTAAATATTTTTTAAATGTAGGAGACATGAACAGCTGCAATTGCAAGGGAAGATTCTCCATGCAGGATTTGTGAAATCTGTCTCATACAGTCTAGTCTGGTTTGGGATGAGAACACACCACTCTCAACTTGAGCTTCGGATCTCCATTTATTTGCCATCGTATTCTCCGCCAAGCTTCGGATCCATGGCATCCATGGTTGCCTCACCCACTCCACTAAAATTTCATGTTCCGTTCTAGTCGATAGATCTATTATTTAATGTAGTAAACTCTAAAAGTAATCTATTATAATATAATATATAAAAGGGAAATATATTTTACAAATGAAAAGAAAATATATATTAGATATATAAATTTCAAATTTAGTATATAATTACATTTTAAATTATAATTAAAACTTAAAAATTATGAATTTTTAAATTATAAATTTTCATAAAATAAAACTTACATAATCAAAATTTAACTTATAATTACATTTTTATTATTTTTAAATTAAATATTAATATTAAAATCATGATAAAGCACCAAAATGATCACAATATTTTTGTTTTTTTCTTTATATCTCAACTAAACAATGTATCTCCAAGTGGCATTTGGGCTTTTATAATTAAGTTTTTAAAAATTATATTTTAATAAATTAAGGTTTATAATTTATTTTTTATTACATAATAAAAGGGTTTTCAAATTTATAAATCTATGAATAATTAACACTTATAAAATGAGTGTTTCTTATATAATTAATGAATACAATATTAAACTTACAAATGTAAGTTTTATGTAATTTTATTTACTTTTGAACTATGTATTGGCTAAATAAAATATAATTTTTTTATATTTAATGTTTATCGATTAAATTTTTTTCTCATTATTTTTTATATAACTTTTCTCATTATTTTTAGTGTAAAATTAATTTCCATTTAATAAACTACATTATATTATAATATCATAGTTAATAAATAATCATATTTATTTATTAATAATCATAACAATGAAATTGTAGAAATAAATTATTATAAAAAATATTACAATATCATAATAAATAAATAGATAATATATAGATAATCATAATTAATTTATAGGTAATATAAATTTTTATAGCATTATATTTATAAATAATTAGATAACTATAATTAATTTATAGACTAGCATATATAACTTAGATAATTATAATTAATTTATAGACTAGCATACATAACTTAGATAAATATATGTAAAATATAATAATAGATTTTATTTTCAAGGTACTCACAATTCAATATGATATAAGTGTTTCAAAAATAATATTTGTCAATTTTATTAATTGAGATTTAAAAAATTGAAACAAAATTAAATTTGTTACATAATTAAAAATTATTAATTTAATTTTTTTGAAATTAAAGGTTACTATAAAATTAGGGCATAATAATTTAGGTTTTATTACATAATTAAGATTTTATAACTTTGAAATTAGAATTTTTTTAGAATTATGAAATTAGGATTGTTTCATAATCGTTGTTTTTAGAATTAAGTTTTGATAAATAGTTAGGGTTAGAATTTAGATATTTTTAAATAATTATGGCAAAATAAATTATGATTTTTTTTAGAAATAGTTTTTTATAATTATTAAAATTAGAGTTTACATAATTAAGGCTTGTTTCAGAATTAAGAGTTACGAATTTTGAGTCAAGGATTTTTTTTAAAAATAAAGGAAGATGAAATTGGGTTATTAAAATTATTTTTTATTAATTATTAAAATCAAGGATTATATAATTAGGATTTTTTTCTAATTAAATTTTATAAATAATTTTTTTTATAAAATTAAGTTCCATAAAATTATAATTTCTTACATAATTAATATTTCATAAATTTGAATTTTTGATTTTTTAATTTATAAATTAAAATATTGTAATATAGAAAAATTTGACTCCTACTTTATAATTTAAAAATAATAAATTTAGTTTTTTGAATCTTAAAATTAATAGAAATTATTATAAAAAATTTATCACGTCATATTTATAAATAATCATAATAATCAAATTGTTATATATATATATATATATATATATATATATATAAATAAAACACACATCATATTTATAAATAATCATAACAATAAAATTATAAAAAAATAAATTGCAAGTAGTTAACAATGAAATTTTAATAATAAATTATTATAAAAAATATTACCACATCATAATAAATAAATAAATAATATACATATAATCATAACTAATTTATAGATAATATATAGATTTTAACACACATTACATAAAAATAATTATAATAATGAAATCGACCACATCATAATAAATAAATAAATGATATATAAATTATCATAAATAATTTATAAGTGATATAGAGATTTTAACACATATTACATAAAAATAATTATAATAATGAAATTGACCACATCATAATAAATAGATAGATAATATACAAATAATCATAAATAATTTATAAGTAATATATAGATTTTACATCATATTTATAAATAATCATAATAATAAAATTGTAAAATTGATTATCATAAAAAATATCACGACATCATTATAAATAAATAATATAAAATAACCATAATTAATTTATAGGTAATATATAGATTTTATCTTATCATATTTATAAATATTCATATGAAAATTTGTAAAAATAAATATTAGCACATCATAATAAATAAATAATATACAAATAATCATAAGTTTTTATTTGATCGAATAAACAACCTAGTTTTACAAGGATCAAGAACCATAAAAAGTGTTATACATAAGAGTAGTAGGCCTCACAGGCCAAAACAACAAAAAGAAATAACAAAATACTGGCTATTAGAACCACAGAAGGTAAAAATACTACAACAAAATAAATAGATCAAGAGGGGGGACCCTTTGGTGGTTCCTCATCATCTTCAGTTATCTTCTCAGGTGCATCTTTCTTGTTCTTGGAAACTTTGACCCTCATCCTATTACTAGGTCCTTTAGTGTCATGTTGGGGGAGGATCATCTGTAGCCTTTTCTATCCCTGTTCCTGTAGAGGGGTTTTCTTTATGGGATTCATGTTGGGGTTCTTAAGTTGGGGGGTCTCCATCACCTTTAAGAGCTATTTAACAAGAAATATGTTCACCTTGTTTGAATGGATGAAAGATTGGACAGTCATGTCCACTTGTCTATTTAAGGCATTCCATTCTTGAATGAAACCTACCAAATTCATCATGGCTTCATGCAACTTTCTGTTGAAGGTATCTATTTGTTGTTTTTCATTTCTTCAAATAGAAGGAGTTTAAATTTCTCAACAACCCTCCTAAAGGTTCCCTCATTCAGAATAATTAGTTTGGGCTTAGGAACAAATAGCTTCAGCAGGAGTTCATCAACGAAGATTTTGGATAGGCTAACTTGGGGGGGGGGGGTGTATTGACAAAAGAATAGAAGGATCCTAAGGCAGGGTCTTCCTCTGGGGAGTCCTTAACGGTTGAGGATCCCTCTAGAGGAACCTTCATACCTTGTAAGGTTTGGCCATGCTTTACCAATAATAAGATGAGCCCTTGGTGTAATATAGGGTTTGATTCATTAACTTAGTGGGTGAGAGTGATGTTCTCAAGAGACTTTAATAGATAGAATGAGAGACTAATCTTATAGCCCTAGAAATGATTTGACAATAAAAAGTGGTGGGAGATAATTAAAGCATGTTTACCTTCGAGTGTCAGGTATTTCATCACTTGAAGCCACACCTCATGGTAATGTCATGGGATATCAGCATGGGGGAACCCTTTCTTATCCATTTTGACAAACTCATTTGTGTGAAAGAATTATTGGAAGAGTTATTTATTTTTAGATTGATCTTTGTACACCTTTGCCCCATCGCATGTCATGCCCATGGCTTCACCTATAAACTCCTTCATGACTTCAATTTTAATTCCTCTCATTTTTACCACACTCTTATTCTAACCTACAACAAAATCCCTTCCAACATCAACGTCATGCTTGATAATCCTCAATATTAGTCCCTTTCCCGCACGCCGCCCGCCCCCCTCCCGCATAACTTCTTCTAGACTTTTTTTAATCCATGCACTTTGGAGTAGGAGGTTGGATCTAAACACTCCCTATCGCCCTTCCCTCGCGCCCCCCTCCCGCCTGCCCCCACCCCCCTTCGCCCATTTTATCTATGTCAGTAGACCCAGGAGAAATGTTTAGGAGATTCTGGAAGAGCTTAGATTGAATGACTCAAAATATGCTTGAAAAATAGGCTGCCTCCCTCCTTAAGCAATAAATCCACCTCACTTTTTCATAATGACGATTCATGATTTTTGAAACCTATCTCTTGATGATAGATGTTTGCACGTGTGTCAGCTTGATTACCAACCTATTTCATTGTACTTTCATAATTAATTTAAAGGTAATATATATATTTTACTGTATCATATTTATAAATAATGTTAATAATAAAATTATAAAAATAATTAATTTATCTATATGGATTTTACCACATCATATTAATAAATTAACATATCATAAAAAACATCACTATAAGATAATAAGTAAATAATATAAAGATAATCATAATTAATATAAATATTTTAATACATCATATTTATAATAGATAATCATATCAATAAAATTTTAAAAATAAACTATCACAAAAAAATATCAATACATGATAATAAATAATCATAATTAATTTATATATAATATATAGGTTTTACCATATCATATTTATAAATAATCATAATGATGAAATTGTAAAAATGAATTATCATAAAAAAATAGTACTGTATAATAAATAAATAAACAATATATATAATCATAAATAATTTATGGATAATGTATAAACATAATTAATTTATAGATAATATATAGATTTTAACACATACATCATAATAAATAAATATCATGTTGCTTTCCATTTCTTATTTTAAAATTACATTAAATATTTTTATGAATAATATTTATCTTTATTTTATGCATATATATCTTAGATAAATATATATAAAATATACCAATAGATATCATTCTTGATTCTAGAGGTACTCACAATTCAATAAGATATATGTGTTTCAAGTATAGTACATTTTACATAGATTTATCTTACTCACAATTCAATAAGTGGGTTAAAATTTAGAGATTTATAAATAATTATGGCAAAATAAATTAAGGATTTTAGAAATAGTCCTTTTTAATTATTAAAATTAAAGATTACATAATTAAGGTTTGTTTCATAAATAAGAGTTACAAATTTAGGAGTTAAGAAAATGTAGAGCAACATGGTATTTATTTATTATGATGTATGTGGTAAAATTGATATATTATCTATAAATTAGTTACAATTATTTGTATATTATTTATTTATCATGATGTAACAATAATTTTTTATAATAATTTATTTATACAATTTCATTGTTATAATTGTTTATAAATATAATGTGGTAAAATATATATATTACATATTAATATAAATAATTTTTAATTTATATAATATCTATTAATATATTATCTTTCAATTTATGCTCTTCTCTGGTGAAGTTGTAGAAGGCCTTGAGAACTCACTTAGGCAAAGGTTTCTAAGATAAAATACATCATCTCAATGAAAACAGAGGGACTTTCCTTCTAAGTTTCTTTTTGGTTTCTTGTTTTTCAGAGTCTTGGTTTAGTCTTGTACTTTTTCACTATTTTGATTACTCGACCTTGTTTTGACCTATTTAAACTATATCTACTGTACTTTGGTGGTTATTAGGTGGTGATATTTTTTATGATGTTTTTTTTTTTTAATTTTATTTTTATGATTGTATACACCTAAAATCATTCACTTCACTATAGTCAACTAATATCCCTATTAGTCAAAACTAATTATGCTTAACATATTTCATTTTACTAATTAATTTTAATCATAACCAGTTATCTAATATCTCCTTCCATTATCCTTCATTTTATTAACCTTATTCAACCTATCTCTTTATTAATTTTTACTAATCATCTCCTTATCCTAATTTAATCCTAGATATCCATTATATGGGAATTTAAAATTCCTTTAACCCTACCTAACCACCTACTAACCTACGCCCTAGGTATTCCTACATCCCTATGATCCATAAACCTCATTAAATACCATCTAATCTTCCTCCATTATCCCCTAAACTAATTGAGAAGCCTCTATAACTAGAGAATCTCCTCTAAGTCTCTAGAAGTCTTTAAACTAGAGACTTCTAAATAATTTTTAATTCCTCTAAAATTTCCTCCATTTGACTATTTAAATAAGTTCTCCCTCCACCCTCAAACCAACTAGAAAGCTTGTAGAGAATCCATGCCAAATGAGTTTTTGAATCAATCCTTCATCCATCATCAAAATCCTATCATCAAGCATCCATAATCAAGCGATAATCAAGCCATCATGCTATCCAAATCATAAGTCAAGGTACATCCATTCCAATCTCTTTTGTTTAATCTTGGTTTAAAGCGCTTAAGATCTAAGATTTGAATGTAGGATTAAATAGTTATTATATCCAATTTCATTTAAATTTTAGTGGCTTTAGACTTTAACTGGTAGTTTAAGATTTGGGTAGATTGAATTTCATAGTTTAATCTTATAGGCCTAAATTTTGAGTTACATTCTGGTGACCATGGTGAGACTGACTCGTTCCCCATTTATTCAATTTTTCTTGCTAGATACTTTTTTGCAAATAAGTCCAATTAAATCAATAAATTTTGAAATTTTTATAATTTTTGCATGTACAGGTCTCAGTCACTAATTTGCACTGATAATTGTGACATTATCTAGGTCAGTTATGATATTACCCCTGCGAGTAGTGACTTTGCACTAACTGTTAGCTATTTGAAGGATTTTAGCCCATCAATAATACCATGACTTGATAGTCATGGGTTTATTAGGCCAGTCACAATTTTGTTAATCTGAATCATGACTTTATATGATCATCTATTTTAATCATGCAGGCCTTAAATTATTAGCAATATCACCATTTGTGAATCATGAGTTTGTTAATAAGACTTGTGGTATTGTATAAATAAGTCACAATTTTGATTTGCATTAGTTTGATATATGTAGTTTATCTTTAAAAAAAATGTGGTTTAGTAAGTCACAATTTTGTTCCGTGTTCCATGACATTGTGACTGTGAGTCACGGTTTTGTGGCACTTTAAAAATTCTTCAATTTATTGGCATTTTCTGACCCCTGCATATTAATGTTGAATGGTTTTGCATAGTTTGAAGTCTTTTGTAGGGACTAGGTGAAGGAATGACATCAGATTCAATTGGGAAAAATAGGAGAACAACATTAACTTGGGCTTCTACCTATGAAGTCCATATTGTAAAATCTCTAAACTCAGGGTTCTATTATCATCTTATGTCAGGGTCGTGAATCATAGATTTTTGAGGCTGTCAATGTTTATCTATTATCTTGTGTTATCCCATGGATTTTTTTCTAGCTTTTTATGTTTTTTAGGAGAGTTGACGGTCACAGGTTCTACCCCTACAGTGTTTATAGGCTCAATTAATATTATGTCAATGAATGCCCTAGCAGCTACATTTTGTTTAACAAGTATAAATACTCTTTTTGACCAAGTTATCATTCATTATTTAGCCTTTTAAGATCAATAGAGAGAAAGATGAAAAAGAGATCCGTAGACCAGACCTCACATCAAAATTGTAAGCCACGTGATTACTCAAAGACATAGTATTGAGGTATTGGCCACACTTTATCTTTCCTGGTTCAAACTTGTTCACTGCTCCTACCAATTCGATCCAAAGTATTTTTAATATTTTTTGTTAGTTGCATGTTTTAACATTTTTTGATCTAATTTTAATATATATGCATTTTCAGGCACCTGGAATAAAACTCGTCATAAGTCAAATATTTTCAAATTTTGAAACTTCGAGAAAAACCATAATTAGCATTTTACCTTTTAACGGCAGTGTTGATCTATGAAAGAATGGATTTATAGTCCAGGGATGAGAATAAACCATTTTAATTTTAGTTTTGTGGATACCTTTTGATAACTAACAGTGCAGGAAGAAATCTAATATAAAATGTGTTTTTTTATTATTTATTAAGATAATTGTCCAACATTAAGTTTTAATAGGTCTTTGATTGTCCATAAATAGACATCCTTGTCATCTAAGTAAATTGATAAAAAAAAATTAATATCTAAATTTACGGTATTTTAATTGCTAAAAATATTTTTTGATCATCTAAATAATTTGAATCTTAGATCATTTTTATATTTTGATATCTATTTATAAAACTTTAATAAACTTATTTTAATATGATATAAGTATTTATAAACATCTTCAACATCTATTATAATCTGTTAAATCAATTATTATTGTTAAAAAGTTTTAATTTTGAAGTTTTGTCATTCTACACAATATCACAACTATCGTGTTATTTATAGTAGCGGGTTTATAATTTTGACTCAGTTTTGTGGAAATTGTGATTATCAATTTTATAGTCATTAATAGTATTGTTGACCCTATTTATGATTTTATAGGTCTAACCACTATGTTTCAAGTAACCATCGTGATCATCTCTCAGTCATAATATCGCTATTTATAAGTAGTAGTTTTGGTAGCCTAGTAGTGGTATTGCAGTCTTTGGTTGCAAGATTGCTCTATGGGTCATAGTTTTATAAAAAATATTAAAAAAATACTAATATTTTTGGTTATAGGACCTATGTCTTTTGAGTTCCAATCAAACTATTAACTTGTGTACTTTCAGATCGCTTGTCAAAGAATCCATTTGGCCTTTAAAAATTAAATTTTATCTAATTTTTCTTATATGTATCTTGTATATCTTCTTGATTATTCCTTGCATATATTTGTGTGCATTAATAATTTATCATATTAATTAAATTAGTTATTTAATCATATCACGTGTTGTGCCTATTTGTTAACCCCTTCCCTTTAGGATAACACATGATGTGGATTTCATCACCATGCACGGGCTTAAAATATAAGGGTTAGTGTCATGGATTTAACCACCATGTTCTAACCAAAATCCATACTGGTGAAGTATAATAATCAAGGACAGTTGTCATTGAGATAAGCAATTGACCCCATACAAGTCATCTGTGAAGGGGAAGAGTTAGCTCTTTGAACTAGGCATTAGACAACACTTTATATGGATTTGGGCCTCATCATACTTTTATGTATATCAAGAATGCCCTTAAAGACCCTGTTTATCCTAGCATAAGACCTTCTAGATATAACAGGTGTACTGCTATAAGATTTAGTATCAACTCTAAAGTAGTCATCATGTTTGAGTAGGGTTAAGAGGGTTCAGTTGATATTGTAATGGGTCACTAGCCTACAACCTCACCTGTAAAGCTGTTGGATGGTGCAAACGTCATGTTACACACCCTTGAGATTACTAATCATAGGATATGGATTGCTTTCTTGGATGTGTGTTTTGTTAACCCATACTATTTGTGAGCCAAGTTAGCCTTTATCTATCTATATCTATCTAGGTCCTTTGCACATACCATCTTATATATCCTTGCCACATCATTCTATCATATCATCCTTTGTATATACCCTAGTCATCATCCTATCATTGTGCATATTGTCTTTATCCCATGTTAACCACTAATCATTAAATACATTCTCATCACCCACATCTTGTCTTATATATCTCTATCCCATCATCCTTTGTACATATCTTAATCAACATCTTAGTCATTGTCATATCATACATATTATCTTTGTCTTGGTCTTATTCCATCTCCTATTTTGCCTAACCATATCCTCTCATCATAAGTCATCCCCCTCACCCTTGTCATACTATATTCTTATCATTATCCTCCATCACCATCTTGTATCCATCACCTCTTAATCCAAATATATCTACCCATCACCTCATCATCTACGTATCCTAATCATCTTGACTTATATATCTTTATCTTAGTCACCCTATCTTGTGCATACTTTGTTCATCTTGTGTATCCTTTTATACCTCCTCATAATCATCCTATTGTGTGTGTGTGTGTGTGTGTGTGTGTGTGTGTGTGTGTGTGTGTGTGTGATATTTTTGTACATCCTTTTAGATATCCCATACTATCTTGTCTTCATTTCATCCTAGTCATAACTCATCATCTTATATATATTTGTCACCCTTTTCTTGTATATCCTTTTCATTATCCCATCTCTTATCTTAGATTAGTCACACCTTATCATATGACCACATCATCCATAATCAATCACACCTCACTTTGGCCTTACCTTATCCATCAATCACACCATAATATTAATCATTCCCATATCATTTTATTGACATCACCCCCTTACATATTTGATCATAACCCATCACCTATCCTAATCCCATCTTGTCTCACCATCCACATTCTATCCTAAGTCCACCTCCTTTATAGTCTTAATTATCCCCATACCATCTTGTCTCACTATCCCATCACCTTGTGTACATCTTATTATTAGACCCATACGTCATTGGTCATCCCCTAATCACATCCTAATTATACTTCATCACCTACATCTTGCCCTAAGTCCATACCTAATCATTTGTATTAACCTTGCTACCTCATAAACCATCTAGTTTGACCTCATCCTATCTTGTCCTAGTTCACTCTTTAAGTCACATACGGGTCTAAACAATCCACATCCTGCTATCCTATCACCTTCATTATTTTACCACCTATGCCATCTCATCTTAAGAAAAATTAGTATAAGGAATTGAGTTAATACTATCACCATATCATTCGATCCAAATCATCTTATCACCTTAATCCACCATCACTCATCACTTGGTCAGATCTCATACCTAGACAATATCATATTAACATCTTATCATTCTGTTAGTCTCAATCTAGAAAACCCATTAACTATCAATCATCCTTAGTCCAATCATTTTGTCTTATTCATAACTAGCACCCATCATATCATCCTCTTGCTTGTTTGAATTTAAGTACTCATCAAAATCCCTCATTCCTTTTTCTAGGTTGATAACGAGACATCATTGATAGGTTGTTCACACCTATTGTACTACCAGTATAAAATTTGATCATAATATTTAATCCATTAGTCTATCTTATCCCCATCCTCATCTATCATGCTATCTCAATCCTTTGATCTATTTTTTTCAATAACCCCATCGAATCCTTAGTCTACCTTCACATCATCATCCATCTTTCCCATGGATTTGGACCCATTTCTTGTAGACCAATACATCTTATCCAACAAGGATAAAGTCCTTTTGTAAAAAATAGAGTTAGGTACTCACCTACCCTAAAACCTTGATCCATTTACCCCATATCACCATCATGTATCTAGTCTCAACCTTCCTTGATGCAATCACCCTAATCAATCAATACATCACAGAGAATAGAGATAAATTCATTTGAGGCTATGAAAGATGGGCGCTCTCTTTCCTAATGATTTTAACCCCATGAGCCTAAAGTCACCTCCAAAATAAGTCCAACATCAACCCTTATCCCATTCCCCTCCACCATCCACTAGCCCTATTCAAAATCCCTTGGCCATAATGCATACCCATCCATAATCAAACCCTCGATCTACTAATCATCATCCATCACCTTTATTACCCACCACCATGCAATTAGACCCCATTCTCATAGACCAATACATATTTTCCAACAAGGATGAGATATTCTTGCAATTCATTATGTTGGGTGTACCACTTCCCAAAGGTGTTGACCCCCTTTAACTTATTACACCTCCAACACAAACCCCTTTATGTAAGTCTCCTTCCAATCCCCCATCCACTAGTCATAACCAATCATCTAACCCTTCCCCTACTAGCAAAGGGAATCCAATCTTGGCCACCCATCCATCCACCCAGCCACATCAAAGTCATAAATCAAAACGGGTTCTTATACTCCTCTTCCTATATCTTTAGAAGCCCTTTTACAACAACTTTTTATTGATAACATGATGGTCTATCCACCCATACAACATCTTGATCCCACCAATATCAACCCCTCTTGGTATTAATTAAACTGATATTATCTCTATCATTAAACTTGGGGGTATTCCATTAAATGATGTCAAAACTTTTGAGACTATGTCCAAGACCTCATCAACAGTGGTGACATAGTAATTGAGGATGAATCAGATGAATTTAAATCCCTGGGTGAATAAGAAGAGAAATGCCAATATTCCATTCCCTATCATGATCAAACCCTTCCCCTTCCAATCCAAGGTCAAGACATCCTATCCATCCTCCATGATCCTCCCATCTTCGATCACCCATACATTCAAAAAAAGTCTACTCTCCATAAACCTCATCATTATATATCTCATAATCCCTTTCATGGACCTATCTTTGCTTCATCCATTATTCATCCATCATCTCTATCTCACCCATCACATCAAATACCCCCCATTGAGAGGATAATCATGGATAATAACTCCTTTACTAGTAACATAACATCATGTACATAAAATCAACCTTAGAGTCAAAACAAATTTTATTTACCTCAGGATCATGTGTATCACCAGCATCTAAATCAGATTCCTCATTATAATCATCATCCCTTATCGATATTATAACAAATGATGATAATTATTACTCTTTCAAAGATCCCAATTAGGATGATGAAGTCATAATTGAATTCTTGAATGCTTTATCTATTGAACATTTTCAAAGTAGATCTAATCATACCTTGGATACGTGTCTTAATGATCCTTTTGATATTATTGAGGACACTTTATCTAAAATTAATTCTAGGGATCTTAATGACCTTTATGAGGACTATGTTTCCCGTTATCCCATTATTCCATCACACACCATTAATCATCCACCTTAGCTCCATAATCTCCATATCCCACTGCATGATGTGGATAAATTGGACCATACACTATTAGATTCCCCTCAACATTTAACATCATGTGCCACAAATACCAAGGTTCAAGACCATATTATAAAAATCATAAATCATCATCAAATTATCTTTGATCCCATAAGCCAACATTAAGCAAATTCAAATCATTGGCCTAATCAAATAATGTCTTCCCCTAGTGAAGCCCAATATCAGGCACTAAGGGATCATCAAAGTCAAAATAATCATTATATATCAAGTCAAAAATCAATATCCTCTAGTGAAGCCCAAAAATTGGCACCATGGTGGAAATAAACTCAAAATCATATAGTGTACCATCCTCTTAATGTTTGGATCACAAAATTAGCAAATCAAAAGGTTTTAGATCCCATAGTCTCCTAGCACCAATCTAAAGAATCCCCTCTACCATATCCAATTGTGTATGTGACTACCAAAAACCCTCTCCATTCATCATCCCATGATATCACTCATATTGATCATATTCCTCCTTCACATCCTATATCCCATCATCAGATTCATGGCATACCCCCATCTATATCATATCTAAGACCCCTCAACAACATTTTCCCTTGTAGGGGTCATGAAGATGCATGGTTAAAAAATTTAGAGGACATTAAATCAAGAGTCAATAAAGGTCACCATCACATGGTCCTAGCATCACCTTTCTCTAGAATAGGTGTTAGCTAACATATCTATCTAGCATCAACATCCTGCATCTCACCCATCACCAATAAATCAAGATGCCATCCATAAGTAAAAAATCAATTAAATAAAAAATCATTCATCCAATGGTGAAAACCATTCTTTTCACACCTTGGGCAAGTACCATGATAAAAACCAATTTCCAACATCATGGTAAAATAATCTATTGTTTGCATTATTCCTCAACACTTGGGATAAAATCCATCCATTTCATATCCTCATCCATTCATCCCACTTGTCACATCCCTTGTCCACCTTATCCCTTGATCTATTTTTCCTATCCATTATCCACCATCATATCATGCATCCTATCTTTTCTTCCTTCCCATCTTGACCTTTGTAAGGAATCAAAAGGTGTCTTGATAACTATCCCAAACTCCTCTTGACATATCCTCCAATGGATACTTAGGCAAATAATCATCTAGTTATTTCATGATGTGGTCTTTGGCTATCCCTAGTCCATTCATCTTTGGTCCCCATCATCATCATCCTTTGTCATCTTATCAATCATTCTTCCATCCTTATCTTAGTTTCTAGGCATGGTGTTCCCTTTGATATTAACCCCTTTATATAGTGTACTACATATCCCAAAAATCCTTAAAATCATAAAATTTGAAAAAGCAAAAATAATCCATCGTGTCTTGTCTTATACCTAATCCTTTATTCACATACATATTCATATGTGCCCTATTGTCCCAAATTTGGATACGAAATTTTGTCTTGAAACCAAATCAAATTAGTCACCCATCCCTTTATGTCTTTCATCTCATCCTATTGGCTAGGTCTTCTCAATATACATTACCTTGTCAATGACTTTAATCTGGCACCCATCACTTCCTATCATGGCCTTTTCATGTCTGGCACCCATCTAATTACCCTTTACCAGTATGGAACGTACTTGATCCCATCATTATCTTATCATTACATCTTCATAGCTAGCACCCATCCAATTACATTTTGCTTATATGAAAGGTATTTGATCCCATAATCTCCTAGTCTCCTTGCTAGATTGGACCCTTACAAGGCCTTATTTGTTGGTGATCCTTAGTCATCACTTTTTTTATCACCATATTTGACCACTTTTAGATTTGATTTCAAGACCAAGTCAGTATTCAAAGACCCCATCACGTCATCCATCACTCTTTCCTCAACTAGGGGCAACATCTCATCGGTATCCTAATCTTAATCTCTCATCCAAGTCCATACCTTTATCCAAATCACTATTCAATCCTAATCATTATCACTAGTGTACCCCCAAATCCATTAGTCTTTTCTAAATCCTTAATCCAAAATCACATCACGATAATCCAACCCATCACCTAATAACTCATCCCATCATTAGACAAGACATTGTGACACTATATGTAGATACTTGTGTGTGTTACTTGTTTATTCTATTTATCTTATTTGATTGTCTTTTATCATGTATATATCTTGTTTGTCTTTTGTTTTATTTTCATCATGTCTCTTTTTGTCTATTGGGAAATGAATGAGGATGATACAAGGATACCAAAATTTCCTTCAAGGATGTAAAGTTTTCTATTTGCCAAACACACTTGGGCACATTGTCCCCTTGATCACGCTTATATCATGGGGAATACTACCAAGTGCCATATTTAATGGATTGCTTATACTATGATGAGTCTTATGACATTTATGATGGCTTGATCACCAACACTTCATAATTTATCTAATCATCTAATCATCCTTATCCCTATTAATTCGACCAACATTTAATATTTGATCCTCATCTAATCATCCGAGTCATATATTTTCATCACTAATATATCCCCTAAGCACTAATCATCATCATCATCATCTTCTATCCTCTAGTCAAAATTACATCAGCTTGAGGTATTTTCAGACTATATAGGCATTACTTGGCCATGTTTTAATGCCCAAGGATAGCTCGATGACTATCTCAATCATTTATCCTCATCCTCTAATCTTTTGGTCACTCGATCATATCATTTCTTCTTTATCATCACTTACATTTTATTGATCAACTTTAGCTTTGAGATACACTTATCTTTAATATTGTCAAACCATCATCTTATCTTGGCCCACAACTCTCCCTTTCATGTGTCCTTGTTTGGGATACATATAAATCTTGCAGCCTTTAAACCTATCATCATTATGTTACGGTTGATTCCCCCTTGGGATATGTCTAAAATTGTGGCACCCATCATATTTCTTCCATGTGCATGTGCCCTTGCCAAGGGCATCATCAATTTATATTTTATTGCTTAAGTTGACTTTATCTTCTTCATCATTTATCTTACATTTGGCAACCCATGCCTGTGTCTATCCATTGCATCCCACCCATCATTTCTTCTTTTTGAGTGGCCATCCGTTTCATTCTTCCCTACATGTCCCTTTGAGGGGGCATCAAATCCCCTATTATCTTCTACTAACATTGTTCATGACATGGTTTTTCATTGAAATACCATTATTCTTTCCATTTCACTCCATTTGTAATTCCATTTCAAAGAGGGGTAAAATGTATGCACCTAAAATCATTCACTTCATTATAATTGACTAATATCCCTATTAGTCGACACTAATTTCTCTTAACCTATTTTCTCTCATTAATTTATTCTAATCCTAACCATTTATCTAACATCCCCTTCGATTATCCTTCATTCTATTAACCTTATCCATCCCATCTCTTTATTAATTTTTCCTAATTATCTCCTTATCCTAATCTAATCCTAGTTATCTATTATATAGGAATTTAAAATTCCTATAAACCCACCTAACCACGTACTAACCTACTCCCTAGGTATTCATACATTCCTATGAGCCATAAACCTCATTAAATCCTATCTAATTCTCCTTCATTATCTCCTAAACTAATTGAGAAGCCTCTCGAACTAGAGAAGCTCCTCTAAGTCTCTAAAATTCTCTAAACTAGAGACTTCTAAATAATTTTTAATTCCTCTAAAATTCCATCCATTTGCCTATTTAAACAAGCTCTCCCTCCACCCTCAAAACAACTAGAAACCTTGTAGGGAATCCATGCCAAATGAGTCTTTGACTCAATCCTTCATCCATCATCAAAATCTTGTCATCAAGCAAAAATCAAGCCATCATGTTGTCCAAATCATGAGTCAAGGTACATCCATTCCAATCTCTTTATCTTTTGTTTAATCTTGGTTTAAAGCACTTAGGATCTAATATTTGAATGTAGGATTAAATAGTTATTGTATCCAATCTTATTTAAATCTTAGTGGCTTTAGACTTTAACTGGTAGTTTAAGATTTGGTAGATTAAATTTCATAGTTTAATCTCATAGGCCCAAATTTTGAGTTACAATGATTATTTATAAATATTTTGTCGTAAAATCTATGTATTACCTATAAATTAATTATGATTATATATTTATTATGATGTGGTAATATTTTTTATGATAATTTTTTTTACAATTGTTATGATTATTTATAAATATGATGTGGTAAATTATATATATTAGTTATAAATTAATTATGACTATCTATAAATTAATTACTATTATTCATTTATTTATTATCATGTCGTGATATTTTTTATGATAAATAAATTAATTAGGATTATCTATAAATATGGTGTGGTAAAATCTATATTATAGATTATTTATTTATATATTTATTTATTATTATTTGGTAATATTTAAAAATTATTTTTTACAACGTGATTATTTATAAATATGATGTAGTAAATTATATATATTACCTATAAATTAATTATTTAATTATGGTTATGTGTATATTATCTATTTATTTATTATGATGCGATAATATTTATTATGATAGTTTATTTATACAATTTCATTATTAAGATTATTTATAAATATGATGTGATAAAATCTATATTATATCTGTGAGTGTAAGTAACTTATCGACTCACACTATTGATTTGAGATTATTTGGGATGGATAGAAAAACAACTGTTGTAGGAATTTTGAATGCTAGTGATGGATGGGAGGAATGAGAGCTACATCCTGACAATCCCACTTTATCTATGATAGTTTTGGAAAAGGTAGTTCTAGAAAAGGTTCCAAACTCATCAAATAATATAAAGAATCAGTCAGTACTTGGGTAGGGTTCGAGATTGGGTCCACACGTCTCTATTTTCAATCCTACTGAAGGCAAAAAATAGTCTTTGTGGGTTGATCTAGTCATGGGTAAACCTCATCAAATAGCCTTGGAAATTTTTTTTGGTCTTTTCAGGTGAAATCAAGGAGGTAAGTCTCAAATTTTTGAATATTATCATCAATAGAATTGATTCTTCCTTATCGAATTCTATCCTAGCTAAATTTAATGATTTCATACCAAGTATATATGTTATTTGCAAATGGGTTAATCTCAAATGGAAACCAAAAGGATAAATTGATATTATATCGATGCCTAGGAATTTATTTTCATTCAACTTTTCCCATTCGAAATACACCTTAAGGATACTCAAGAGAAGGCTTTAGTTTATGAGAAAACTAGTTGTCAACCTTCGTAAGTGGAAGGCTACTCTTAATCTCAATAGTTTGGTTTTAGAGGACATTCCCATCTAGATTAGTTTATCAGAGCTCCCCCTAGAATTTTGGGCATTGGAGGTTATTTTGGGGATCACCAGGGATCTCAATCAACCCATCTCCATCGACTTGATTACTAGATCCAAATAGAGGTTGCTTGTATCTAGGGTTTGTGTCTTCATCCCCACTGATAAGCCTTTAATCCACTCTATCAAGATCAAATCCAATTATGGGATTTGGAATCAAATGATTGAATTCAAAAGAGCTTCATAGATTTGTAAAACATGTGATGTCCTAAACCACTTGACTAAAGAGTGCCCCCTTTTCAAGAAGTTACCCATTCCCCCTTATCCCTCTTGGGTCAGAAAATCCTCTGCCTAGGCTCCCTATTCCCTCTCTGTCATGTCCCCTTCTAGTTGACATCGACATATCAATAGGATTAGCCTATTAACGGCTCTCGTAGGATAATGAGGCATGGTGAGAGAGTCATTTTGTAGTCACTTGCGGATTACTTGGCTTAGTTTTTGATTGGAGTAAGGTTTTCCACTATATTTCATCGTTATTTCTATTTATGGAAACCTAATTTTATAATTTGATGTTGAGATGCACTTTATTAATAATATAATATTTTAATATTTCATAAAGTGCAAAAAGATTAAATATTCTGGAATCTTCTAGAAGTCAAAGGATAATATTATTTTATTGAGGCCGACCTCTAGAGGAAATGAATAAATAGACCTTGAGGTCTCACCATTTAGGCATCCAAATTTGATGAATTGTTGATTGGTGAATTCTTCTTGAGTATTTGCAGAGCCAAGTGATCTGCAGATAATCAAATTATCTTTGGGAATGAAAACTCCCATAGATAGCAATTTTCAGGGTGTGAAATATCACCTAAATTATTGCAGATTGGAGGTGATATTTCAGTCGCTTCACTAAGGCAGAAATTTGTGGCCTAAGGCCAATTTTGAAGACTACAATTTTAGGAGTTGGAAATTTTTGAAGAGAAAGGTCAGATCTACATTGGGCAAAAATCTGAAGCAAATAGGGATGCCTTTGGAGGAGCATTTCCATTCATCCGAGCTCATAACCAGGTCAATTCCTCTTGGATATTGGTGCGCCTCATTTCCAGGGTTATGCTGATCATGTTAGAAGTTATTGGAGGCTTGGAGGGTTAGTAAATTATTTTATTTCACATTTCCAATCAAAACAGGGGTGACTTCTTCAAAAAATTCGTATGGGCTGCATATGGTCATCATCTTCCATAATTTTCATTGCTTATTCATTGGGAATACAAGGCGACTCCTAACCAGGTTCCATTATTAAATTCCATGCATTTTATATGTCATTTAGTGACACAATAAATGATACGGCTGTAGGTGACTGTTAATTTCAGACTTTGCATTAGTTCATATGTAATTTGCCAAGAGTCTTGGCTGAGTTGAAATTGTTATTGTATTGGAAAGATTATTACATTGAAGGAGTAATAAGTAGTTTTCAATTTCTTGTTGCAATCAAAGTTTGAAATCAGATTAGGGTTTGTAAGCCAATTGTTTTTTAAAATGTCTATTTGTTGTAGCTAGTCTTTGCATACCTAGTTTCCCATTTATTTGCATAAAATCCAAAAAGAATCACATTTTTGCATATAGATCAGATTGTAGGCATTAAAAGGGTATTTAAATCAGCCTTAGCATCCATTTCTATCATGTTCCTACAAATTGAAACACTACATTAGCAAGCTGTAAGGTTGCATTTAAACTGTTTGATGAAATTACAATCAGCCAACTAGGGCAAATTGTGGACAGTTTTGAGTTTGGCTCAATACACTCCCCCTTCCTCCTAACACCTTCCTCTCCCCTTGAATAACCACTAGCCCCCTCTCCCAAATAGGGTTCATTTCCCCTTTCCCATCCCTCTCTCTCCCTTCCCTCCCCTCGTCCCCCTTCCTCCCCACTCAAATCCCCTTGCCCCTACCCCAAACTAGCTCTAACCCTCTTAGTTTGGAGAAAAATATCTCAGCTAATGATCTATCAAGACCTTTTATGAATCTAAGGATATTTAGTCCCCCTAATTTGCCCTGGCTCTGGTTTCCTCAATAGGCTCCTTGAAAGTGCCTCATCCTAGTACTTCTTCCCCTCTGAAGGAAATTTTTGTTGAAGCTATGTTCATGTCCCCAATGGGCTCTCCTCCTTCTTGCAAGATCCTCTATGACACCTTTAGTCCTATTTCCTCTTATACCATCTCTTGTGAGTCCCTCTTATTGGACAAGGATCTATTTTTGCAAGAAATCACGCCTTCTCACACACTCCTCACCTTAATTAAATCTTGTGGGGAGACTAGTCTCATTTCCTCATTTAAAGGATAATGCTCTTTTAACAACAAAGGGGAAAGCTTTGATTTATCCAAGAATTTATTTGAGGAAAAGTGGATGGATGTCTACCACAAAAAATGAAGTAAAAAGTGGAATTAAGATGTGATTAGAAATCCTCAGGCAGACCCTCATCCCAAAGCTCCAAGAGATTAGAAATAGATAGGCATGTTACGAAGGGTATACATATGACCCTTAGACATTTCCCTAGTAACAATTAATGAAAGTCCACTCTTGGAATATAAGGGGATTGAATAACCTTATAAAATAGAGGCTAGCAAGAATTTTTTTTTTAGTCTTAAAATAGAAATCAAACATCCTTTTGATTCAAGAATCTAAAATAACAGCTAAAAAACTTTTAAAGATCAACTTTAGTATTTGGGACAAAGTGTTTTACAATTGTATTAATTCTAAAGGTGATTCATGTGGTCTGGTGGTCTTTTGAGATCCTTCAGTCTTGGAAAGCACCACCCTTCTTGTCATCAAGACCCACATCTCTATCTCCTTTAACATCCATGATCAAAAAAATTGGGTTATCACCAATGTGTATGCTCTAAATTCTAGGCTTGAAAATAATAAGCTATGGAGTAACCTGAAAGACATCAAGAATCATTTTTAAAATATGAATTGGATGGTGGCCAATGATGAGGCCACTAATTGCTCTATTTTATAGCCTCATCCATACCTAGTATATATCTTTTTCTATGTAAATCCCCATAACCATCCATGACTCATACAAATGAATGAATAAATTTATGATTTTATATGTGCATTGATATATATGTTATGTTATGAATTAATGATGATTTTTCTTTGATTAGATTATACTTGTGTAACTTTATTTTAAAAATATTTGAAGCGTAATGTAAGGTTGCAGGAATCTTGTTTGGGCACAACACTTACAGGCTACCCATAGTAACTGTAGGCTTATACCTATAGGTTGCCCATAGCTACTATTGGATTCAACCTCTAGGGTGCCTACAGTAACTATAGACTTCCACCTATAGGTTTCTTATAGCCACTACAGATTGTTTGCAACAACTATAGGCTTCCACCTACAAGTTTTTCATAGCCACTGCAGATTGCCTGTAATAACTGTAGGCTAGGTTGCCTATAATCACTACATTAAATAGAACTATTATTGTGATCAGATCTTAATGATACATCCAGTTGACTTGGGAATTGAATGAATAATTGAAAAGGACCATGGCTATTGTACGAAATCCCCACATGAAAGGAAACTTGGATGTGTTGGCAAAGATGAGAAAGATAAGGATAATGGGAAGGACACAAAAAGAAGTAAAACAAAAAAAAATATACATTATCTTTAATCGAGTTAGGCCTAAACAAGTAATTTTAGTTACTAACCACCTGAAGGTTGATTGGAGTAGTTCCTAAGTATTTGTGTTTTTCTCTAGTTTAGTTTTTTTGGTTAAAATCTAATAAACTACCTTTTATATTTAATGATAGAACCTAGATCAGATTAGGATTTGGATAGATGATAACATAATAGTAGAATTATAGAAGCCATTATATTTTGAGTATTGTAATATTTTGTAGCAATCTTTAATTGCTATGTATCTGAGTAATGAGAAGGTTAATTCTATAAAAAACTTTTAAAAGTCTCTTGGAGAAGGATTAGAACTGATTTTTGAATGAGAAACAGGCCCCTCAAAAGGAGATGTAGTGAAGATCTTGACCCTCCTTAGTTAAGCGTGTTGTGTAAGTTGATTTCATTATTAGTTTGATTATATAAAGTGTGATGCATGTGTTATTCATAAGTGTGAAGTATTTATGTATTTCTATTATAATAGTTTTATAATATAACTATCTGATGAATTTAGTAAAAGTTCATTGTACTATAAATAATAAGCAAGATAATCTATGAATCAATAATGCATATATAGTGCTGATATATTTGAAAAGTATATGTACCCTGGGTTGATAATTAATGTTAATCAAACTCAAGAATCTGGTATTAGTTAGATAATAAGTTTACACAACAGCCAAAGATATTAACTCTCCCTTGTCTCTCGAGGAGAAGAAGAGGGGAATATACACCCTCAATGATAACATGTTGGATTTTAACAAGTTTATTACTAATGTAGGAATTTTGGATGTGTAACTAAAGGGAAATAATATACTTTGTAAAATTGAAGGCTAGGGGAGAATCTTATCCAAGTTAGGCTGGGCAAATTTTTTATTTATCTTAATTGGATCCACAATTCCACTAGCTCCCTCTCATCCCTCCCTAGAATCAGGTTTGATCATAATCTAATTTTGTTCCAAAGTGATAACATGTCAAAAGCTAAGGCCACACCTTTTAGATTTGAAAAAATGTGGCTCTCTAACTAATCAAGAACAATCTCAAGGTTCAACTATTTACATCCTGGCTATGAAGCTTAGATATGTCAAGAACAATCTCAAAATTTGGAAAAAAGAAGTTTTTAGAAATACCTTCCTCCAAAAAAATGCCATTGAGGAGGAAATTCATATAATCAAGTTGGAAATTTTAGTTTTGGGCCCTTCCGCTGATTTCTGATTCAAAGAAAAAGAACTTCTCAGTAGTTTCCATAATTCAGAAGTCAAGGAAGAAACCTACTGGAGACAAAAATCTAATAAGATTTGATTAAATTAGGGTGATCATAACTCTAAACACTTTCACATCTCAGCCTCTAATATTTGTCAATAGAAGCTAATCACAGAAATCCAAGGGGAAGAAGGCACCTAGTTTAGGAAAGAAAAAGACATTGAATCTCAAATCATTTGTTTCTACAAAACTCTACTTATTTTTGTTCCTTCCCCAAGATGAGGAGTTAGAAGATCAAGTGGTCAATCTTACTGAAATGGTTATCTCTCAAGAAGATAATACCTCAATCCTCTCTCCCCCTTTGGATGAGGAGATTTGGGCTATAGTGTTTTCACTACAAGGGGATAAATCTCTAGGACTAGATGGTTTCCCACCTTTCTTATTTTAAGTTTTATGGGATATCATTCATAACAAATTTTACTTGGTTGTTGTGTAGTTATTCAAAATTGGTACCATGATCTGAGACTTCAATAGTAATTTCCTTGTGCTTATTATTAAGAAGTAGGGGGCCTCTCAAATGATAGATTTCAGACCCATCAATTTGTGTTTTACTTTCTAAAAAATTTGGACTAAAGGGATTTCTCTAAGAATCCAACTTCTACTAGATAAAATGATGTCAGATAAATAAGGAGCCTTTGTCTTCAAAAGGCAGATCTTAGATGGAATCATCATTGCCCATGAAACCATATATTCAATTTCTCACTCAAATCGATAAGGTATATTCCTCAAGCTAGACATGAACAAGGCTTATGATCAGATCTCTTGGCAATTTATCGATAAAATTATGATCATATTTGGTTTCAGTCAATCTATCAAAAATATGATTGCCTCTTACATAATTGTCCCTATTTTTTTTGTTATTATCAATGGAATTCCTAAGGGTTTTTTTATGGCAGGGAGAGGGCTCAGATAGGGAGATCCCCTCTCTCTGTATTTGTTCATCATTATAGTTGAAGTGTTGAGTACACTTATTATCAAGACTAAAACCTCTCACATTATCAGAGGTATAACAACTACCCCTAATACTAATCTGGTCACTTATCAACAATTTGTGGATGATATGCTAATGATGGGTGAAGCATCGGTCCCTGAAGCTAGGTGTTTCAAAAAAATTCTTGAATTTTATGAAGTGGTTTCTGATCAAAGCATCAACTTCTACAAAAGTTCTATTTTTTTCATTAATACCTTGCTCAAGCTTCAAGTCAAAATCTCTAAGATTTTGAGATGTGTCATCAAGAATCTCCCCTCCTCTTTTCTTGGTACTCCTCTCTTTGAGAGCCCCATGAAACCAAAGTTCTATAACCCCCTCATTAATATGATTTAGAGAAAGTTACCAGGATAGAAAGGGAATCTGTTGTCCCAAGTTGGCCAACTATAACTCCTAAAGAGCTTGCTTCAAAGTATCTTAGTTTATTTTATTTCTTTATTTGTCATCCCTAGAAAGATTTTAGTTTGAATCAAACATATTTAGAAGAACTTCTTGTGGAGAGGATTTGAGGATAGATTCAAGTTTCCACTCATCTCTTAGAATAAAGCTTGCCTCCCAACCTCAAAAAAAGGATTGGGGTTAAGAAGGGTTATATCTATGAACCAATCCCTTTTAGCAAAACAAGGATAGAGGGTGATCAAAGAAGATAACTAGTGGACCAAGATCATAAGGATCAAATATTTAAACTCTAGAGGTCACTATTTCATTTCAAAAAGTGGTCTAGACAATGGCTTAGTATTTTAGAAAGCTTTGAAAGCTAGCAAGGATCTACTCAATAAAGGCCTCAAGTGAAATATTGACAGAGGTAACAAAGTGGATTTTTGGAAAGATCCTTGGATCAACTCCCCATTGGCCTCCTACTAAAATTTATAATTAATTTATTTCTTCAAATAGACCTTCAACCATAAGGTGTCAGATTATTGGGAGGAGAATGATAGAAGGAAGAAATGGAAACTTCTCATAAAAGATGATCTAAACCAACAACAAGCCTATCTCCTGCATGATTTAAATATTTATTTCCAACACATTCACATAAGTTTATTCCTGAAGGAGGATGCTCTTATTTGTAAAAATGATTCCAACAGTATTTACTCCATTAAATTTGGATATGTCTCCCTTTGGGACCAGGAAGAAGCTAATGATAACTGGTATGATCTTTAGTTAAAGAACTTCATCCCCAAAATCAATATTTTCTTTTGGTTGGTATCCCAAAATAAGATTTTAACTATGCATAATCTGGTATGAAGGGGTATTCCTTTTCCTAATAGGTATTTTTTTCATAGACAAGAAGATGAATCTATCAAGCATTTGTTCCTTTCTTGTTCCTTTGCTTTCTCCATTTTTAGCATTTCTCCAGTAGGTCTAACTTTTCCTAGGTTACACTAGGCTCTATTAAGGACCTAATTACTCAATGGAAGCCACCTTGAGAATCTCCTTTGAAAATTTGGTGGAATATGGCCCTCTCCCACATATTTTTGGGCATTTGGAAAGCTAGGAGTTCTTGTATTTTTAAGAACTATAGGCCCAATCCTTCCTCCACCTCTAAGAGGATCTTGGCTTTTGTCCATGAAAATTGGTCATCTTTCACCTCCTCTTTTGACCAACCTAGCACCCCTATCTTCTCCCAGATTTTGAACCACCTAAATCTTGTCATTCTTGGTAAATCTCAAGGGAAGGGGGTTGATATGTCAGAAATAAAATGGTTGCATCCTCCCCCTCCTGGTTTAAACTAAATTTTGATGGGGCAGTGAAAGGGAACCTGGGTCCAATAAGAGCGGGTAGATTTATCTGGGATTCTTTTGGGAATATCAGAGCAACTTATGTAGGAATGTTAGGGATCCAAATAAATCATGTCTCAAAAGCTAAAGCAAAGTTGTGGGGTATCAAACTGATGGTCAACCTCAGCATGGATATCCTCCAAATAGAGGGTGACTCAATGAACAACATTAATTATTTGAAAGGCCTTTCCCACTCTTCTTGGAATATTTTTAGAATCATTGATGATGCCAAAAACCTATTGGCCCACTTTAAAGGGATCTCCGTTATGCATGTTTATAGGGAAGGCAATAGGTGTGTTGATTGCATGGCCAACCTTAGGGTCTAAACGAGTGATATTATTAGTTGGTATGAGAGTGTTTTTCCTAATGATGGCATCTTAATTATTTAATTGAAAGAAGGACACACCTCCATGGTTATGATGGTTTATTTAATAATGACATAAATACAGATTGTGACTATTGATTTTAATGTGTAAGGTAATTATCAATATGACCTTGCATGTTTGGGTCACTCTAGGATCACATCATGTGATCATTTTTGGCTCTTTTTTATAATTTGTTTGTCTCTTATGCTAAGAGCTCAAACATTTAAGCGTGTAGTATAACTTTGCAAATCCATAAAATGGGTGGGGATAGAGACCATTTCAAATCAATTTCATGCTTTGATGTCAAGAGAAATGAATATGCGTGGTATAAAATGGTCAAAGGTGGTTTGACACCCTTCATGAAAAGGCTTATCGGGTATGACACAAGGTTTTCTAGAGACTTTGCTCATGGCTGGAAATATTTTGAAGTCCAAATGCATGGATTGAGAATCATGATCACTGAGGAGTTCATTGGAGAGACTACCAGGATGGACTATAATTGCGTTCAAGATTTCAAGCACAATAAGATAAAGCATGAGCTATTAGGCATCTTCTTTAAAATAGAAAAAAAGAAACCCAAGATTTCATCTTAGAAGGGTTTCCTGAGGTTGGAGCTATTGAAGAAATAATCAAAAGTTTGTCTCTAGATTATGAGGTACATTAACTTAGAAGAAAACCACACTGTGATTTTATCCCATCATTTCCTCTTCCTCAACCATTTCAAAGGCCACACCATCAACATTCCATTTTTTCTTTTGCAATCCTTACAAGCCTTGGTGTTAAACTTCAAGAAGAACCCTTTGGTAGATTTAATTTATCAAGGCTGGATTTTGTTGTTGATTAAGAAAGGGGAGCCATAATAATCCAAGATTGTCACTAAGGCCATTGATATCCCTAGTGAGAAGGAAAATACTGAATATGGAGAAGATTTATCCATTGAGTCAGATTTGGAGAAGGAACATGATGAACAAAATGTTAGGGATGCTATTGAGCAAGCACAAGAGGAGCCCAAACCAGATATGGGGAGTTTTGTTTATGTCCATTCGTTAGCTAGTAGAGGTAGAGGAGTTTCTAGCTCCGTTGACAAGGTGGAAACCATGATTTCTCTCCAAAATTTGTACACAAATATTTTTATCCAAAAACTCTTGAGTACCAAAATTATGAATGAATTCAAGAAATTAAAAGGGATCCTAAGTCAAGAATCGATAGCCACTAAACTGGACAAGGATAATTCAGTTCACACTCTATAAGGTAACAAATCAACTCAAAGTGGTGGAGAGGAGGAGGTCAATTAGGTTCTTGAGGAGGAGAAAGTAGAGACTCAGTATACCAACCTCAAGCACAAAAGATAGGAAGAAGATAAGGACCAGTCCATTAGAAGTCATACTAGAGGTAGGAATAACAAAGGGGTTTGCAGTGAGACTAAGCATCTTGTCTTTTATTCTGAATTGGAATAGTCTATTTCGCTTTGTCTCTTTTTATTTGGTCTTAGGTTTTTTTAGCTGAAACTTGGCGTAAGTTTAGTGGCAGGGGCATTTAGCTATCAGGTTCATTTTTTGTTCCTTTTTTGTCTTATTGCTTTGTCATGTCTATCCTCTGGTTGTCTTATGTAAAGGGAACGAGCCCCTTCAACTTAGTTTTAGTCGATCAAATAAAAAAAGGGTATGATTATCTATTTATTTATTATGATGTGGTAATATTTTTTATGATAATTTATTTATACAATTTCATTGTTATAACTATTTATAAGTAAAATGTGGTAAAATCTATATATTATATATAAATTAGTTATGATTTTCTATTTATTATTTATAAATATGATGTGGTAAAATTTATATATTAACTATAAATTAGTTATGATTATCTATATATTAATAATTTATTTTTACAATTTGATATGATTATTTATAAATAAGATGTGGTAAAATCTATATATTATCTATAAATTAATTATAATTATCTAATTATTTATAAATATAATATAGTAAAATTTATATATTACCCATGATTATTTATAAATATGATGTGATAAAATCTATGTATTATGTATAAATTAATTATGATTATCTAATTATTTATAAATATAATGTAATAAATTTTATATGTTATCTATTTATTTTATTATAATATTTTAATATAATGTAATCATCAATTTGAAATCAAATTCATAAGAAAAACAATAAGAAAAGAATTAAACATTAAATATAAAAAGTTTATATTTTAATGACAATTCAATTTACTCTTTTTTTACTCTTCTTTAAATTTTATTTCTCTAGCTTTTAATTTATATTTTTATTTATTTTTATGGTTTGAATTTATTTGTATTTATATATTTTTTATTTTTTTAAATCCTCATATTTGTTGTTTTATTTTTTTATTTAATTATGTAGGTTTTGATATAATTAAATTGTTTTATTTTTTATTTTATAATGTTGACTTAATATAAAGATATGGTCAAATCTATATATTATCTATAAATTAATTATGACTATCTAATTATTTACAAATATAATATGGAAAAAATTATATATTACCATAAATTAATTATAATTATTTATTATGATGTTTTGATATAATGTAACCGGTTTAGTTGAAATTAATTTCACATTAAAAACAATGAGATAAGTTGTATAGGAAAAACAATGAGAAAATAAGTAATCTTTAAAACATTAAATATAAAAAGTTTATATTTTTGATAATTTCAATTTATTCCTTTTTTTACTCTTTTTTTAATTTTTATTTCTCTCATTTTTATTTTATTTATTTGATTTGAATTTATTTGTATTTATATGATTTTTATTTTTTTTAAATTATTATGTTTGTTGTTTTATTTTTTATATAATTATATCGATTTTTATATAATTAAATTATTTTATTTTATATTTTGTTGACTTTCAAATGTTTAAATGTTAACATTCTCACACCATTACAATTCCTAACCACTCTGCGAATACCTTTGTAAAAATATCTATCAATATAATTAACAAAACCTAATTTTATAATTAAAACTCCTAAAAAATATTTTAAAATAAAATTTACTAATAATTAGAAAATCTAAAAATGGATGATTTTTTATATTGAAAATTAAAAAACCTCCTCACTCAGAGTGCACCAAGACGTGAAATAATTAGTTTTAAGACAAATGCAATATCTCTTAAAATTTCAAGAGATAAATGGGGACAAAATATATTATATAATGAAAAATGGTTTACATTAAGAAATTACTTACACTAATCAAAACTTAGGAGGTAATTGAACCTAATTAATATAACATAGTAAATCAAATTAGTTATATAAATATCATTGTAAATCACATAAACATAGATAATATAGGAGTATATAAAAATATTAAAAATAATTAACTTATTTGAATTGAAATATGGATCGAGATGTCGACATTGATTCCATATGAATACTCCCCATTGAAACACCTATAAAAATTAAAAAATAATTGTTAAGACTTGTTCCAAAGTTTTAACTTTAGATTAGATTGTTAAGTAAATACTAAATATAAAGGATAATACATATTTATTTTTAAAGACATCCCCTTTAATAATAGATGGCTATTTTGCTAGTTTGATTTATGTTTTGATTTAATAATTAAAACTACTTTTCGGGTTGCATCCTCATAGGAGTTCGATATTAGGTTAGGTAAAAACTATAAATATATGTTTTTGTAAGTAAAAGAGTTAACAATATATTGGACCCTGTACTTATTTTTCATGATTAATAAAATGATTATGGACCCACCTCAATAGGCACAAGAGTTATTTTAAGTGATTTTACTTGGTTAAATCAATTGGGGTTCTATGAGTGGTATCAGACCATGGTAAATGCATGCTGTGGTGATCTTGGGAAAAAGAGATGAAAAATACATTCATGTGATTGGACAGGGAAGGCTCGCATAAAATTTATTTTGCAAGTACAAGGTATGCTCTTTGGTTAATTTTTAGTGTCAAACATTTGAAAATTTATTCAAAAGTTAATGTTTTCAAATGAAACTTTTTACAAGCCTGTGATTAGAGGGATTAATGTGTTGATAATTTCATATTACATTGATAATATTGAGCAAATTATTTTTCATGGCTATATGCCTATAGAAACCTGATCATGCTTGTTTTGAAGCTTGAATCTTTCTTTTCAAACTTGTAGAAGTTACTTGTTTCAATCCAAATGTGAAAATTCTTCCCTAACAGTCAAAATAAGCCTTTTGTACGATCTTTTTAGTTTTGAAAACCTCTATGCAAGAGTAGTATGACCTCCATATATATGTTCCATAAATTTGAAATCAATCTTAAAAATTTTGTGAATGTTTCTACTTGTTTAGAGCTTCAAACTTTCAAAAAATCTGATTTTGATCATTTTGGAAATCTTTCAAAATTATTTCTTTGAGTTATATGATCCATTTTAAAACTTTTACGACCTGCAAACATATGTGAAATAAATTTGAAACATAACTAGGAAGATTTATTGAGATTTGGAGCCTCTGATTATCAAAAACTTGATTTAAATTATTCCTGGAAGCATCTAAATTAATTTTACTGAATTGTACAACCTCCCTGAGCACTAGTACAACCTCCATGGTGTCCCAAGCATTTCATCCATTTATTATTCTATAGAAAAACACTTTCTAGTTATTTAAACCTAACTAAAACTACAAAAAATCCCCTTTGTACGACATTGTACGGCCTTGTACGCATCTGTACGGTTTATAAAATATTCAGACACTTTTCTGTGGCAGCCATGGCATCCTAATTGCAAGTATGACATGGAAGGAAATTGAAAAAATAATTTTTTATTTGGTAAAAGTTTGCTATAGTTTGAAGAGAAATTTTAGGGTTTTGCGGGGACCACTAAAATAAAAGTTTTTCACCTTTTTTCAAAATTTCATAGGTAATAATTTTTTACTTGGAAAAGATATATTTTTTTATTATCCATAAAGGGAAAATATGCTTTAAATACATATGTATACTCACATGTTTTGTAAATGCTCATAGAGCAATTGAAAAACTTTATTTTGTAATAACTCTAAGAAGTTGGAGGTCCAGGATTTAAATCTTTATTTTGGTGAAAATTAATACACGGTCATTTGCTTTTTTGGAGGAATATTTCATTCTTTTGGAATTTTTTTATGATTTATATATTGTAAAGGGCATAAATGTGTAAAAGAGCACATTTTATTAAGAGAAAAAGGGTGTAATTAGTGAAATAAGGGTGTAATCGTGTATCGATGTAGTGACATAAGGATGTAATTGGTGAAATAAGAGTGTAATATTTTGATTTTTTGGTGAGGTTAAGTGTAAAACCTATTAAAAATCTCTATTTTTTATACTTTACATGGAGGTTAAGTGAAAAACCCCATAGAAGCATTATTTTATTCAAAGTACTATCAATAAGTGTGTTGTTTCTTTCATTTCAAGATACCAAAAATTTTAACTTTGATTTTAGATAGTGATCATTTAATGATTTCTAATTATACTAATTAGAAATGGTTGATAGAAGATTCATTATTTTTCAATGAGTTATGAGATGTTGTAAAGAATAAAAATCATGTATTGCCTACATAATAGTCTAAACTTGACAATTTCAATATACGTGATTTTAAGGCCCTAGATTTAATCAAGTGTTATTGAACTAGATATACTTACATTCATATTGAAAACTCTCTTCATAGTTACAGTGCATGGAAGACTTTATCTGACTTGTATGATAAAAATCCCAAGCATAAAAAGATAGATAGACACATGAAGTTATTTACTTTGTCATTAGAGTAAGATGAGGATATAAAAGAGTACATGTCTAAGTTGAATAATATTGCTACTGAGTATACTAAGGTTAGATTTGGTAAAGTAGATGATGACCTCATTTTTAATGTTGCATTGAAAACACTACCTGTGTCTTATAAAACTTTTGTATAAATGTTACATGTTTTTGACATGATCATAGACATAAATTTTTATAAATTGGTTGAGTTACTTATTTAGCATGACCTCTCTCTCCCAAATAAATCCAAGAAAATTGAGGAAACCCACATTATAGAGTCCAAGCCTAGCTCTTCTTCTTCTTCTTGTCAAAAAAACTATAGATGGAAAATTTGTACAAGGAGTAAAGGTTATATAGGAGTCATATTTCAAAATAGTGGCAAAGGATATAATCAGAAAAACTATTCAAATCAACAATCTATCCATTCTCATTCAAAGGAGATGACTGATAAAGGATGTAGTCATAACTCTCATAGAGGTAGAGATTGAGGTAGATTAGACATTAAATGTCATAGATGTGAGAAATTTGGTCACATTGCTTCTTAGTGTAGGATTATTTTTGACAAAATTTAGAGGCCATAAAAAGTGTCTAAGTCTAACCCTACTCAAATATGTTGATCATGATTATGATGAGTTAGGCAATGTTTTTCATGAATCTGCATTCATTGATTTAAGGAACATTGCTTATATGGATATGAATCAAATATTAGTTCATAAATGTGTGGGTTTTAGATACAAGAGAAATTAAACACATGGCATTCAAGTGATACTTCTTTTGGGCTTACAAGGGAGCATATCTCATTCTAGTATCCTTGATAGATAAGTCTATGCATACTCCATAGGGACTTGAGTCTATTTTAATTTTTATTCCTAATGGTTCTATCAAATACTTGGAGAATGTTTGGTATGTTCCCACATTGAAAAAACATCTTCTTTCCTTTATAACTATTCATAATAAGGGTTATCAAATTATTCTTGAAAATGGGTTCATATATATTAACTCAATAAAATATGGGTACAAAACCACATATATAAGTTATGAGGATGGAAATTTGGTTCGTTTGCATTGAAAAGTGCTTCCTCCCGTAATTAAACTTATGGAACTTATTGATATAGGTATAAGTACTATATCTACACAATGCTTGTGGCATATCCACTATGGAAATTTGAATGTTCACTCTTTAGTGGACTTACAGAGATATGGTATGGTGAGTGGCTTCCCCACTTTTTACAAAGATAGTATTCTTTGTGAATCTTGTGTTTTGAGAAAATATAATAGGGAAAGTTTTCCTAAAATTTATTCATGATTGAAAAAACTTCAAAAAAATTTTGAAGTTGCATATCAGAGTACGCATTAGATGCATAACGGACCCAAACCTAAATTGTTGAAGAAGGTGATACACACTTAGCGTACTCACGCATGTGTACCTATAATAGTTATTCTTAACATTCGATGCCATTAATGGGTCAAATAATCCCATGATATTGGAACCAAAAAAACATCATCCTAAAAGATAATCAAGCAAATATCCAGCCTGCTAAACTCACATGGCAACCAACTATCTGTTTGATTAGATACAAATTATGCTAAGACTCATACGCATATCGTAGGAATAAAATTTCTCAAATAAGTGATTACAATCAATGCATAAGCATACTTTCTATGATCCAAATAAATGGATGAAGATACAAATGAGTTAAATCATTATCTAAGCAATAATGATATAGTGGCAACCATGCATGGAATCAATATAAGTGATTCCATATTAGCAAATAGCCAATGCATTACAAAACACAAGTAAGTCAATACTACAAAGGTACATTACAGCCTAGGTATATTATTTATTCCATAACATTGTTTACTTTATCTATTGATGTTTTGGTAATGGATGTATATTAGTAATTCCACTTATGCACTTACATAATTAGTTCTAGCCACACCTATAAACAAGAATTTATTATATATAATTAACTTTACAATAATAACCTTTCATTTTATTAAGTAATTCATTAATGAATTAGCTCACTTCATATAACCTCATACTAATTAATTTCAACATGAGGGAGTAACATGTTTCACCTAAGCACCAATATAACTTAACCAAGCATACAAGAGTTCTAAATGAACCGGTTTGTATAAGAATACAAGGGTCAAGGTTTACATATGGTTAATTTACACATACCAAATTCACACCAACAACCATGCTTACTCAGTGAGAAATTCTAGACCTCAAGGTGTATAGATCCTAGCAAAGGAGGATACATCTCATAACATTATTATTCATATTATAAGTAGTTCAATGTTACATTCTTCAACCGTTACTAGTATTTTTCACAACATTAAAATGATCATACTTACATAATGGGCAGCCTTAACCACTATTCCAACTCATCTAACTTGTTCACATAAGTGTATACAAACTGGATCTCACATAAGTCTCTATATTCCAAACAAAGGTTGGAGACCAACTATGGATTAATTCAGTATGCTCACGTTAACATAAGGATTAATTCCATCATACATGAAATAAATGAACCATAAAAATGTATAAATACATCCAAGGATTTTATTAGAGAATCTTACAACAACTAACATTTAAACTAGGATTCTAACTTTCTATTAATCCAAGCAAGCATACTAAAACATGCCCAAATTACCAAATACATGAAATCCATTTTACTAAGCAATATATACATCAACATTATCATGATGGTTTAAGTCAAAAGACTATATATATGTTTTACAATACCTACATAAAGAATATATGGCACACTAAAACATTCATAACATCATTTCCTCAAGCTAACATAGGAGTAGTTCCAATGTATATAAAAAAAATGGATCATAAACATATAAATATATATCCAAAGGAAATAATTTTATATCACTCAAAAATTATCATTCAAATTAATATTCATAACTTACTAATAATATAAGATAGCACAATAAAATATTCCTAACACCACATAGGTAATTCCTTGCTTAAGGAAATCACTACTCAAGTTACCATGATAGTTTATATCAAGAGAACATAAAGAGATTGTGCAAGATTGTATAATGAAATATTGCTATATTAAGTGTGTCAATCAATTACAAGTTATTAAAACAAGAATTATTATTAATTTATTATAATAATAAAGAATCAATCATGATAGCAATATGGTGTATCACTATGGCATTAACCAAGTATAACCAATTAACAGTCTATGATAAAATCCAAGTATATCAAAGGGATTGAATTTAGAACTAGAAGTAAACATCCAAATAATGACTCAAAATCAACATTATAAATTTTTACTTCTCATCTCTGAAGGATCCATATCCACATATAATGTTAGCATACCACAAAGCCAAATGTAACTAATCTGAAAAGTAAATAAATAATTATAAATGCATCTACTAATCATGATACATAAAACCATTATAACATATTATGTTAAGAATTAAATAACCAAAATGTAATAGAAAATTATAAATCACATCATACCTATCCAAAAAGTCATCTAAGAATGGAGTAGCAGAACCAAAATAGACAAATCCTCCCACCCAACCCTATGAGCCCAACCATCAGCTAGATGGTGATTTCAACAAACAGGGTCAAGGAAGAAGTTTTGAGAAAGTTGGATCACAAACCAAAGGGAATAATAATAAAATGAAATACACCAAAAAAATTCAATAACACCATCAGGGGTACACTCCACACAATTAACATAACATATAACTCAACTGCTATATGCCATCTAGTCAAACTCCAACAATAAATCAACCAAGCATGATATATAGGCAACTCAACCATACAACAATATCAAAGCAATAATGAAGGACTCTAAAAATTATTGAGATTATAATTGACTATAAATCATAATTGATTCAAAAATGAATAGGGAACATAAACCACTCAATCCATGCATTCATCTTAATTCCACCAATGCCAATAGGTTCTTAATGGCAACCTTTAACAAATTAGGCATTTCAACAATATACAATTTTAAGTCAACAAACCATAAGGAGGATTTATAATATCATCATGAGGTATCACAACCTCATATGATCTCCATATATTAAAATTGGGTCAATATGGTAAATGAAACAACAACCTTTGAAAAGGCCAAAATAAAACTAAAAAACCCTCATTAAAAGACAATGAATTCAGTAGGGCTTCACCTATATTCTAAAGGACCAATATTATGAAAATATGCAAGAATTCCCAAAAATGCCATAACACAACTATACCATTAGAATAGTACCCATAAGCCTTCCATAAAAACAACACACAATATTTTAAGATAGAAATCAAAATCATTTAAGGAACCTAAGTAACTAGTTTGCAAAATGAGAAGGAATCAGTCCATGTTTAGTATATATATAGAGCCAATGGGTATTGCATTATAGAGATTTAAGAAAGTAGAAAGGTAGGCTAATCTTATATCATAGAAAGAGATTCAACAAAAAAAATGATGAGAAAAGATCAGGGTATATTTACCCTCTAAGGTCATATAACACATTACCTGGAGACAAATTTCCAGCCAATGTCAAGGAAGGTTTGCTCGAAGAAAACCCCTCTTATTGGTCTTCATAAACTCATTCATATGAAAAAATCATTCAAGGAGATCCTATTTCTTGGTCTAGTCTTTGAAGGCCTTTGTCCCCTTATAGGACATACCAATAGCCTCCCCAATAAAAACTGCATGATAGAGATCTTTATGCCCTAAATTATCACATTACGTTTGTTTCAAGTAGATAAAAAATCTTGGGCCATGTCGATGTCATGTTCAGTGATTCTCACCATTAACTCAGTGAGACCCCCATGCTTAAGTTTCTTCCAGACCTTTTTTTGCCCCCATACTTTTTATGCATGAGATCGGCTCAAGCCTATTTCTATCTCCTCCCATTGATATAGAGATGGCAAAGGCAAGGCAAGCAGGCAAATAGTTCTTGAGAGAGTGAGTTTGAATAATGTTAATTGTACTTGGGAAGCTGTTGACATCACCCTATAGAAATTACACCACCTCATATAATCATAATGGCAAATCATCATATTTAAAATCCACCCCTTAAGAGAAATATTACATGCATGCGATGGCATAATTTCCATTCAAACAGTATTACTTTCATCCCGTAAGGCTTTTAGGATGTTATTAGGGACATGGCCTCCTTTGTGTCATTTTTTTAAAAGGTGGAGTTCCACTCCTATGTTGGCAAGTTGATCTGCTACCCCATTTCCTTCTCGATAAGTATGGACAATTTGAAGGTGTGTCATACCCCTCAAGAGTTGCTTGGCATCATCCATGATGTCTTTAATAGTGTGAGATGGGATTATTTTCCCTTTCAGAGCATTTAGGATATTTAACAAATCACCCTCCATGATGATTATTTCAAGTTTGAGTTTGGAAGCCAATTAGATGCCCTAGAGAGCCGCCTTAGCTTCAACAAGGTGATTAATTATTTAACATAAAATGAAATGAAAATTAATTATTACTTATAAAACTATATATAACTATTTAACGTAAAATGAAAAGAAATTATAATTATTTAATGTCAATCAAACTGAAATTATAATTTATCGTATTTTAATTAAAAATGTTTTATATTTAATTAATATAAAATGAAACACATTTGAGATAATTATATATAATTTAAATAATATATTATTAAAATTTAGTTTATGATGAGTCAAAAATAATAATAATTTACAAACATATTTAAATAAAGAAAGTTACATTTTACTACTAAATTTTTAAAAATTATATATTAAAAAAATTATAAAAAATGAATTTCTAATATAACCTTTTACAACGTTACAATTTAATTTAATATTTTTTTAAATAAAATAAATAATATATATTTTTATTTAAATTATAATTTTAAAAAATGAATTTTATTTTTTAAGATAACATGCATATAATGATGGAATCATACATGCCATTATCATAATCCATAATTTCACCCTCCAACATTACTAAGCATCCTAAAGGAGAAGGATATTATTGAGAGAATATATTGAATGCATATTTAGTCAATGCAAGTCTTGAGAATTAAAGAAAAAGGGTGGGATGATTACTAAGTTAGATTTTTTAAATAGTTATAAACAATATGGACTTTCATGAAATATATTTCCTCTTGTGAGTTGAAAATATGTAAAAATTATACTGTCTAGTTGAATTTTTTTAATTAAAAAGATTTTTGAACTATATTAAATTATTAAAATATAAAATATATTTATACAAAAAAATGAGTGAAAGAAATAACACTTTAAAAGATATATTTTTGAGGGTCGAAAGATTATATTAACATCTTAATAAAATTTAAAATAATTTTCAACCAAAAAGGTGATGAAAAAAAAGAGATATATAATAGATTCATATATCATAAATCATAATATCTAATTAAAAGAAATGATAAAATATAGATGAGGAGGAGGTAGGGGATCGTCAGGTTCATCACCCAAACTTCCCCATCCCTCAATAGTTGAAGGTTCTATAGAATCAAGTACATCACCCCAATCTTATTCATTTATTTCTTTAAATTTATCTTCTTAATTTCTTACCCTGGTAAGATAAATAGCAAGGAAAAAATAAGGTAAATTCCCTTGCAATGGTACAGACTTCCAATATTTCCTAGCACCACCACCTCTGTCATTCCCACCAATACAATATTTCCTCCATCCCAACCAGTGCCACTAGAACCTCCATGGTTGTAATTTTGAGGTCTTAGAGATTAAAAATGTTTCAAGGGAGAACCATTGCGGAACATGTTGCATGATTCAGTCCTACCTTGTAACCCATGCCTATGGTCCAATGGGGGTGTCTAATGGTGGGGGAGTCTAGAGGTACTTTACTAATCGTACATGGGGCATTGCCATAATGATCAAGTAGGGTATGGAAGTGGATAAGCTCTAGATAAACTTTCTCAAATTAAACATAAATCTAAAGGATAACATCATATAACACATTAGTCCTATTAGTAGTGGGAAAAAAATCATCCAAAATAATTTGGTTAAAAGTAGCATCATTTATGTTCTTCCATTATTTAAATCGAATTTCAACTCAAAATATATGCTATATATATGAAATTTTATGTAGGAGCCATGGATAACTCCCTCGAAAGGATCATCTTCTAGGTAAACATCTATGGATAGAAGGGTTGAAACCAAACAGACTAGGAAAGCTTTAAAAGCTAGAAAATGTGGTTTAAGAATTTTTTATATTTTCACATAGATAAAATAAGGTAAGCCCTACCAAGGTGCACCGATCATAAACCAATTTGTATACCTTAGTGGAGAATACACCACATGAAGTGTCCTTATTCTAGCTCAATGATAGTTTTCCACACGCGATCAAACCTTTTTCCCAAAATTTTATCAGTGGAATTAACTTTCTATCTAGAATTGATAATTTCAACTTAAAGAAACTATGGAGATATGAGTTGATAAAACTAAGGTTTATAATGTTGGAAGGGGATATAAACAATCCACTTCTAGACAACCCACCATATGAAGGGAGTTAACATGCCAATTTTTTAGATATGGATATCAAGTATGAAATTCTAAACTTTTGTGATAGACTCTTAATCACTAGCTTGTAAACTAAAATTTATAGTTGAATTTTAAAATATGGATTTTGAGTTAGATTATGAATATGGATTTCAATAAAATTTTAACATAAATATTTAGTTAGGCTTAAAACAGATGTAAAATAGTAAATTAAATTAAATTGATTTTATAAAAACTAGAGCAATAAAAATGAAATGATGGTTTAAAAATATTTTATTATTATTATAGAGATTTTAAGATAGTCATTGCAGTTTAATATTAAAAAAATTGTGTCAAGACAACGATAATCATAAAAGACTTGTAGAAAATGTAACACCTTGTTCAAACCATCTTCATGACATTTTTAGGCCCTAAAACTATTCTATGTTTCTTAGAAATGTCAACTAGACACAAAATGTTTAACAAATGTGTTTTTCAAATTTAGGGCTCTAAAACCCTCGTTCAATTTATGAAAATTTGATCCAATCACCAATAAAATGTATTCCTTAACCTATTTCTAATTGGGAAACTAGACATAAAAATGATTTAAAAAAAAATATATGTTTTTTGGGCCTACATTAAACAAAAGAATATTTGGAATTCATTTATATTTTTCAAACCCCTTTACAATGTATAATATCGAAAAAATCATTCTAATGATTGTAGTAATTCATCAACCAGGAAACCTAGTACAACATGCAATGTGTCACTAATATGAAGTTTAGTACTAAAATAAATGATTTATAAGTGTTTTAATTCTCTAATATTATTATGGATGCTCAACATTTTCATATGATCAATAAATCTTAAATATTTTTCTTATTTTTTCTAGATACCTAAATTCACTATGGTATTTTTATATTCATAAACATCTTGAATTCAAATTACGATCCTATTAATGTAAAATATAACATCATAATGGTCACGTCGTGAAAAATAAGGGACAATGGTCAAATTAACATAAGAAAAAGAGGAACACACCACATGAGACCATAATTATAAAATATACTTTTGGTAGACCCAAGACCATATAGTGTTGTCTTGCAGGCTTAAGACTATAAAATATGTTCCTAAAAATGGAAGCGGTGAACAATGAGGGAATAGGAGAAAAAATTTGAGAGTTAGGGGAGGCTGAGAAAAATAAAATGAACCTCAAAAGATTAGCGACTACATCAATAATTCATAATTTATAATAATAACTGAAAAGTACAAAAAATCTTAAAATATACAATTTAACAACTAATAAATATATAAGGGCCATGTTTAGTTGTTTACATAATACCCCAATTTTATGCATGTGTATATACATATCAATGTAAAATCAAACATGGTATAGATGCAATATTTTGTGCTTATGAGCTCCTAAATAAAAATATTATGTGTGTTGTTAATGCTCTATTTTTTCTTATTAAACGTGGCTCACAAATCAACAAAAATATGGGATCTCTTTTTAATATGAGATTACTTCTTATAAGTAACATCAAGAGCCAGATAATTCTATTTCTTAAACTAGTACTAATCTACTTAAACTAAAATACATAAATGAAAATTTATAAAAAGAAAGAGTTAAAGAGTTTCATAAAATTAAACATAGTAATGCACCAAAAATAATGGAAAGATCTTCTACCTATACAAAAATATTTCTATTAGTATATAAAAAGAGAAATAAATACAATTTAAATAAATGAAAAAAGAAATATGAAACCCAAAAAAAAAACTAAAAATATAGACAAACAAGAGCCAAACAAACTTTTATTCACATAAATTAGGCATAATCACATTACATATTATATAAAACACCTAACAATTTCATTATAAAATAGAGAAGGGTTCGAATTTGAATGAATAATTAAATTCAAAAAGCTTATAGAGTTAAAAAAATCATCCCTATGTTCAAATGTGAAAATTTAAATATATATTTTAAGAGGTAAAAAGGAGATAAGAAAAATCCATCAATATTCAACTACCTGCTACATTAATTAAAGGGGAATGAATGTATAGTTTTATATTCTAGCATCTCAAGCAACCCTAAATCATTTTTAACTCACGTAGCTTTTTCATTTGATTACAAAAAGATTTTAATGGGCATGGCTAACTTTTATAAACACGTGAGCTCATTTATTTAAAGTGGGTAAGCCCATTCTTTGAATTAAAAATTTTAAATGAAGTTTGTTTATATTAAATAATTAAAAAATTTAAGTTAGACTATTTTTTTAATAAAGTTTAGACGGATGATTAAATTGAGGTTGGTGTAAATTTTTTTTAACATTTTTAGTGGTTTTTAAGGGTGGCTTTCTTAAAAAGCATTGAACTTATAATTTCCTTTACATTATATGCAAGATCAAAGTACTATTATCTTTACCATCGCTGTTATGGGCATCTTATGAATAGGTGTCATAATTTGAAATGTATAGTATTAGATATAAATTTTAATAGTGATTTTATATTGGATACATATATTAAAGTGCCATTGAACTCAAGCATGTATATTATAATTTTAAATAATTTACTTAAATTATGGTTCTATATTTTAAGGTTGAGTTACATAAATAAGGCTTTCTTAAGAAAGAAGCACTTAAGGAATTCCATGAACCATACATATTTATGAAGACTAGTATTACAAATGTGTTTTTTAAAGTGGGAAAAAAATTATTCTTCATTCATAGATATTATGATCATTATCCCTTACATAAACTATAAACAACGGACCAAATTCATGGTTGATAAATCTTATAAAATTAATGTATATAACATGACTCTTCTTAAATATATTAGATATGACATAAAACACTTTAATAAGACTAATTTAGCCACACTAGTCATGATAAAATCCATTAAATGGTCCAAATATCTTGGTTGAGCAAAATTTTGATATATTCTATATTGACCATTCTTTGACCCAATGCGATTCTATAGTAGAAAACTCGTGAATAAGATCAATGGATGAAACATTTGATAAGAATTAGGGTCAAATTAAGTTTGATTTCTAAGAAAAGACTACATGTATTTTAAAATAAAAAAATATCCAAACAAATAAAATAAAATGGAAAGTATTTCTATAACTAATACTCAAGCAATTATATCTAATTCTCTTCAAGATTTCACTTTGAAAGAACTAAAACAAAGGCACTCAATATTGATTGTGATGAATACTTTGAAGATAAAACAATAATTTATAAACTAATTCAAAAATATAGTATATTTCGTTATAAATACCTTACCACAAATTGAAAATAAAATAGTGATTGCGATGGCATATCTAAATTAGTAGATCATGCCATATAAAATATAAAATCTCTAAGTATTATCGTGTGTCAAGTATCACTATGTGCATTACCATAATTAGGTTTAACATGATTATTTAATGTGAATATAATAATATGTGTTCCTAATATTTTAGTATCAAATTTATATCCAAAATATTCACTTACGAACTAAATCAATTAAGTTTGTTGTTCTCAAAATCAGCTATGCTCATTTTTGGAACAACCCCTACAAAATTTGTCTGTTTCGTGTTTTTCTCTTTAAGTTCATTTTTCGAGGCAAGTTTTTCTTGTTCTCGCGTTTGCTCAACCGGCATCATCTTAAGTTTGTGACGTTCCCTTATCGCGTTTTCTCAAAAACACAAAAATCATTACAATCTCGATGTAGCCAGAGGACAAAGTTTTCATTTCCCAGAGTTAGCTTTTTTCTAGCATTTCCATGCAGGGGGGGCATTTTTTGCTGCCACTGCATCAGCTTTTTGTTTTCCATGCAAAGGCGGCATTTTTCATCGCCCTTGCATCATTCGCATCTCTTCCATGCAGGAGCAGCGAATTTTGCCGCCCCTGCATATCTTTTCAAACTCCTGTGCAGGAGTGGCAAATTTTGCCGCCCCTACACGACCTCAATTTTTGCATGTGGCATTTATGGCCACACACGTCAAGTGGTTAGGGGTGATTTTTACCCCCATTTAATATTTTTTCCTCCCCATTTGACCTCATTCTTCCATTCCTCCTGTTCTCTGCCTCTGGATGATCAAGCAAGCGAGAGGAAGCGCATTTTCACCAGATTCGAGCTTCATTTTGTGTTAATATTCAGGTAGGGTTTTGTTTTTGTTTTTTTTCCTCTTTTTTTAAAAAGTTGTTTATTATTTTCTAGGTTCTCTTTTTTCCTCTCTCCCCTTCCTCTTTTTCCCAGTCCAAATAAGGCGTTTCCCTCTTTTTCCCGCACCTCGACCCTTCTCTTCAATTTCCATTCAACCTTTTCCTCATATGTAGGGGTGGTGAATTTTGCTGCCCCCACATTTCCTTAATTCTTACCCGTGTAAGGGCAGTGAATTTTGCCACCCTAACATAGGTCTCCAATCCAAACACATGCATCAGCAGTGATTTTTGTCGTCGATGCAACCTGAATCGAACAACGTGTAAGGGTGGCAAAAATCACCACCAGTACACTGGACTTGCCTACCACGTGTAAGGGTGGTGATTTTTTCCACCCTTACACATTCAACACTATCAACATGCATCAGCGGTGATTTTTACTACCGAAGCATCCCCTTTTTACCCTCACATGCAAAAGCGGCAATTTTTGCCGCCTATGCACGTAAAACTTCTTCCACATGCAAGGGCGGCAATTTTTGCCGCCCATGCATGTCTTTTCTCTTTTTTTTCTCTAACTCTAGGAAATTTTCATTTTTTCCATTTTGTGTGCCCGTTCCTCTTTCCTCTCACTTTATGACCTACTCTCATCTCAACCCTTTCCAGCGCACTTCCTTGGTTATGATCACCCAACGTGTAATTTTTCCATATCACCATTTTTTTCTCCCTAATTGCGTGATCATGACTTTCTTCACAGTTTCTCCCTGAGATCCTTTTTCATCAGCATATTTTCCAACAAAGGCTCGTCTTAATGACTGAAGCTTCTCCAAAGAAGTCGAAGGCAATGAAGTATCAGTATCAAGGTGTTTTCCTAATCACCTCGATCACTTCTAATGTCGATGACATTAGGGACACAGAGATCGACCACATAGATATGACCGAGTTTGTGGAGAGAACCAAGGCAAAAAACTCGAGCTCAAAAATGAAAAGAATAATCGAAATCAATCTTCACCTAGTCTCCTCTTTTATTGTGGCGACACATCACACTGAGTTTATCTTCCAATGCACCCAATTCTACAGCAAAGATACCAGAGTAGTGTCAGATGCTAGTGGCAACGTAGAAATTTGATTGGACCCTAAATTTATAGATAAAGTTTTCATGTGCCCTCCTGCTACTTAAGTATTGAAGATCGACTTCATCGAAGCATAGAAGGAATACGACAAAGATCCTGAGAGGGCAAAGAAGGTGATCAACAACAGATGGTTAAAGACTCCCAAAGCCAACTTGTCCAGATGGCCACAAAATTTTTTGAGAAGAGATTTTATAGAGGAAGTTAGCGACTTAATTACTCTTCTCAGTAGAGTACGAGGTCTACCATCTTCTTCTTAATTTTATTAATGGATGTATCCCTTCATCAAGATAATTATCCAAGGGAAATAAGTCATCTTCTAGGGAGAACAGATCAACAATGCTCTTCATGAGCAATTGACAAAAGTGTCCACTACTTCAAATTTCTATATGAATTCGTACTTGGTATACATTGCAACTTCGATGAGAACCTTTCTAGGTTTGACGTCAGAGGGAGACAAAAAAACCACCTCTGTATATCAATATTACCCTCAGCTAACACTAAAGGGATCAATCCATCACTTTAGGAGGGTAAATGATGCCTTTTTCATAGTATTTTTGTCTTTTTGATCCTCAACTGAAACAAAAGAGAGTATCAAATGAAGCCTAGACTGTTGTCAATGACTTCGGCTGTATGTTTTTACAATTCCCTACTTTTTACTATCTATGGGTTGGCTTTTTCTAGCTATCCCTATATGCTCCCCAGATTTCCTTCTAATAAATTGGTCTTAATGGAGCTGTGTAGACAAATTATTGTCGTGCATAATAAACAAATGAAACTTAAGAAATGTTAAGTTGTGGAGCTAAAAGCTTCACCAAGATGCAAATAGGAGAAGTTACGGAGGATGCAGAGTTGCGGGGAGTTGCAGAATCAATTGCAGGGAAATCGGCGTCGGTCTGATCAACCGACGTCGGTCAGACAGCAAAGAGGAAGCAACCGGCGTCGGTCACCATTCAGCCGACATCGGTCATGGAGGAGCCGACATCGGCAGCCTGTGTGAGAACAGGCAGTTTGCATGTTGAATCCGGGAGAGTCTATTTTGAGACTGTTAGTTTGCATGTTGAAGGCTAGTCGTAATCTTGAGTTGCGAGTCTAATTATTGTAATTAGGTTAGTCTAATTATTGTTTGGATGAGATCTATATAATAGACTCATGGTTGTATTGTAAACTTGTAGCTAGTGAGTAAGAGAGCAATAAGCTCCTTCAGAGAGAAGAGAGTAATGGTGTGTTCCTCCTAGTGCCACAGTACCAAAGTGGGTACTGGATTGGAGAATCAAAAGGGTTCTTCATGTGCGTATGATCTTGGTCAACATGTGGGCATGACTTTGTATAGGAGATCTACAATGGTGAGTAAGGTCTAGTGATTTGCAAGTAGCAGCAGAGAGCAGGAGATCTACTTGGAGTACGGTTGTGTACTTGGGTGAACTGGCAGCGTGTTACTGACTAGTTGGAGAGGTGAACATCAATTCTGTATTGGAGTTGATTATTGTGACCAAGAGAGAGAGGGAAGAAGGTCTTGAGGAGTGGCGAACCTTTGAGGTGGAGGAAGAAGTGGCATCTTCCTTATTGTATATTCTTCTGAGTGATTATTAATACAATTGTGTATTGTCTCTCAATTCCTGTGTTGTTTCATATTTCTAGTTACTTATTGATTCTAGTTAAATTATGTGTTTAGTTGATAATACGAGAAGTAATAATATGTGCTCTAATTGGTAGAGCAAGATCCTGACAAGAAACCAGGCTTCAGGTTCCCAATTGAAATTGGCAGGTACTCAATTTTGACTGCTGCCAAAGCAAAGATGATGGAGACCAAAATGCAACTTGTCACCATGAAGCATTTCAAAAGAAGGCCTAATTTTGACTATAGGGGTGTCAAAGACATGATCAGAAGAAAGACTCAGTTTCATGAGACCATGATCGAAGAGGTCTGGATAGATTAAAAAATAGTAGAAGACATCAGGAAGATGGACTACAATAGACTATCTCTGGAACAAATCAAATATTTAGGGCTCACTGATATCCCTCTGAATCTGGTAGATGACAAAAATTTGATAAATAGTACATATCTTGTTGAACAAATTGCTAACTCCCCTCTTCCTCCAATTCAATGGTCTAAAAAAGAGTTGACCTCTTTGAGAATGAGATCCAAACCAATATTGGCTAACACCAATGATTGGTTAGCAAACAAAGGGGTCACATTAAAAGAATTCATCATAGGATTAGAGGTTGAATTCTAAGAAGAAACAAGGAAGAGAGCAGAAAATAAGACAAAGAATAAAAGTGATGTTCCTTCTCCTTCCAGGCCCCACAAGCCTAAGATCATCTTTGTGTCCAAGAAACCACAGGCTACCAAGAAGGAACCAAAGCCAATAGATATGGAGGTTGAGAAATAGAGCACCCAAGATCAAGCAACAGAATAGATGGAAATAGATGACAGACTTGCAGATCAATAGGGGATAGAAGCTCTATCTCCATAAGAAGGAACACAACCAATTGCAAGAGTGTCTTCTTCTCCACCCCAATCACCTATTGTGACTCCTTCACCCATTTCCCCATCAGTATCCCTTCTTCTGGAGCCACCTCCCCTTCTAGATTTATATTTGGTGACCCTCAAGGCACCTCTAGAGATGTCCTTCGATCATCAGGATCCATCCCTAGTCTTTCATCTCCTTCTTTCAATATCTTAGATAGTTCCACTTTTGACCAGTCAGAAATCAGTACAGTTTTACCTGATACTACACCTACCATGCCCATTGTTCCCACCAGTAGCAAAAATGTTACCTCAGTGACACCAGCTATAGGGATTGTTGCTACTGTAAGTGCTTCTGCTCTCCTGCCTTGGTTATCAACTTTCACACCTAAGGAAAAAGCAAGCCATCTCTCTAGATGACTTTGATTTAGGTAAAATAGTGCCAATGAAAGCTAAGACCCCCAAGAAGCCAATAATCCTTTCAAAAATGATTCGAGATAAGGGGCACAAATTTCTAGAGATAGCTAAACTCTCATAGGATGCAACCCTAGAGAATTTTGATATGAGCAGCTACTTCATTTCTCGATTTGAGTTGGGAAAAATAACTCATGAGAGTGCCAAGAGAAATTTGCAGTCTGCAATGGATATCATGGTCCAAAAATTTGATAGAGAGAAATGAAAAATTATTATAAAGCAAAGGCAGAATAATTAACTGCGATGGTCAGGAGATTCACTTTTGCCCCAAAGGCGGCAACTCCAAAGGCCTTCTCCGTAGATGATTATGTTATCTAGAAAGCATAGAAGACCTACCTGAAAGGAAAAGTACTTAAAGATTACATAGACAAGATGCATGCACAAGGGATTTTATTGTTTACAGAGGTGGTTGAGAAAACAAGTAACATGAAGAAAATGAGGACAAAATTAGAATAACTTATCTCTCTTATTTCTCAAGATATTGACAGCACAAACAAATATCTTAGCAAGTGGACAGAGATGAAAGCTTTGAAGAAATGTACCTTAGTATCAATCAGCATCATTGCCAACAAAGATTCTTATATTTAAATCAAAGAATCACTAATATACAAGATCCAGGTACTTAAGGAGCTAATCCAGGACCTCAAATCTTCCAAAGATGCCAATGAAGAAAGTGACACCACCTGTTGAACAGATTGGATGAATTGCCTTGCAAACTCACCTCTAGAGACAATTGATTCCTATCGACAGAGGAAATGATTTAGAAATTCAAAGGTATGATCCAAAAGGAATTTGAGGAGAAAGCATTCTCAATGACTTCTGTGGATAGTATCTTAGATAATCAGTTAACCCTAGATAATCTGAGAACCAGGTTAACTAGTCATGCAAAAGCAATCACAATAGTGAAAGACGCTACAATTAGAGCTAAGGTGATTTTCAAAAATAATATTGCACCAAACAGTATTGGGATACATGCATCTATCACCATGTACGATGCTCATCTGAAGAAGTTTGGCGACAAGAGTTAAATTGATCTTCCATATTCTCTTCTTCATTCTTCTCGTGTACTTTATAATTGACTTGGGACATTTTCACATGCACTTTTTTAATATGTAATTACATGTTAAAATCCAGAAAAGTCCCAAAGTCATCTTTGACTAGGTTTTCAATATTTTAGTCTTTTTCCAGTTTTGAAGGTTTTTCCCTATATATAGAGGGAACCTCTTTTGTAAAAGGTATCTATGGATAATTGAGAGCAAAAACTCTGCCAAAATTGAGATACTTCTTGAGACATTGAGCTCAGCTTGTAAATCATATTTTATTGAATGAATGAGAAGCATGTTAATTTCAGACTTTGTGTAAAAATAATTTATGTTACTCAGGAAATAGTTCTTATGTTCTCTTTCCTGATAATCTCTCATCTGTTTGATTGAATATGCAAAGTGTGTATATGAACATTATCTAAAGACATTCTAGAGGATATCAGAAAGACTTTGAGCTGGTTTTATCCTTGTGATCTTTTTATTCATTGTAGTTTTAAGTGAAGACTTTGAGCTTTGAATTAATCTATGGTTACATACATTTTGGATCAGTGAAAGAGACAATGGAAGACTTTGCGCTTTCATGGGTTTTCTTGCGAATCTAGTTACTACTCAAAAGATTTTTTGCTATTTGATGAATACCATTTCTAAAAGAAGAGGGATGCTTTCAATAATCAACTAGGATCTCTTTTGCTCTGTGAACATCATCTCTAAAAAAAGACAGATGGATGGTGTTATTCTACCCTGAGTATTATTTTCTGCATATTTGTATACATATATAGCATATAAGTGATTCATAGGGAACCTCCCCTTGATGAGAGGAGAGATTTATCTCATTAAGATGTGGTAAACCCACACTTTTTGCTGTATAAATCTCCTTGTACTATGGTTGATATACCCATTTTGTCATCAATTAGCTGACGACAAAATATTCACCCAACAAAGTCAACATAACCTTATATGTGAAGATAGATAATTATATATGCATTATTAGTCAAAAGATTGCATTCCATTCAAGTTTTTGGATGTGATGAGATTATTGGATAGTTATGATTGAGACATGTGTTTCATTTTAATTCTATATCATTCACACTTCACATCTAAAATTACTTACAAATAATACAAACATAAAAAAATACAAAAAAAATTAAAAAGGTACAAAACCAAGATCTATGCGTGCCATAATTTTATGGTTCACGTGATTGATTAAGTTTATATACATGTTGAACATTGTTCCTATTGTTGAGGTTTGGCATTGATGTCAAAGGTTCTTGAGAAAATTCTTCATGAGCTAATTGAGGAATGTAACTATGAGAGAGGATATTGATCAGTGTTGTAGTGATTTTGATAATGTAAGACATGTTTGGTATATATTATTATGACTACACGAGTGATGTGAAGGTCATCATGGAGGATCCTTGTTGTCAAATTTGTCAAGTGCTTGAACCTAATAAGTGACTTGAGAAGGTATGTGTATAGGATGCTTAGTCTTGTGTATGTAGGGTCATGATGGATTGATGAGATGAATGCACACAAGAAATAAAGGTTGTATGAGGTCGATTGATCATGTATATGATGGATTGGATCACTCATATGAGTCTCAGGGTAAGCCTACATGGGTAGGACCTATAGACCTAGTATGAAACTAGACCATTTTTAGACCTTACTTGGCCTAAGAAGGCATCATGATCTATTTTCAAGGCATATGAAGGATGTTTGACATTATTTGATCATGTTAGATGTTTTTTGAGCATGTAATTGAGGTGGAGAACACATGTAAAGATGCATGAAGGTCAATTTCAAGGCCTAATGTGGTTTACAGGTCAAGGTCAAAATAAGCAAACAGAGAGATGGTGGTCAAATGGGCTATGAGGTTCTATTTTCAAATAAACTATGGATAGATGAGCGTTGTGAGAGACATTTTATATTTTTTCTAGCATGTTAACAAATTTTGAGGTCATGGTTTGTGTAGTCATATAAAATGCAAAAATTGGTAACTTGAGCATGGCTAATGACACCCAACCCATGGGTCCCTCTTGTTTGCTCTCATGACCCTCATAGGCCTATTTTCATTGATTTCTAGTCATTCATAGCTTGGTAGACTTGACCCTAGCTGATCTAGGACCCTCTCTTCATGACCAATCCATCCCCCTAGGTCACATCTACCTAGGACAATAGTGCGCAACTAGGATAGGAGCGTTGGTGCCACTGTTGTCCACTTTTGATGCTATTGTCCAAGCTCATTTTTTGCCCCATTGGTCAATTTCTTCTAGTTCCCCATCCTTCTCTTTATGGACCTAACGTGAGAAAATTCAATCCATGACCAATAGATCCATATAAAATCCCATTAAAAGATCATTTAGAAAGCGTTGGCAAATATCACTTAAGAAAGCAAGAATACAAGTAAGACCACTCAAGAAATCTTTCCTATTCTTTGTATATAGCCAACCTATACACTTTTAAGATAATTCAACTCCTTACACCAACCCCTAATCATCTCAAGCACACCCAATTTCTTCACTTCTTGTATTTTCATTCACTATTGCACAAAACACTCTTAAAGGGAGAACTTCATATGGCTTGATCCCTCATCGAAGTATTGGTATGTAAGAAGTGTGCCCACACACAAGGTGTGAATTAATTATAATGCATCTTACATACACTAACCCATTTTTCTATTTGACAAAGTTTTTATTCAAGTGCATAGAAGACACATACAAGAAAATCAACTCTACAAGGACTTTTGTTGACAGTAAGGCTCTAAAATTTAGTACACAAGCTCACAATGATCAAGTGAACAAAACCTATAAAGCTTAGATCCTTATGACACAATGCCAGTGCCACTCCTATCCACTTTTGCTGATCCTATCCAATCAAAAAATGAAAACTAGAAACCTATTTATAATAATGTCTTAGGCTTGCACACAAATTTCTAGGCCATGTCTCAGTTAGATCAACATAGAATAAGATAAGTTTAATTTTCTCTCTCTCACTACTATTTTTAAAAAAAGATATAATTACAAATAAATTTCACAAATCAATATCTTTAATTTTGAATATTATTTACTAATTTTCTCTTACTCAGACTAGGAATTAAACACTAATTTCCATAAAAATAATAAAACATTTGGTGAACTCGACCTACTTTGAATTGTACATAAAAACCTTAGAAACCCTAGGGTAAATTCCTAGATAATTTTTTTCCATAAATTTATGAATTTTTTCTTGAATATTTTAAGCAAAAATTCATTCCAAATTTTAAAATATAATAGTAAATTTTAAAATAATTTTTTTTCAAACCCTAGTTACATCAACTAAATCCTAGTAATTTTCCAATCATTTTCTAAATTTTTAGTTGCATATTGAAATCAAAAAATCACTTCAAATTTCAATAATTCACAGTAATTTCAAAATAAGTTATTTTCCTTAAAACCCTAATTGCATCTAATAGATCCTATTAAATCACTAATTTTCTAATAATTTTTTTATTTTTTAGTTATATATTTTACTCAGAAGATCACTTTTAATTTCAAAATTTCATAGTACATTTTAAAAATAATTATATTTCAAACCCTAGTTGCATATACTAGGTCCCATTGCTTCTTGAGATATCACCTTACATGTTTGCGAGCTTCGTATCCTTTTTATGCAATTGCTAGTTAACTATTTTTAGGACTTTACATTTCCTATATTCAGTATTTTCTTTATATCACACTTTGCTTATCACAAATTTTTGAAAAAAAAATAAATCAACTTTAACTTGTTTTCCTACCTTACCAATGGCCCAATATACCAATTTTGATGAAACTAATAAAAGAAAACTCCAAAAACTATTAACTAAACACCCTGACATGCAAGATGACATGCTTAAAATACTACAAGAAGAACAATAAAGAGTGAACAATGGTCAATCTTCTCAAACCATAGAGCAACCAGTTGTAAATGACACTACGGGGTCAACTATGTCTCAACAACCCTTTATAGTGGCCCAACCTACCTCTATGCCACTAGTTACAGCTAGTACATCCCTATCTCCTAATGTGGTAGCCCTTGTGCAAGAGATAAGACCTCTTCAATCCAAGGTGCTACATCTTGAGCAAGGTACCACTAGACCTACTCAAGCTTTGGATTCTTTTGCTCTTTTGCATACACCATTGGCACATCACATTGCTTCTACACCATTACCACAAGGTTTTGTTCAACCCAATATTACTCTATATGATGGCAAGGATGATCCAAAGACATATTTGAGATTCTTTTCATGTATCATGCTTGGACTATATACCCAATGACTGGCTACTTTGCATGAATCAATTATGTTCAAAATATTCTCTTCCTTTACTGAATTTTGTCACACACTAAAGGAAAGAGAATTCAAGTTAATTTCAATGGGAAAATGCAAGCACACAAGTACCTCAGACACAACAAATAAGAGTAACAATAAAGTCCTATACAAAGTAAAGGTCAATAATAACAAGAGTCAGAATCAACTTACAGTTAATGCGGCTTTAGAGCTCCCTTAGTGAGTGGTTTTATTATCACCTCCTTGGCACACATTTACCAATCTACCAATTCTCTAGCCATATTTTTACAACTATTAGATGGTAACATCACATCTCTCCCTCCTGTTCAAAAATTTGACCTAATAAAGCCTCTTCTATGGGGATATGATCAACATGCATTTTACAAGTTTCATAGGGTACTAGGCCATACAACAAATATATGCATCATTTTGAGATACATGATATAGGATTTAATAGATGGCAATCATATTAATCTTGTCACTTCAGTTGAGCCTCCTCAGGCAAAGCAAACATAGGATAAAATATTGAATTTTTTTTTAGATCCTTTTCCATAGTATTCCAAATAGGAGATAGGGGACACATCAGGGGTTCACCATGCATATCATGCACATCCACCACTAGATACCTATAGGGTAACTTCAGTTGACATACATCCTTTGAGAAACATTATTCATGTATACAATTCTAAAGTTCTAGCTAGACCTTCCATCTCCTTCTCAGAGTAAGAGATCATTGAGGATGATTTAGATTATCATGCACTCTTTATCAGATATTACATTCATAATCATCCTATTCATAGTTTTCTTATCGAAGATGGATCTAGTGTAAACATGTATACTATGACATTATTGTAGCATTTAAGATATTTAGAGCAGGATATTACCTCAATAGACACAATTATCAGTAGATTCAATGGGCACATACAAATATCATTAGGTGATATTGTACTTCCTTTACAGGTTGGTCCAACACGCATGGCCACATCATTCACTATTATTCCCAGTGCAAGAGTTTTTGACATGTAACTTGGTTGACTATGGATTCAAAAACTTCGAGTAGTACCTTCTATAGTTCAAATATCCATGAAATTCATTCATGTTAATCATGTGGTTATAGTTGGTGGAGTTCCATATGAGTTACCACTCCCCACTTCAAAACCATATACTATTTTGTAGTCATCATTTTCAATTTGGCCACCAATTATAGTTCCTCCTCTAGTTTTGATTCAAACACATTTGAGGCATCCATCACCATCATAGAGAGTCCATACACCTCCATAAATTTATTATTCTAGATAGCTTCTAGCTATAGTGTTCACATCTAGGGAAGTATCATTGAGATCTCATGCATCTACTCATAGATCACATGTTCAAAGAGCTTCTCCTACTACGAGAGGTCCCTAAGAGCCCTATAGTTGTATCCACTTCTCAGAGTCATAGGGGGACCCCACACTCAATTTCTAGTTCAAATATTTTAGAGCATTTATAACATATATAGCTCTCAAAACCACAATATTAGCATTTCCATCATGTTCCACTATTATGCATGATTCTTATCCTTGATATAGGATACCATGATAGGGAGTCTCCCATGAGACTCATCAGCTAGTATCATCCTTTCCCAACTTACCTGTACATAGTTTCTTATACTTACTTGTACATAGCTTTAAAAACTTCCAAAAAAAATCCAAAAACATTTAAATATGTCAAAAACACCAAAAACATCTTGATTGTATACATCATCCATGATTTACATTATTACTACTATGCTAAGACTTACATCTTTTATTTCATGCTATTGTATGTCAATTTATCTATATTACCATGTTTCACTTGATCTTCTTTGAGTGTGTGTAGTTACATCTAGCTCTTTGATTACTTCATTCTACCCATTGAGGGGGAATCCTACTTCTACATTGAGACACACATCAATATATATACCCATTAGGGGCATCTTCCACATGACTACACCATCCAGGTTATGTCATTCTTACACCACACACTCTAGTTATCATGTTGATGTACATTATTTACTAGCTTACATAGATTACTCTATCGACCTCACTAGTATTTAGCACTTGTGTATTTATTAGCATATACCTAGTCTTGTAATAACATGTCTTGCATACATTTACTTCTTGATTTGATTAGTTAGATGTATTTGTAATTTTGGTTTCTTACGTGTTTTCTTTTCTTGCTTAGTATTAGCTTGATCTGATTGCATTTCTTAGTTCCTATATGTGCCTTAGGACATTTTCCAATGTTCTTTGTTTATATTTATGTGTATGTCTTATGACATTTACCAATGTCCTTTATATATACTCCTCTATGTGATTGTGGCTTTTATGTCAATTTGTTTTTTTCAACTGTATGTGTATGTGGTATTTGAACATGCCTTGTATGCTTGCTTTCCTATTTGAGTGACATGTGCCCATTTCCCTTGTTTGCTTGGCCCTTTGGCCATCCTTGTATGCTTCTTGCTTCTTGATTTGTGTGTTTATTTCTTGATTAATTTCAATTTTTTGTAATGCCATGATCCATATCATGCATTATTCATGTTTTCTTGGATGTTATGATGGACATCATGTTCCATCCCTCTAACTAACAAATAATAACTAACTACACTATCATTTCTAGTTGAATACATTGCACATGTTAGTACATTTTTATATCTATCTAGGCATACCCCTCTTGATCTAATAATATATTAACTCAAACCATGTCATATCTTGAGATATCTTCCTAATTATCATTGATATACCATGTATATTTCTAGCTTAGCACACTTATAAGGCTTCTTCTTTTGAGGGCAATAATTGCAGGGTAACTATTCCTACCCTTAGAAGAGGGGGAAATAAATAGGGTTTTTCTTATAGATATCAAAGCTCATATCGGTAAAAAAATCCAATTTTAGAACACTCAAAATAGCAACCAAACATCAAACTAATCAGAGTAGACCAAGTAGATAGTCAAGAATCTAGAATAGTCATTAGATTCGGCCCAAGATAATAGCACCAAGATTGGACTATAATACCATTAGCATTACTATCCATTTGTCAACACTCCTATCCAAATAGTAGAAAAACCAAATTTTCTAGAAGAAAGTAGAAAGGTAAGTTTAGTTACAATTTTGTTCGCTATAGTTTAAACCAAAATTAGTAGTTTTAGTATAGTTTTACTCAAAGAATCCAGATATAGGGGGTATCATACATGGCATGATGGCTCTTTCTTCTAGTTTTAGATAGGGTAGTTAGTATAACTTCTAGATTAGAATCCATGTTTTAGACAACAATGATTGAGTGTAATGTGTGTGGCACATTTATTTTCTTTCTTTTTGAGTTCAGCATCACCCAAGCATTCTCAGCAGTTGCATGCCTTTCTCCATCTACAGGTGGTTGGAATTATTTTTCATTTGGCTTTCATACAATCCTAACTTCTGATTTATTAAGTTCTCAAGTTCCCAAGTGGATTCCACATAAGCTAGATTCTTAATTTTAGAGTGGCTTTCATACAAGCCTAATCTCCATCTTTCAAAATGGCCAAGAGTGGCCTAGTTTCTAACATACATTCAACTATCCACACCAACATTTTAAGATCATAGTACATTCATGGGATTCAAGATCCATCTCATATGACACACATTCCATATTGGTATCAGTTTATAGCTTCACTTCATGGGGAAATGATGGAACTAAAGGACTAGCTATCCTTTGTATTCTTGAGCGACCTATTCAAAGGGATTAGACACACAATCCAAACATTGATAAATACATGCAAGATCATCTAGCTTCACTTAGTAGGTGATGATGGAGCCAAATGTCCATCCTTTATATTCTTGAGACACTTCTATGGAATTAAGCACTCAGTTTCATTCACGATATTACTCTTGGTACCATAAACATCCATCATTACTCAACATCACAATAGGTTTTGTATTGATTCACATACCCAGTGAGGTGTACTCATTCCTTACTCTTCCTCTCTTTTACCCAGTTTTGTACATTCTTATTTTAGATATAGTATATCTAGTAAGAACTGATCTACTCTTTGTTTTCTATTTTAGATTTACACTTCATAGCATGATCTCTCTATGCACACCCAACATCACACAACTTCATGGGCTTCACCCTTATAGGTAAGTTCAGGTACACTTACTATTTTTCCTTTATACTAGTATTTTATTGTGTTGCATCACTAGAATAAAGGGGGGGGATGGTTGATGGCACCCAACCCATAGGTCCTACTTGATTTCTCTCATGACCCTCATTAGCTTGATTTCACTAACTCCCAGTCATTCATAGCCTTCAAAACTTGACCCTAACTGATCCAAGACCCTCTCTTCATGACCAATTTATCCCTTTAGGTCTCATCTACCTAAGATAATAGCACCAAATTAGGATAGAAGCATTGGTGCCACTATTTTTCACTTTTAGTGCTATTGTCCAAGCTCATTTTTATCCCTAATGATCAATTTCTTCTGGTTCCCCATCCTTCTCCTTATCAGCCTAATGCAATAAAATTCAATCCATGACCAATAGATCCCTATAAAATCCCATTCATAAATCATCTAGAAAGGGTTATAAAATATCTCTAAAGCAATCTTCTTTATTATCTACATATAGCCAACATATACACTTTCAAGATAATTTAAGTCCTTACACCAACCCCTAGTCATCTCAAGCACACCCATTTTTTGCATTTCTTGCATTTTCATTCACTATTACACCTAGCACTCTTAAAGGGACAAATAAATATGGCTTGATCCCTCTTCAGAGTATTGCAATGTAGGCAGCGTACCCACATACAGGGTTTGAAGTACATCTAGTGCATCTTACACACACTAACTCCTTTACCCTATTTGTCAAAGTTTCTATTCAAGTGTATAGAAGACACATACATATAAAATAAACTCTAGAGGGAGTTATATTGATAGCAAAATTTGGTACACAAGCTCACACTGATTAGGTGAACAAAACATAAAAATCTTAGATCCTTAGGGTAATAGCACCAAGGAATGACTATAGCACCGATGCCACTCTTGTCTACTTTTGGCACTCCTGTCCAATCAAAAAATGAAAGCCAAAATCCTATTTTTGATATTGTCTCAAGCCTACACATAAATTTCCAAGCCCTATCTTATTTGGATTAGCACATAATAGGATAAGTTTAATTTTCTCTCTCTCATGACTATTTTTAGAAAAGCTATAGTTACAACTAAATTTCACAAATCAGTAGCTTTAATTTGGAATATTATTTACTAATTTTATCTTACTCAAACCCTTTTATAATTTAGGTTTTAAACACTAATTTCCCCAAATGATCATGTAATTAAGGTGGAGAGCACATGGAAAGAGGCATGAAGGTCAATTTCAAGGCCTAATGTGGTTTGTAGGTCAAGGTCTAAACAAGAAAAGAGAGATATGGTGGTAAAATGGGGTAGGAGGTTCTATTTTCAATGAAATTATGGATAGGTGAGTGTTTTTACAGGTATGTTATATTGTTTCAAGCATGTTTAAAAACTTTGAGGTCATGGTTTGCAATAAAAGGCATGAAAATTGGTTTTGCGGGCTCTCAAGTGCACAAAATGAAGGGATCTTAACCCGTAAAGGACTTTCAAGTGTTCATTGGAATATGTAACCTCTACATGATAACCTAATCTATTAAGGAGATATGGGGAAGGATCTTATCTAAGATCTCCAAGCATTAGTGTTGGAAATGAGGGGTATTTCTTTATTAAAAATTGTTAACACCAAAAATAGTGTTAACCCTCTCTAAAACCTTAATAATGACCTGATATGAAATAAGTTGTTCTAAAGTGATCATAATGCATTGGTATGACTATTTAAGCAATTTAAGTTGTAGTAAACTCTCCCAAGCACCTCCAAGTGTGATTTATTTTTTAGGTGTGTGAGTAGACCCTACATAAAAGGGCTAGTTTCTCATATATTTATTATAGTAATCAGAGTTTAGCAAGTCAAAGTTTCTAAAAGTTTGAGAGTTATATCCCTTAGGTGTGTTAAACTAATCATTCAATTTGACCAGTCGCTAACATGCCTAATGATGGAAACAATGAGAAACCTAGGCAACAGTGAGAAGATGTTTAGAGATGTGTTATCATGTAATAGGGACAAATCCAAGTGAATGCAAACATTTTTCAATAATTTTAAGACATGTTAATATTGGAAAAAAAATTGGAGGTCAGTGGATATGATGAAAATTTTGCTCATAAATTGAATTGTTTGGTTCAAATAAGACATTAAGGTACAAGATTATGAGATTAGTCTACAAGACCAATATTGGAATTTGACCATGTTATCTGTCTATCCAATAATGGTTTAAATATCTCATAATATCATCCAAATGCATCTAGAATATTTTTGAGTTGTCATGTAGGTGTTGAAGATCAAAATCACCATGACTGGTCTTCATGGCAAACTGGCAGTTCTGATAGAGCAAGTTGTAAGAGTATTTTTGAGTCCTTTTGCCTTGGGTAATTAAGCAAAATTCATTTGGTGAAATTATTGATGTCTTTAAGGTTATTTTTATATATTTTATTATTCATGTTTGTTTGTCCAAACATAGTGTTATCTTCAGTTGATCAAGATAGACTTTCTAGGTATGCACATGCCTAATTATGAATAGTTTTAATGGTGTGCTCCAAGTGGTGATAGGAGATAAAAGGTGTCATGTACCTAATATTAGATTATTATGGGTCTATTTGAGTGTTATATGAATTTTCCTACTATGTATGAAGTTTTTAAGTGCTCTAAGAAGATCAAAGGGTAAAGTATGTTAATGAAGGCCTAAATTGAATTAGGTCTCCTTAAGGCCTAAAAGAGGTTTTGGTCATATATGCTATGATCAACCTATTGTGATGATTGATTCATGTTTGTGACATGTAATAAGTCTTATTTTATTAAAATCTAAGTGGGAAAGTGTGTATGGATGACCAATAGGTGTATGTGCAAGAGCCTAGTATAAGAATAATGCCTAATAGGACTAATTGTCTAGCTTGAGAATGAGAGAGTGGAAGCGAAGGATATAATAATTTGAAGAGATAAAAGAGGTATTTTATAAAATCATAAGGGTGTAAATAAACTATCATGAAGATCTAACATGGGTATTGTAGATAACTATCAAGGTCAAATGACCTAATATGTCTTGAAGAGACCTAGTTGAGCAAAGGAGCCTAAAAGGCAGTTTGAAAGGGCTAATAATGTGAAGAGTTAAAGAGGTGGTAATCATCATTTGTTTGAGAAAAAAGGAATCTTGAAGGTGATAAAATAAATTATGTGGCTAATTAGGTATTGATTCATAAAGTGGTTCGGTGCCTCCTTTCAATTAAGTGTTTATTAAATCTTAATCAACTGGTTGCTTAGCTAGTTGGGGTTGGTGTTCCATGTGAAATGGGTGATTAATTAAATATTAATGTTTGTATTATAGGACTATATTCCATTTTAATATATCAGTGTGTTTTCTTCCCCTTGATGGTTTCCCACTCAAATAAGTGTTCTATGTGTTATGCTCGTGTCTCATGATCATATAAATGGTTCTTGATGTGTTGTTAATTCACTATATTGCTTTGATAGTTCATGAATGATAAAATAAAGTTGTATAAGAATTTGAATATTTATTCACCTCCATCTTTGTCATTGTCCTTCCAATAATTAATATCAGATCCAAGTCTTTCAATACAATTATAATAGCTTGAAGGTGATCTTAAGAAGCACAAGATGTCTTGTGATCAATAGGAAGAAGACAATATGTATGATGAAGAAGTCTATTATGACAATGAAGAAGGTGAAGTTGAATGAGACCTTGAAGCTGAGCTCATAAGTGACCTTGATGATTTGAAACATAAAAATAAGACTATCAAGGATCTCAGGAGTTAGTTAAAAGGTGTCAACACAAGGTCTAAGTCAAAAGAGTTTGAGTATGACCAGTTGAAAATAGAGTTAGATTCCTTGAAGATTTAGCATGATTATCTCATAGATAAAATTAGCAAGTTTGAGAGAGATCATGAGAATTTAGAAGAAGTCAAGAGTACCAATATGAAAATACCAATTAAGAATCCCAATGCAATAAAGTATAAGTCATCATGGGACCATGGTAAAAGGAGTAATCAACTAAGAGGTAAGTACATAAATGTTGTTTGATACATTTGTCACAATATAGGACACATTACAAGATTCTTGTCTAATAAAGTTAGGAGGCTCTCAAAATTCAACAAGACATATGAATCTCTTAAAATGCATGAGAAGGATTAGACATTGGTATGGAATCCAAATCAAGTTAGGACATATCATATTGAGCTCAAGAGTCAAGATAGACTATTTGCAAAGAAGGAACAGAAGACCAAAGAGGATTCTATGTTAACTCAGACTGCCTTTCACATTCATGACTAAGGTATGGAATGGTATATAGATAATGGTCACTAAATCCACATGATAGGAGATATAAATAATTTAATCTCATTGAAGAAGAATGCTTCAAGAATAGTGAGGTTTGGAGACAACACAACCGCCAATATAGTTGGCAAGGGTATATTAATTTTTGCCAATGGGAAGACCAAGACACAAAATGTGTTATATGTGAAAGGTTTGAAACATAACCTTATTAGTGTAAGTCATATTTGAAATCAAGTGCACATACTAACCTTTTATGGTAGAGGATGTGAGATAATGAGAGCCAAATCAGGAAAGCTAATTGTCAATGCTAAGAGGAATGAGAATAATCTATATGTCTTGAATGAGATCAAGAAGGATATATGTTTCATGAGTAATATAGATGAAATTTGGATATGGAACATAAGGTTAGGTCACCTAAATTTTGATAATATGATAAATATTATCACTAATAAGTCTATAAATAACATGCCTAAGATCACCAAACCTACAAACGTACTTTATAAGACATGTCAACATGGTAATCAGACTAGAAGACGGTTCAAGTCCAAGGGGTAATTTACTACAATACCCATAGAGTTAATACACATTGATCTCTATGGGCATAAAATAATTCAAATCATTCAATGAGATAGAAAATTTATGTTACTCATAGATGATTACACAAGAATGACTTGGGTTGCATTCTTGAAAGAAAACTAAGAAGCTCTTGACAAGTCCAAAGCATTCAAGTCTCTTGTTGAAAATGAGAAGAATGAGAAGACAAAGTACCTAAGATCTTATAGAGGAGGAAATTTTTGTTCCAATGATTTTTATGACTTCTATGAGGTTCATGGAATAAGGATACAATTCTCAATAGCTAGAACACATTAGTAAAATGGAGTAGTGGAAAGGAAAAATAAGACAGTTCAAGAGATGGATAAAAATATGTTAAATGAGTCTATATTATCTGATGTATATTGGAGAAAGACAATAAACACTACTATCTACATTTTAAATACAGGACATATAAGGACTAATGGTAGTAAGACTCCTTATGAACTATGGAAGGGTATATTTTCCATTGTGGAACACTTTAGAGTGTTTGGGAGCAAATGTTTCATCAAAAGAGATGATAAAGACTTAGGAAAGTTTGATTCTATATATGATGAAGGCATATTCTTAGGATACTCATCAATGAACTCAGCCTATAGATGTTATAATAAGAGGCTACAAAATATAGTGGAAAGCACCCATGTGAATATTGATGAGACAAGGAAATCACACTCACAGTTAAAGGACACTTTAAGAAATGTGGACTTCAAGAGAAGAGGAAACTATAGAGGGTGATGAGGAAGAATAAGAATTTGAAGAGAGACATGACTCAAAAGGAACCTCAAGATAGATTCAAAGAGATCACCTTGAATCTCAAATCATTGGAAATAATAATGTAGGTATATAAATAAGGTGAAGACTAGTAAGTAATCTAAATCAAGAGAATGTTGATCTATTATCCAAGATTAAACCTAATAATCTTATAGAAGCAAGCAAAGATAAATTTTGGATAGGTGATTTGAATGAGGAATTAGACCAAATAGAGAAGAATAAGACTTGGAAATTAGTTCCTAGGCCTAAAGACAAGAATATCATTGGCATAAAATGGGCGTTTAGAAATAAGTTGAATGAAGATGGAGAAGTCACTAGAAACAAGGATAGATTGGTATATAAGGGATATGCACAAGTTGAAGGGGTAGAATTTGAGGAGACCTTTGCACCAATATCAATATTGGAGGCCATCATATTATTTTTATCATATGTAGGATTCAAAGGATTCAAGGTATACCCGATGGATGTCAAATCTACATTTTTGAATGGGAATTTGGAAGAGGAAGTGTACATTGAGTAACCTAAGGGGTTCTCACTATCAAATGACAAAGACTATGTCTACAGATTTCAAAAGGCTCTCTATGGTTTAAATCAAGCTCCTAGAGCTTGATATCCTAGGTTAGATAGATATCTAATCATTTAAGGATTCAAAAGAGGAGTTATAGATATTAATCTATATATCAAGATAGAAGATGACCATCAATTTATAGTATTTATCTATGTGGATGACATCATATTTTGTGGAAATAATGAGAACATGACCAAGGCCTTTTTTAGAGGTGATGAAGAAAGTGTTTGAGATGTCCATGATAGGATATCTATCATTTTTTATTGGTTTGCAAATCATTCATTCTAAAAAAGGTCTATTCATCACACAAGCCAAGTACATAAGAGAGATGTTAAAGACGTTTGAGATGGAAGATTGCAAGGCAATTAGTAAACCCATGATCATAGGGTGTAAGTTGAGCAAGGAAAATACATATTTAAAGGTCAATCAAACATCATATTGGTCAATGATTGGAAGATTGTTGTACACCACTACCTCTAGAGTTCACATCATGCAATCATTAGGTCTTATGAGAAGGTTTTAAGTAGATCTAAAGGAAAATCATCTAAAATAATTAAAAAGAATACTCAGGTATCTCAAGGGGACTATAGAGTATGGAATATCGTATCTAATAATAAGGGATTTTAATGTGATAACTTGCATAGATGCAAATTGGGAAAGAACTATAGATGATAGGAAGAGTACCAATAGAGGAGATTTCTTTTTAGGTGGGTGCCTAGTTTCATGGATAAGCAAGAAGCAACCATCAGCAAAATTATCCACTTGTGAGGCTGACTACATTACAATAGCTTCAAGTTACACTCAAGTCTTATGGATTAGACAGACCCTAAGAGACTACAAGGTAGAGTATGATGGTTCCAGCCATATCTATTATGAAAATACAAGTGTTATAAGTATCTCAAATAACCCTATCATGCACTCAAATACCTAGCACATTCCCATCAAGTATCATTTTATAAGAGAAAAGGTAAGTGAATAAAGTGTCAAACTTGAATATGTTTCTACATAGGATCAAAATGCAGACATCTTGACCAAACCACTTCCAAAGGTAACTTTTGAACACCTAAGACAAGAATTACATGTAATTCCTACCCCTAAAAATCATTGAAGAATATAATTACTTAAGGGGAAATAATCATGTTAATTATATCCAATAATATGTGATTTTTTCCAAGAAGGTATGAATGGAGATAGGGGAGCATGTTTTTATTATGTCTCATAAAATTATAGTTCTGTGTGTTGAGTATTTTGGTTGCAAGGAGTGTGATCCAAGGAGTTGAAGACATCACTTTGTCATTTATGTCAAATGGGTAGAAATACTAGGATGGGTAAATAAGATTGATAATTTTTCACTATATTTTGGCATCAATGACAATGGGGGAGATTCTTGAGCATTATTCCTATTGTTGAGGTTTGGCATTGATGTTGTCATTGATGTCAAAGGTTCTTGAGAAAAGTCTTCATGAGGTCATTAAGTAATGTAGCTATGAAAGAGGATCTTTATTATTAATTAAATTATTATAATAATGTAATACATGTTTTTTAAATTTTCTTATTAATGCATGAGTGATGTGAATGTTAGCAAGGGCCAAGAGCTTGAACCTAGTAAGTGACTTGAGAACGTATGTGCATAGGATGCCTAGTCTTGTGCATTTAGGGTCATGATGGCTTAAGGATATGAAAGTACATAGGCATGAAATTTGGTATGAGTTTTATTTATCATGTATATGAGGCATTGTATTTCTCATATGATTCTCATGGTGATCTATAAGGGTAGGACCTCTAGACCTAGTATGCAACTATACCACTTCTAGAAGCTACTTGGTTTAATGAGGCATAATGATCTATTGTCAAGGCATATGAAGGATGTTTCACATTTTTTGAGAGTTTTATATGTTTTTTGAGCATGTAATATGGGTTTATAACACATTTAAAGAAGGTCAATTTTGAGGACTAATGTGATTTGCAAGTCAAGGTCTAAACAAGCAAAGAGAGAGATGGTGGCTAAATGGGGTATGAGGTTATATTTTCCAGGAAAATATGGAAATTTGAGTGTTTTAATAGTTATGGTATATTGTTTAAAGTATTTTCATAAATTTTGAGGTCATGGTTTGCAATAAAAGGCATGAAAAGTGGTTTTGAAGGCTCTCAATTACATAGAATGAAGGGTTCTCAACCCAAGAAGGACTTTCAAGTATTCATTGGAACATGTAAAATCTATATGATAACTTGAGATGTTAAGGAGAGATGGGTAAGGGTCCTAGATAATATATCCAAGCATTATTTTTGGAAATGAGGGGTAATTCTTTATGAAGAATCATTAACACCAAAAATAATGTTGACCCTCTCTAAAACCCTAACAATGACCCAATATGAAAGAATTTGTTATAAAGTGATTAAAATGGATTGGTATGTATATTTAAGTGATTTAATTTTGTAGTAAACTCTCCCAATAATCTCCAAGTGTGATTGGTTTGTTAGGTGAGTGAGTAGACCCTACAAGGAAGTGTTAGTTTCTAAGAGATTTATTGTAGTAGTCAGAGTTGACCAAGTCAAAGTTGTAAAATGGATGGAGGAAAAAATTTGTGACTTTTATTTTATGTCCATATTTTTTTATGGATATGTTCTATACCTTAGGTATGATAAACTAGTCATCTAAATTGACTAGTCACTAACAGGCCTAATGATGGAAACAGTGAGAAACAGAGGCAGTAGTGAGAAGATGTTTAGGGATGTGGTATCATGGAATAGGGATGAATTCAAGTACATGGAGATAGTGTTAAATAATATTAATAAATTTTAATTTTTGATATAATTTTTTTATGTTAGTGGATGTGATGAAAATGTTTCTCATAATTTGAACTGTCTGGTTCAGATGAGATAATGAGGTACAAGATTATGAGATTGGTCTGCAAGACCAATATTTCCATTTGACCATGATATATATTTATCTAATAATGTTATAATTATCTCATAATATCATAAACATGCATCATGATTATATATAATTGGTCATATAGGTGTTTAAGGTTAAAATCACCATGATTGGTCTTCATGGCAAACTAGCAGTTCTGAGTAAGCAAGTTACAGGAGTGTTTTTGAGTATTTTTCCCTAGGTAATGATGTCTAATTCACTTTGTGAATTTTTTTAGGTCTTTAATTTATATTTACATGTTTTATTTTCATGTTTTTGTGTCCAAACATTGTCATAACTTTAGTTATTCAAGATAAAAAATTTGGGTATGCATGGGCCTAATTATGAATAGGTCTAATGGCATGCTTCAAGTGATGATTGGAGATAAAAGGTGGAATTTACCTAATATGAGATTATTAGGGGTATATTTTATCATAATATTAATTTTTAATTCCATTTATGAATTTTTAAATTGCTCCAAGAAGATCAAAGGGTAACGTGTGATAATGAAGGCCTTAAATAAATTAGGTCTCCTTAAGGCCTAAAAGAGGTTTTAGTCCTATATGCTATGACCAACATATTATAATTTTTTATACACATTTTTTACATGTGATAATTAATATTGTATGAAAATATAAGTTTTAAATTGTGTATGGTTGACCAAGAGGTGTATGATCAAGAGCCTAGTATAAAAACAAGGCCTAATAGGACTAATTGTCTAGCTTGAGAATGAGAGAGTGGAAGCGAAGGATATAGTACTTTAAAAAGATAAGTGAGGTATTATATACCATAAAAAATTTCATATAAACTATTGTGAAGATATAACATGGGTGCTATAGATGAATATCAAGGTCAAATGTCCTAATTTATCTTAAAGAGACCTAGTTGAGCGAAGGAACCTAAAAGGTAGTTATAGAGGGATAAGAATGTGAACAGATGAAGAGGTGGTCCTCATAAATTATTTAAGAAACAAGGTTTCCTAAAATTTATCAAATTAATTAGATATATTATTTGGTTTTGATTCATCTAGGGGGTTGGTGCCTCCTTGCAAGTAGATGCTTGCTGAAGCCTAGTCAAGTGGGTGTTTGGCTAGTTGGGGTTGGTGATCTATGTGAAGTGGTGCTTAGATAAATATTGATGTTTTTATTATAATACTATATTAAATTTGTATATATTAATGGTTTTTCTTCATTTAATTTTATCCCACTCAAATAAGTGTTCTATGTGTTATACCTCTTGTCTCATGCTCATATAAATGGTTCTTGATGTGTTGCTAGTTTACTATATTGCTTTCATAGTTCATGAATGTTAAAGTAAAGTTGTATAAATTTTTTAATACTTAATCACACCTCAGTACTTATGATTCCAAAAATATATAATTGGGATGTAGGACATACATGTTACATATGATACATGGAAATACAGACACATGACATTATTTACATTAATGGGATACTTTTCCACATTGGAGGCATGCCTAAACTAGGGGCATGTTTATACACTTATCAATTTATATATTTATATACATTTCCATTAGTCATATTATATTTTTACATATGACTTTTTTTTCTCATAAATTTTATAATTCTATTTCTTATGGATATTTTTCTTTGTTATACTATATGATGGCATCCATCGATTATGCAAACTAACATTGGTTGCTTGATGTGTGCTTCATGTTGACATTTTTAATTTGTGTGATCATTGATGTGTTATATATTGTGTGATTTAATTATTGAAGTTATTGTGTTAATTCAGGTCATGTATCAATTGTGTTAAAGGATCCTCTAGTCCATGTCATGGCCATATCAAGTCTATGACGAGTAAGAGTTAATTCATATTTTTATCATGCCTTAAGTGGTTTTTTTCTTCATGATCATGACAGTGTATGGATGTGTGTAGTTAAATATATGAAGTTTACTATGATCTTGATGCCTTTATTTCTATTACATGTACTTATATTATGTGTGACACCATTATTCATATTAGGCATCTACTATGTTTATTATTACTTTGAGCCTAAATGGTATATCTACTTGATGTGACACTTGTATGTCCATAACCTTGCACTACATGTTTCATATGTGCTTAAATGTTAAAATATTGCTATGATGACATATATTACAGTTTTTTATATACATACTTTACATGATTACATTTTTATATATAAGACTAGGTGTGCATAAATATTTCTTTTGATATGATTGATTCACATGATTCATCCCTAAATTCAACTATGCATGTTTCCTTGTAATTTATTCATGGAGAAAATGGAAAATTTGGGGCATACCTATTAATACCAAGTTTAGCTAATCAAAAGTATAATTTTTTCATTTATCCTTTTAATCTATAATTTTCAATATTATACTAAAAATGTGGCATCTATAGACACATAAATTTTGTGTTACACATTTTGAAAACATCAACTTTGGCATACTTTTACATAATTAGACTTTATGTGTATATTTCACTATTGTAAACACTTTCATCTATCTATTTACCCTCTTGTTATCTTGGCCAATCCAAATAACTAAATACACATATTTTGGGATCACCCTAGTCTATACAAGAACCTTATAGAGACCTAAACAAAATATATCCATATGTTAGATCACTAAATTTCACTCCTATGATACTACTAGCAAAAATGACATAGTTGTAGTTTATTTTAGGTGTATTCATCTACTAATAGTGTCAATAGACACTTAATGGCTATTTTTCAAATTTGGAAGTATCCATTAAGTCAACCTAAATATGTTTCATGGGTCGGTCATCGTGGGAAAAATAAAAGAGATAACTATAAATAAAAAATAATCCTAGGGTCATACTCACTTGGACACTACCTTGAGATTTCCTAAAAACTTGATAAAAAAATTATAACTCTCTTGAGACATTATCAAAAAGGCTACATATCTAAATATCCCTCAAAATAGCAATCCTAAGGCCAATTAAAAATATAAATGGAGGTCATAATTGTATTGTACCAAGTGTCAAAATCCAAACCTTGCATTTCATTCTATATTTATTATGATGGTGCACCCACACACCTAGGAGGGAGAACTACATATAGTTTCATCCCTCTTTAAATTATTGTAATGTATTCAATGCTTAACCACTTAGCAAAGAGTGGTTGGGGATAACCAACCCAACATACTAGCCCATTTTCCAAAATCATCTTGTGGTAAAAATTGTAATTAGGGTTTAAAAGGAAGGATAATTAAAATGAATATAAAAACATAAGAACAAATGTGAATTCACATATAAGAGGCATCTAAAGGTTTAGGCTTAGCAGTATAAGGTCTCACAAACTTAAAAAATTAATAGAGACACTACTGATAGAGTTTGGATTGTACTGATCACCACATGGGTATTAGAATTTTTAGGAAAAGTTGAGGAAGATATTAGCTCTTATTTATTAATATAATTGGTTATGGATTAGACACACACTAATTTAAGAAGTAGTGACAAGACCATTGATCAAAATAAATAAAAAATAATCTAAGTATCTCCCTTCCATCTTGCTTTGTCATCTGCATTCTTTTAAGTGAAATATAACTATCCTCTTTTACAATCATTGTCATTTCTATATTTTACATAATATGAATATTTATTATTTTACACTATTTTAGGACATATTAATTCAAAATAAGTAAAACATGTTGATGAACTCGATCAATGACTTGAGCACGAGAGACCCCTATGTCCTTTTTACCTAGGTTTTCATACATCCTATAGGTTAAATATTTATCCTCTATTAGGGATTGAATTTTAGATTTGATTTCATATTTCCCATTATCTACATAATGAAATCCCTAACATAGATACAATGGATGTTAATTATCTATATTTTGAAATTCAATCTATGGCTATCCTGATTTCATGTTTCTCTCATAGATTATGTAATTTATTCTTATTGTGTGTAATGAAATGGGTTAAATTCATATTCAATAAAGGTAAGGATGATATATATAATAATGAATTATTAGACCTAATTAATATCATATATTTCATGAATGTTGAATCTAAAATGCTTCTAGTTACTACTTGAAGAGAAAGGGAATGTATGGCTCCCTTCTTTCCTTCTCCCCAAAGACTTCATGGTAGTGATATCTAAAATCCCTCCCCTATTATTCACCATAAAATTATATTTAATACAAAGGTCCGTGATATCACAACATAAATATTTATGGTGAATAATATTATAGGGTTTTTCATAAATATTGAATCTAAAATGTCTGGGATTTGTGATTATAAATACATATATTCCTAACCCATGAGAATCAATGTATTTAATGTTATTATAAATAATAAGATTTAACCCATGAATGAACCTATTTAGAGTGACATCATTCCTACACATAATATTTTTACCATGATGCATTCCATATACAAATTTTAAGAAAAACTTCAAACCCTATCTCTAAGGGTTAACTCACTTTAAGATAAACTTATATATGCCAAAAATCTAGTGCATGTTACTATAAATTGAATCTATATCTCTCCTCTAAAAACCTATGTGTCTCAAAACATTTCATTTCCAACACATTTTAAGAAACAAAAAATAATCTATGACTAAATAATCATGAAATTAACATAATATAAATACTTCCCTAAGTGAAACTCTCATACACATGCTTTCAAAAAAACTGATCATATTACCTCCTACACGTCCTATGTAAATATCCAAGTACTATTATGTTTATCATATAGTTTATGGACATCCAAAATATAAGTTTCATGATTTGAAACATAAAATATAAAATTTTATTTCTAGTGGTGATCCTACATTGGATACATCTATTAAATCAACAAAGGACTCAAGCACACCTTCCAATTTTCAGCAATCCACTCAAATTATGGTTCTATATCTAAAGTTAGAAGTACCAAAACAAGAGTTACCTAAAGAATATTTGCCTAAGAAATATGTGCCTAAGAATAAAGTTCATAATAAATACATACAAAATAAGACTTTTCAAATATGGTAACCAAATTTATTTCCTCATTCATATAAACTTTAATTATCATCCCTTAGATAGACTATAAGCAATGCACCAATGTCATTTTTGATAACTTTCATGAAATTAATATATGTAGCATGACTCTTTTCCATTCTCTTGGATATGACATCAAACACTTGATTAACACTACTTTATTTGGACCACTCACAATATGATCCATTGAGTGGCCTCTAACTCTTGGTCTAAAGTTGTGTTATGTTATATTTTACATTGACTCTATGATAACCCAATATATTGTTATATTAGGAAATTCATGGATAAGATCAATGGCTATAAATTTTGATAAGATTCTTGATCAGATTATGTCTGATCTCTAAGGGAATAATATTTGCATTTAAAGAGACAAGCCATATCTAAATGAATAAAATCAAGTGGAAACCATTTCTCTAACTAGTACTCAAGCAATGATATACATTTATTGTCTAGATATTCACTTAAAAACAACTACAACTATGGCACTTGATATTGATAATGATGAATATATTGAAGAGAAAATAATATCCAATAAATAAATTTCAAAATATGGTGAATTCAGTTATACATATAATACTAAAAATGTAGAACGTGATATAGATCAGAATGACATATATAAATTAGTGGATTATGACATATACGATATAAAATATATAACTATTAGCATGGGTGAAGTGTCACTAGGAGCATTATCTCGAGTAGGTTTAACAAAATTGTCTAATTAAAAAAAAACCATAAGTTTTCCTACAATTTTAGCACCAAATTTATGTCCACGTGATTCACTTATGAGCTAAATCAATTAAGTGAACATAATACTATATGTGAAGATGACTTATTGTCTAAGCATGGTTGGTGAGATGATTGTATCCCATTCAATTTTTTGGATTGTGATGAGATCATTAAAGAGTTAAAATCTTGACATACATTTTGATTTGGTGCTACATAATTCACACATCACATCTAAAAACACTTTAAATTAAAAAAATCAAAAATCCATTAAAAAAATATATATTCAAGAACTACAAAACTCAGACATATGCATGACATACTTTTCTAGTACACATGATTTATTAATATTATATACATGGTGAATTACATATATATTTTACACACACATACTTTTTATGTTATACATGAGTGAGATGTGTGACATATAGGCTAAATATGATACATAGAAATATAGATATGTGACATTATTTACACTCATAGGATACCTTTATGCATTGGAGGCATGCCTACATTAGGATATCTTTACCCATTTATTAGGTTATATTTTTATACAATAGTCCATTGATCATAGTAGAATATTATATATTATTTCATCTTGTTCATAAATTTTATATTTATATTTCCTATGGATATTTTTATTTTCTATATTATATGATGACAATGATTAATTATGTGGACTAACATTGAATCCTCTATGTGTTCTTAATTTTGATGAGTATTACTTTGTGTGATCATTGACGTGTGTTATATTTCATGATTATATGAATTCATTGATTGTGTTTTATCACATCATATGTTACTTATGTTAGAGAATCATACTTTTCATGTCATGGCCATGTCATGTTTGAGTTAGGTCAGAGTTATGTCATGTCTTGAGTGATTGTGTGATTCATGATCATGATATTGTGTGCAGTATCATGGTTACATATGTGATTATTACTTTTATATCGGTACCTTGATTTATATTATGCTTATTTTTATTGTGTGTGATGCCATAATGTCTAGCATGTATCTACTTTATTGCTTATTACTTGTGGCTAATTAATATATCTACTTGACATAACACTTGTGTGCCCATTGCCTTGGATTACATGTTTCATAAATAATTGAATTTTAAATCCTTTCTATTTTAACATTTATTATCATGATATGTATACATATTTTAAGTTATTACATTTTTATAAATAACATGGGTGTAAATAACTATTTATTTTGAGATGACTGAATCATAGGCTTCATCCCTTGAATCAAGACATGACATACAAACAGTAAATGCTTTGGGTTAGATTATGTGATTTAGACAGGATATATTAGACATATTAAGGCATATATGAGGCATATATAGGGAATTATAAATAATTATGATTAATTATTGGATATTATGTGATAAACTAAGATAAATTTAATGGGTTTGATTGAATAAATTTATCAACTTAAGTTATGTTGGATGCTTCTCTATATGGTGATTCCTTAAATGAGATGTGGTGTTTCTCTTCAAGGATAATGAGTTATATATCCTTCACTATTGGCTATGACTTCCTTTAATACCTATAATTCACATAGACCTACGATTTTATTTATTGTTGTGATTCTTTATTACTGACTACTTGGTGAGTGGTGATTTGTTAGTGGTTGATTTACTTGGTGATTGAGGATATCACCAATGATTTAATTAGGGATACTACATACCTCCCTTCCTCGAATTTCTTGTCTTCAAACAATTATAAATTGGGATGTTCAAGAATTATTGCTCCTACCCATGTGGCATCTTTGATTGAAATTTTTTTCCAATGAACTAAATACTCTTTGATACTTCTATTTATCATCCTCTTCTCACAGACCTCAAGGATGGCTTTGGGTATTAAATCCAACCTGATAGTATAATCAAACAGTGCAAGAAAATCCTCTAGCATAAGTCCTTTATAGTAGTGTATAAATAATGCAATTAACTCTTGAAGATAATGCAATTCAATCATTTTTACCTCTTCATTGCCACTCTGTAGTGCATAATCAAACACATCACAAAATATTCTCTCCAGTTGATCTTGAGTATGCTTCTTGTAAAGTAATTTTTGATGCATTTCACTTCCATAAATGCTTGTGATCAACCATCTAAATATTTCTTGAAAGAAGTATAATTCTAGGGTGTTGGGTCTAATAAGTCTCAAAATATTAAAGAGATCTTTGATATTGTTTTGATAGAGTGTAGCTGACAATAAAATCCATCTCCTAGTATGTATTTGGGTGAGCAAATTTAGTATGTTAGTGTTTTTATTTCAAGCGAAATGACCCTCATCTAAAACTAACAATTTTGGACCTTTTAAAAGAATTTTTTGGCAAGATGTGGCCATTTCATTCTGATTATAACTCACAAACTATGCTTGAGAACTATGAATAACTCAACTAGTTTATCAAACTTAGAACTTATGTTTGGGAAACAATCCTTAAGACCTTTCTCTTGTACACACTGAAGTTTTTCTTCACTCTAACACAGACAACACATATCATCATCATCATTGTCATTACTTATTTAAATAAACAACTCATGTTCATCTCTAATATCTAGATTTTTTATGTCATTCTTCCTAATAGAAGAATCCACAAATATCAACTCCCTCTTGGATAAGCATGTTTAGACATTATTTTAATTAAACATTGGATTTCTTCATCTTTATAAAATTAGAGCTTGACATATGTAAGGAACCTAGAGATCTTGACATGTATTCCTTAATGCTTGGAGAACTAAAGTCACTTAGATAAAAAATTCTTCTACAAGTATTTTTTTCCTCATTGAACTTGGTAAAATCAAGATCTGAAGCGTCTAGTAAGGCCGAAAGGGATCAAAGGTCCATCATGAAATGATTTTGGCTTTTTACTGCTCTTAGATAACATTTCTCCACCCTGCTACCACTACCAAAAGTAAAGAATAGACTAAGTTTTTCTAGAACCATTACTAGAAGTAAAGAATTCTTGCAATAATCACCTCTTGCATCTATCGGGGGTTCATCATATTTTGTTTCATTTATAGATGATTATTCTTGTAAGGTGTGGATTTATCTTCTCAATAAGAAATTTGATGTATTTTCTTATTTTAATAAGTTTAAAGTTTTGGTAGAGAACCAAAAGGGTAAGACAATAAAATGTCTTAGAAAAGAAAATGGAGGGAAATTTTGTTCAAATGAGTTTATTCAGTTTCATAGTGAGTGTGGCATATCAAGGTAGTTTACGGTTGTTAGAACACCACAACAAAATGGTGTTTTAAATGCTTAAACTATACAATCATGGAGAGAGCTAGATGTATGATTAGCACTACTGGTTTGGAGTAGAAATTTTAGGGTGAGCTTATTACCATAACCTACTTCTTAATTAATAGATCACCCACTACAGCTCTAGATCTTAAAGTCCCTGAATTAGTATGGATGAGTAAACCTGTTAATTATTATTTTCTTCATGTTTTTGGTTCTAATGCTTATGTTCATATTCCAAAAGAGAAAAGGAATAAGTTAGACACAAAGTCTATGAAATGTATTTTTCTTGGATACGTAGAAGGTACAAAGGGGTAGAGGTTATGGGATGTTGCTTCTCAGAAGCTTGCTACTAGCCGAGATGTTATATTTAATGAAATATTAGTGCAAAGAAGTAAAGAACATTAAAGTTAACAAATTTTGAGGTCATGATTTGTGCAGTCATATAAAATGCATTTAAGGTCAATTCACAATATTTTCCTTATATTCATATAAGGTCAATTCAGATTTTTATCTTATCCATTTGTAGGGGATAATGTTATTATCATCAATAATGATATTGAAATTAGAAACTCTACCCTGTATAGATTTCAAAATACTACCTAGATTCCACACCATAATGCAAAGGTAATTTTGAGCCAAAGGATCTATCTTCACTCTTTTACCCTACTTATAATGATGGAAAAATTGAAATAGATTTGTGCTATCATTCCCATATCTTACGCTGAAATTGTAAAGAGTACTTACCCTCTTTAGATAAATTAGGAGATTTTGAGAGATTTACTTTAGCATTAGAATTCATTGAAATATTTTATTTAATTGCATGCCTATCAACATGATTATTCTAGAATTTAGTCTTATATGGTAGTGGCTCACTCTTTGGAATATTATTTTCAATTATGGGTATTTTACATTCAATGTGTAATGTCTGATTCTTCTTGATTTAATTAATAGAAACATTTTATTTATCAGAAGACATGCCCTCTTCTAGTGAGGACTCTTCACCTTCAACTTGCATGGTAGATTCTTTTTTTTCTTGCTCACTGGTTCGTTCACTTTCTTTTAGCTCTAGTCCTGGCCTTTCTTCTTTCTTTAGGAATACATTATTGGGTTCTTGCACCATGATCTCCTTCTTAGAAATATTTTGAGGTTTTGGTTTTAGTTGCTTTTCTTCCTTTTTTAATTTTCTACTTCTACCTTCTTCGAGCATCTTCAAGAATTATTTAAAGGTAAAGTCAAACTTTTCATCATATGTGGGAAGCTTACTCAAATGATTTTTCGTGATCCTTCTTATTCTTTTTCTTGGCTCATGCCTCTTTTTTAAGTCACAGGAATCTCAGAGGATCATGTAAACTTGAAATTTCAGGCTTAGATTATAATATTCTTCATAGTAGGCCCCATAATCAATTTTGAGTTATTGTTTCCATTCTTCTTCTTTTGACTCTTTTTTGTCTAGCTATATTTTTATTGATGCCACTAGATCTAGCGGTGATGTCCCCTTTTCATATAATTTTTGTAATTAATAAAATTGCCTGAATAGTGATTTTAATCATTTGAAGACATAAGGCAATTAATTAATTATTAAAATAGAACTATTTTGAATAATTATTCGAATTACTAGAAAAATGGTTTTAACCATTTGAAAAATTAAGGTAATTTTAATGATTATTCTAAGGGGATTTATAATTAATAAATTGCTTGAAAAGTGATTTTTATCATTTTAATTATTAGAGCAATTTAATTAATTATTTAAGGACTTAATTATTTAATTTTCCAAATATTAATTTTAATTACTAGTTTATTAAATCAAATTATTTAATGAATTCAAAAAGGCATAAAGTGAAAGGAATGTTAGCTTGGGAGCTAAAGTAAAGAAAGGAAAATATATTCTAAAAATGGCAAGTGAGGCTTATGAGGTATTTTACCTCCCCAAGGTGGTTCACCCCCCTTTGGAAGGTACAAATACAAGGTGAAGATCATAATTGAAGATATGTTGAATTTGAAAATTATTTTCTTCATGCTTGAAGAAACTATTGGGATGCATGCCCAATAGGTGTTTATTGTTTTGGTATTGATCAATCTATAAAACGTGTCTTTTGATGCCACCTTTGCTAAGGAGATCTTGTTACTTGCCCTAGAATGGGGCAATTTGCATTGAGAAGCTATTCTAATATTTTTGAGGCTCTTTTCTTATGTATTATTTCTGATTAATATTTTCACTATTTTTGTAAGTGGAGTGAACTATTTTGGGAGGCTTGATTGAGGGTTTGGAGGCCCCTTTAGGGTCTATCTATGCAATTTAATATTATGAAATTAATTGATAATTTTTTGCACATTAGCATGAGGTTTTTGATTTGTGGAAGATTTGAAGCCCTAACTTGATATAAAATTAAATAAGAATTTTCAGATTAATATTTATTTATTTTTTATAAGAAACTGGAGTTTTCAGAATTTTGGAACAATTTTTGATGACCTTCCCATGGAAGGAAAATTCCAAAATTATTTTTATTTGATAGTCCTTATTTTTATGATCAGTTTGAGCTTTTCTTTGCATCATAATTCCAAATATTGAGGGAGATAAATTTTTTAAGTTTTCAACTATTCATCGGAAATAATATTTGTTGAGGGCAAATTTGCAAGGGTTCTATTATGAATTAATTATTGAAGTAACTTTCTAAGTTTTAGTGATTGGTTTGGACCAAGCTTAAGTAGGGATTAGAGTGGGAAAGAAGGAATTCATTTCAACTAGTGTGGCACTAGGGTTTTGAGGATTGAATCATCAATTTCAGTGTCTTTCTTCATTGTGGCAAGAGCCATTCATGGCCAAATTCACAAGGTATTATCTAGTATTTAATTCAAGGTGAAATTAGAGTTAATTTTTAGTTTGAAGCTACAATTTTAGCAACTAGGATTTGTTTATTTTTAAATTTTATAATTTTAGAATTTGTGGATTTTGGGGAAAACCCCTTTTATGTGAAATCATCCCATTTGGGAACATTACACTAGCATGTTATTTTGATACTCTTTCAAATGCTTGTCCATTCTATCTTACCATACAAGCTAGTAGGATCATAGCTCTGATATCACTATAGTGTCCTTTTCTGAATATTTTATGAACTCTAAAATTTACCATGAATTATTTCCTAAACTGAGCATCAATCAAATACTAAAACAAACCACATGCAATATTGATATTGAAAACCCACTTGAAACTTTATTAAAATTCTTATTGTATTGAGATGAAAGCATACAAAATAATGGTAACAAAGAAACAAAATAATAAATTGGACATGCAATACAAAAATTTCAAATCTGATAACCACCCAACTATAATATTTTATTCAATGTGTTGTCTACACTTTTAACATTGAAAAATACATATAAATAGAGCTATAATTCACAACAACAAACCCTTACTTGTCAAACTCCCAATAAAATCACCATGCATAATAGCAATAACCTTGGTACAATAGTGAAACACCAAGGACAAGGTAACAATTTAGGGAAACAGATTATAGGGTTGAAAGGAGGGATTGCATTGAGTTGGAGGGTGGTATGTTGGCCCTAAATGTTGTCTATAACCACATGCAGTATTCTAAATTATTAATTAAACCTCATGCCATAGATTGTATAAGGTAAAATTCCAATGCAACAACCAATAGGATAGAAACCTGAATGCAACAAGGTTGTGGTTGGAAGAAAACCCAACGCAGTAGTTTGTAAATACTTCAAACCCTCACAAGTACTATAATCTAATAGCAATCTTTAGCCACACTGAAACTAGATTTTAATTTTGATTTGTAAGCACAATTATGACTCTTGAATATGGAATCACCTCAATGGGTGAGAGTATTTTCATCCTCCAAACCTGCATATCAAAGGGTTTTCATCCTCAGAGAAAAATCTTTAAACACAAAGCTCAAACTCTAGAATAGGGTTTTGTTTTCAAAGATGAATAATGAGTAATGACTCTTTTGATCCTAGTTCCTCCTTTTATAACTTTCACTTTTCCAATTTTCCCTAAAAGTATTTAAACATACTTTTAATAAAACAATACTTTTCATCCACTTAATAATAATTACTTTTTGACCCTCTTAATAATAATACGTGTCATTTTTATGCTATAAAATAAAAGTGACTTAGGACAACTTAATGTATTATTATTAATTTATTTCTCTAACTTTATCCCTTAGTCTAAGGGAAATAAGGAAGAGGCCATGGTTCTTCTGATCAGTTAATTCTAAAAATGGGAAATGACATAATTTTGGGTGATGGACTATGTGCGCAAGGAGTCAAGGGTAGCCTCCAACAAGACATGGGACAAGAAGTCACACTTGGGACTAGTCTTAACTTTAGAAAGGAAATATTATGCCAACATCAACTGAGAGAGACCAACAACATAATTCCTTGAATACAAAGCATCAACATGGATTGTGGTATGGTGAGTGATGGGGGATCTTAGAGGAGGAAGATGACAAAAAAAGACAATATAACTCAAAATAATGTGATGGGAAAGGGGGAATTGACTAGACATATAAATATGAGATATCAATGGCCTATTAATATAGGCATAATCAACCCCACTCACACCCCTATCATGTAGAAAGCAAAGTGAAACCACTTGAGGCCTAAAAACAAGGGAACGTATTTAAAATCAAAGGACCATAAGAGAAACACAAATGGAGAAATTGTTTCTTGTAGGTAGTGACTGAAATTTTTGTTGGGAGATAAACCGGAAGCACACAATTTGATTACCAAATACCAAGCAACTATAATATGCGGAAATAACCAGATTCACCAAGTAACTAGAATTCAGAGTAACACAGCGTATGAGAGACAATACACCAATTGTATTAATACTTTATACAGAAAAGAATACAATAAAGAAGATGCCACTTCTTCTCCACCACCTCTTTAGAGGCTCGCCACACCTCAAGTGAACAGTAATTCTTCTCCCCAAAGCTCTCCCTCTCAGGTCCCAACACCCAACTCAAATACAGAGTTGGTGTTCACCTCCCGTGCTCCACGCACAACACAAGTGTTCCACGCACTCCACAAGTACTCCACGTACTCAACAAGTACTCAAGGTACTTCAAGTAGATCTCCCATGAATCTCAACAACCTGTAATTCAACAGACCATACTTATGGAAGGAACTCCCTTGCCTTCCTCTCTTGCTCTATCTGAGTACACACCTGTACTCCAAGTAGATCCTGCCTGATACTGCTCCCTATTGTGTTGTTGTCTATATGATCTTGCACACCTGCAAATCAAACAACGGTTCTGCTCACCTGTGAACCTTGACCTTGCACACACATACACCTGCAAATCAACGATCTTACTTACCATGTAGATCTCCTATATAGGCCATGCAACTATGACCAAGATCCTACACTCCTGAAGAATCCAGCTGACTCTTCAAAACCAGCACCTACACCTGGTACTGTGGAACTAGGAGGAACACCCTTGCTCACCTCACACATAGAAGGAACAAACTTTGCTCAACTCAAACTAGAACACTTTTCCATTACAACCATGAGTCTATTATATAGATCTCATCCAAACAATAATTAGACATCTAATTACAATAATTAGATCCATAACTATGAGTCTAAAATTAGCACTCATCATGCAAACACTTGGTTCGTTAGCTAACTGCCCGTAATTAGCTCGCAGTCGAACCACACAGGCGACCGACGTCGGTCCCTATCTGCCTGGAGGTGACCGACGTCAGCCGATATATGACTGACGTCGATTGCTTCTCTATGCTATCCTACCGACGTCGGCTGATCAGACCGACCCCAGCTTCTCTGCAACTCAGCAACCTTCAGCAACCTCCTCTCCTGTTTGCATCAGTGAAGCTTTTAGCTCCACAACCTAACAATCTCCCACTTGGAGATAAATAGTTGCACTGTACCTGTACCTGTACCTCGTCTAATCTGTTTCCTGGTTTGTATCCCTCTTCAAGCTCCCACCTGAAGACAACCCACCACACATCCCGTGGTGTACCCCCTGTCATCCGAGTACCCTGCCACATTCGAACCTACAAACGCATGTAGTGAAGTCCTAACCCTGCATGTATACCTGCTGTTGGTCCCTCTCAAATCCCTGAGAGCCCACTTCCCTGAATTGGCTCCTAACTCTGACAGCTCCCACTGCATGGGAAAACTCAGGTCTATACCAGACCTCATGTGATTTTGGACACTGTACCTGTCCAGCCCTTATTGTGCTCTGGCTCTGCATCCCGAACCTCGCCAACACCTGATTCACATCAGCTCCCACTAGAGACAAAATCTACCTGTGATCTCCATGTCTCCCATGTCAAAGAATTCTGCTGCTCCAAACTCCTCATGACATGACACTGAACTAATCTTACCCTTAGCTCAGCAAAACCCTGTATGTACACCCCTGCTAGCTAGCATACTATCCACATACAGCAACAGAATGATGTTGCAATCATCATCCCCCTGGTAAGTCAAACCACAGTAGTTACCCTGACATTGACTGAAGCCATGCTTCATCCTCCACCTGTCAAAACCTGTACCACTGTCCTGCAGCTCCTCAAGACCATATGACCTGGTCTTCCGTCTCACATATCCGTTCTCTCTATTCTTCTACTAAGGCATCCATTCGTCTCTGTGCTTTCATCCAGCTGGCAAACCTACCAAAACTCCCATCTGGTTCTGCATCATATCCCTGCCTAGCTCCCACCTGTTTCCTGGATCCTTCCTGCTCTATAATCAGCAACAAGTATGAAGAAGAGGAACATGAATTTGAGGGCCTACTTACGCCTTCAGTCCTCCGTATGGGTGTTTGAGACTCCTTGACAGCATGCTGTCCACCCAAAATTCATTACAGTGACCGACCTCAGTCACTCCACAGTCTGCATCCGACCGACGTCAGTTCCATGCGTCTGTCCCTGACTACCAACCTGCTAGTGCTGGTGTCCCTACTGCCGACGTTGATCCTCCTGACCGACATCGGTCTTACGTACTGCCGACGTCGGTCCCATGACCTACGTTGGTCTTATCCTACTCGACACTGCCGGCTTCGATCTGCACATGACCGACATCGGCACTTGTCTGTTCGATGCCGGTTCCTCCTGACCGACGCCGGTACCTGTGTTCGCTTGTGAGTGATGAATTTTTACCCGTGAGCTCCTTTGAATCAAAACACATGTCCAAATTGCTCTGCTCAGAAGTATTCAGCCCCATCCACTGGTTTCTGTCCGCCATCTCCTCCAAGAACACCAAGGCTTTCCAGTTCTTAAGCCTGTCAAATATATGTCTTCCGCTTAAGAACATGCATCTCCTTCCTGCTCATGTGACCAAGCCTACGAAGCCACGTCTCCGCAACAGAAGAAGAATCAGTAATATAAACAAGTAGATAAAGAATACCTATTTTCTTACCACCAGCTAATTCAAGTGCATCCGCTGTGAGAGTTCTTGTGCATCTCTCATCACCCAATCTTTTTGAAGAAATTAGCCAAATCTCCAAACCTGGGACCTGCATGACCTTCATCAACACCTATGTGTTGGTCGCCTGCAATTTCAGCTTCACTTCCCCTTTGCCAATTCTTTGGCAAGGCTCACCAGCTCCTCTACCTGGGGCTGCATGGAAAGAGGCAACCGAATCTTTTATCCAAGATTCAACTTTATCCAAGAAACCTGCAAACACATCCTATGCAACAACACCTGCAACATCTGTATCTTCAGTTTCTTCATGCTGATCTGCTACCAACCAACAATCTCCTTTTACCTGCTCTTCCTTTCCATAGGACCGTGAGTGACCATCTGTGCTTTTCAACTCCTCCATTCTTAGCTTACTTTCATCTGCCATTGCTCTACTCCCACTCAATCAAAAATCCCTGAGAGTGACCTGTAACCAAACACAACACCTGCTCCCTGCAACCTTAGCTCTGATACCACTTGTTGGTATCAAGCTCAAGAACCTACAACCAAGGCTCTGATACCACTTGTTGGGAGATAAACCGGAAGCACACAATTTGATTACCAAATACCAAGCAACTATAATATGCGGAAATAACCAGATTCACCAAGTAACTAGAATTCAGAGTAACACAGCGTATGAGAGACAATACACCAATTGTATTAATACTTTATACAGAAAAGAATACAATAAAGAAGATGCCACTTCTTCTCCACCACCTCTTCAGAGGCTCGCCACACCTCAAGTGAATAGTAATTCTTTTCCCCAAAGCTCTCCCTCTCAGATCCCAACACCCAACTCAAATACAGAGTTGGTGTTCACCTCCCGTGCTCCACGCACAACACAAGTGCTCCACGCACTCCACAAGTACTCCATGTACTCAACAAGTACTCAAGGTACTTTAAGTAGATCTCCCATGAATCTGCAACAACCTGCAATTCAACAGACCATACTTATGGAAGGAACTCCCTTGCCTTCCTCTCTTGCTCTATCCGAGTACACACCTGTACTCCAAGTAGATCCTGCCTGATACTGCTCCTTGTTGTGTTGCTGTCTATATGATCTTGCACACCTGCAAATCAAACAACGGTTTTGCTCACCTGTGAACCTTGACCTTGCACACACATACACCTGCAGATCAACGATCTTACTTACCATGTAGATCTCCTATATAGGCCATGCAACTGTGACCAAGATCCTACACTCCTGAAGAATCCAGCTGACTCTTCAAAACCAACACCTACACCTGGTACTGTGGAACTAGGAAGAACACCCTTGCTCACCTCACACACAGAAGGAACAAACTTTGCTCAACTCAAATTAGAACACTTTTCCAATACAACCATGAGTCTATTATATAGATCTCATCCAAACAATAATTAGACATCTAATTACAATAATCAGATCCGCAGCTATGAGTCTAAAATTAGCACTCATCATGCAAACACTTGGTTCGTTAGCTAACTGCCCGTAATTAGCTCACAGTCGAACCACACAGGCGACCGACATCGGTCCCTGTCTGCCTGGAGGTGACCGACGTCGGCTGATATATGACCGACGTCGGTTGCTTCTCTATGCTATCCTGCCGACGTCGGCTGATCAGACCGACCCCAGCTTCTCTGCAACTCAGCAACCTTCAGCAACCTCCTCTCCTGTTTGCATCAGTGAAGCTTTTAGCTCCACAACCTAACAATTTTCCCATAAAAATGATAGAACTCATACTCAACCAAATCATATATAGGTATTTGGTGGGTCACAATGCAAGCATCAAAAGCACCCAAAGAATGACATCACCCAAGGAGTACACAACCATTAAATCCTTGTAATCACTAAATTTATACACCAAAATCGAGGTTCACGAACATTAAGTAGAAATTCCATCACTCTTAATAATATGTAGATTGCCAAAACATCATGACAAAACACTAAGATAAAGTAAAAACAAGAACAGAAAATAAAAACAAGAAGTAATGCAGAAAAATGCGCAGAACTCTCAATTAGGCTTGACTCATATGCATCCAAAGTATGAAATATTTTTAGAGGCTGACTATGGCATCTTGGCCAGCAAGAAAGAAAGAAATAAAAAATTATATTGATGTCCATAGATGACCAAAAGTACGTCAATGGGACTAAAGGATACAACCATTAATAATAAAAAGTTCTAAGAAGCAAGAATCCTAGAGGTGAACCAAAGAAATAAAGTACAAAATACAAAATAGAATAGCATACCACTAACACAAGTGGTAAAGAAACCAATATAAATAGCAATGAAGGGTGAATAAAATCCCCCAAAATAATTTGTTAATAAATATGGGAGGCAAATCTCATTGAATGCCTCTGTCTATGCTTGAAGTGGAGGCATCATCTAAACCATTATCAATCACTGTGAGAGATTAGATAATGTTTTCCAATGAGTATACAAAATTAGAGGAGCCAAGTTGAGGGATCATAGGAGGAAACAAAACACTTCATCTAAAATCTCCCCTAACATCCAAGGCTGGTGTAACTCCTGTAGTATAAAAGAAGCTCTAATATTAGTCTGCCCATGTGGTATAGGAAGCAACTAGTAAGTAATAGATCCATATCGTCGAAGAGGGGTAGAGCCACCTTGACGGGGTGGAAAAAATCCACAATGCCAATAGATAGCCAACTTGGATATCTGAGTAGCTTTAGTAATGATGCACTGAGAGAAGTGTCACCTAACTGATCTATCAACTCTAATATGTGATGTACTTGTGTTTAAAGGATGATTAGTGCTACCAATCACATGGATAGACTAAAAGAAAGAGGTGATCAATAGGGAAGCTTTAGAGCCTTTAGGTTCCTCTAGTGGGAATCTACATTGAAAATTGACAACTCACAAATATAAAGAGCCAGGTACTATTGTTTTGTATATCTAAAGAAAGTAGTTAGAGTGTTATCTAAGTCTCTATAGAGGTAGTGACATCTTCCCCATGTCTCATAATAAATAGGCATCAAAAAATGAAGTGGTCCTCAAGTTCCATCTCTTAAAGGGAATAAAGAAGAAAGATATAGTCCAAACGGAGAATTTGATGGTCTCTTTCAAATTGTAATTGGTGACGAAACCTCAAGCTATGAGACCAACGGCACTGGAGATAGTGAGATTGATGAATAAATCATCCACCCATTGTAAGAAATGATTAGGCATAGAAACCAAGCTTGGGGCTTGTTGACATTGTGGATTGCACCCTTTGAAGGGAGGCTCAGATCTCTTCCTCCATGTGGCATAATGGATACATTCATCTTGTTATGGGTTACAAACTTGAGGGATGAATCTCTAGATTAGGGGATAGCTCTTCTTGATGCATCTTGAGGCCCTGTATTTCCTACTACGAATAGTGTGGGGGGATGAAAAGAGAAAAATTATTGAAATCAGAACCTAAAATAATATGACAATGCACAAAAATGGTTGGTCTTCTCAACTTGGACATACACTTTACACTAGAGAGAAGCAAGCATACACTTCATTCAAATGAGAACCTTTACTGCATCAGTGTTTCCATAGGGGATACCATGGAACTATAGGGAGGAAGAACTACCATAGGTGTTCTAAGACACACTATGGACAATCTATTCACATATGCCTATACTTTGAGCTGGACACTTCTTGTTGAATTGCAAGAGAAGAACTCATAATACACTAGATATGTTTGCATAAACTCATGAAAGCATGAAAAGGAAATGACTTAACATAATATAAAACCATAGACATATGTAAAAGTGCAAGCTCAAATGAAGGTAAAAAATACTTCTTTTGATTCAAGGTAAATTTCTTCAGGGTTTCACCATACAATCTGAGAGAGATCCTTTCTCCAATGAGAAGTTATAAAATATATAGAGAGATTGGAAACAGATGATTGAAAAGTCAAGGGATGGAAACCCATGCTGAGTCAACACTTCTATAGAGACCACAAGCCCATGTTGTTGTTGTATCCTTCCAATTTATGTATGAGAGATCCATGTTTTAGATGTCCAAGTCACTACCCTTACTATCATGGGCCTGCAAAAACATGGGATACTCCTCCTAGCAACTAACAAGGCCATCCCCAAGTTGTGTTGACTGGACCATGCTCTCTTCAATGCTAAGTACAACTAGTTTTGCATTAATGGTGAAGCGTGAAAACATGGACTACTCCCCTCTATAGTTTGAAAACTAATCCTTTTATTAGTTTTTGGTAGAGACTATTTCACCTAAGTACATTTACTCTTCCTGTTGATGACACCTGTGCCACCTACCTTAGTCTAGTTCATCCTTAGGTCTGTGTTTTGACTTGTCATGCCACTTGGAATGTTTTGAGCTTTTACTTTATTGCATTGTGTGGCCATGTTCTGGGTTACTCACCTTATTTTATTTTGCTTTGTTATTTCCATTTTGTCTTTAACCATTTGAGCTCACAGGTTTTTGGTAATGTGAATTCCTTTGAACAAAATGTCTGAAGGAATTCTATTTTAGGCTTTCACTCTTTACCTTTCTTTTAGTAGGCGTTCAAGCTTTTCCCGCCTGATTACTTCCCAATGACTAGTTTATCACCCTAAATTTGGCATTCACGAGCCCGTCATTGGACATTTGAATCCCAACAGCTAGTCCTCCATCATGTAATTGATGTCCATACAGCCGTCACTCACTAGGACAATTCCTTCAGGTCCCTTATCGCTTCAAGTTTTAAGGCTTTTGCTTCTAAATTCCTTTAGACAAAATGTTTGAAGGAATTCCTTCAAACATTTTGTCTGAAGGAATTCATATTGATCTCTCTTTTGTTCATCCCCTTTTTAATGAGCTTTCCTTTAGACAAAATGTTTGAAGGAATTCTTTCTTTTATCTTTGGATTTTCCCAAAGGGCGAGTGCCCTTTAGGATTTTTATTTTCATCCCTTGCTTTCTTAAAGTGCCCTCTTCAAGGGCCATTTGAGCACATAAGTACCCTTCAAAAAAAAGGAAATTGTCCACTTTCTTGATCAAGTGCCCTCCGCAAAGACCCTTACCCTTCAGACTTTTTGCAACTGACAAATTTTTTCAAACATTTTATCTGAAGAAATTCTTTTTGGCTAGCCTTGTTTGGTTTTCCTTTAGATAAAAAGTCTAAAGGAATTCTCCTTCTGCTTGTCAGTTTTCCCAAAGGGAAAGTGCCCTTCAGGCTTCTTGTCTTTGCCCCTTTGCTTCAACTAGATGCCCTTTGCAAGGGAATTTTGAGCCAAAAGTGCCCCTTGGAACCTTTGTATTAGTCCTCATGCCAATGAAGAGCCCTCTACAAGGTCCATTCTATCTTCCAATATACCTTTTTGAAGTTTTGTAAAGGTCTAATTTATCTTTGAAGTGCCTCCTGCAAGGGTACATACTCTTTGGGGAAAATGCAAATGACCCTACAGAATGCCCAAGTGCATTCTATGGAAAAACACTTGCCTTAAGAAGCATCTAAGACCAATTCAGCTCTTCTGAAGGACTTACTCAAAAAGATTTAAAGTAAAGACGTCTCAAAACTAGGTTGCTCTGTGTGTGCTGGAAAAGACCAATGCTTGATGAGACAACACCTACACCTACACAAAAGCAACTTTTCCCTTAATTTTTAAAAGGTTATGACCTATTTTCAAGGTAAAAGGTCATGATGAACAAGGTTTCAAGGGGAAAAAGAAGGGGAGGTGCCCATTTTTGCATGCAAGATTCACAAAATGATCAACAAATTGGTGACTCATAAGGGAAGCATGCATGTTATGCTTGAGAAGCCTAGTGGTCTAAAAGTCCATTGGGCATGGAGTCAAGATGTAGCTTGAAAAGTTGGCAACATCCATGTAAGGACCTAAGAACCAACAAATATTTTACCCCAAACAACAAGGAAAAACACATAAAGGCTAAAATATTACACATGCATAACAATACTTAGGGGAAATGAGGAAAAAATACAGAAAATATGTACATGACAAAAGAAACCTAGTAACCATGCTTAAGATATATCCCATTGACTAGGATATGTATCTCTTCACCATCCAACTTGGAGATTTGGAAAGCATTGTGTTGCTTGCATTGGGCGATGACATATGGGCCACTCCACAGTGCATCAAACTTCATGTGCCTTCTTGGCTTGGCTCAGTCTTCATCCAACTTCAAGACAAACTCACCTTATGAGAAGCTCTTTGGCGTAGACCTTTTGTCAAAATGATTCTGTTGTTTGATGTTAAAGGCTGGTCATGGCATCCATGGCTTAGTCTCTTCCTTCTTGAAGTTCCATTAGCTCATAATACTTGACTTCTAGGCTATCGCTCTCTACCAATTCCAACTGATGGGCAAGATCCAAAGCTGGAAACTCAAGTAAGATAGGAAGTCTAGCTTCCCTTCCATACATAAGTGTGTATGGTGAATTCCCAATCACCCTCTTTGGAGTGATCTTGTCTGCCTAAAGAGTTATCTTCAACTTGGCATACTAAGTCCTTTGAGTTTCATCCATTGTCCTTTTTATGATGCTAATCAAATTCTTGTTTGTGAACTAGGCTAGACCATTCCCTTGTGGATAGTAGTTGGATGAAGTGCTGAGATATATGCCATACTTTAATGCCCATTCACTTGTCTTCATTCCCAATAAATCCAAAGTATTGTCTGAAATGATTATGGTTGGGACCCCAAATCTCATCACTATGCCTTCATAGAAGTCTAGGATGACACTCTCATTGGTCTCTTTTAAATCTATGGCCTCTACCCATCTTGTGAAATAATTTGTGGCAGTTAAAACCCACTTGTGGCTAGCACTAGAAGGAGGATTTATTGACCCTATGAAGTCCAACCCCCATTGTATGAATGGTTGTTCCACCTGAATAGGATGAATAGGTATGGCAGCTAGCTATTGCTTCCCATTAAAGAGCGCATATTTTTGACATTTCCTCACTCAAGCATGAGTGTATCTAAACAAACTAGGCCAAAAATAACCGGTCTTCATAATCCTTGCAACTGTGGCCTTGGGATTAAAGTGGCCACTAGTTGGTCCATGAAACTCAGACAATACTCTGTCAACTTGGTCTGAATCAATGCATCTCAAGATTACCCCTAAAAATTCATTCTTAAATAGCACTCCATCAACTAGGACATAAGGAAGAGATTGGAGTCTAAAATACCTCCTCTTGGTCCTATCAAGACCTTGTGGACACTCACTAGTTTGAAGGAAATGAACCATGTCTCGTGCCCATCTCTTCATGATTATAGGTTCTGCTATTGTAGGTTCATCATGGAGTACCAAAAAATCCTCTTTCAGATCTTTCAAGTCTATATTGAGGTGTTCACATATCCCTCTTCCCCTTACCATCTTGGTGGTCTTGATTTCTATGTCATACTCCATTTCTTTGGTGATCCAAACTACCCTTTTCTCATTCAAGTCTCAGGTCAGCAAGAAGTATTTTACACTAGGATGTGGCACCATGATGTGAATTTTTTTGTTAGACAACATATGTCTGAACTTATTCAGACTTCATATGACTACAAGCACTTGCTTCTCATCATATGTTTATCTAACCTCATAGCCTTCTAAACCTTGTCTAAAAAAAGTGATAAGTTGTTCTAAATTCTCACCATTTGTTTGAGTGAGCATAATAGAGATTACCTCTTCATCCTAAAGGTGTATATATTAAAGTCCTTGGAGAAGTTTGGATTAGTTAGGGTAGGAGCTTGGGTGATAGCTTGCTTGATACCTTCAAAGCTTTCTCTTCTTCTTGTTATCCATGTGAACGTCTCGTCCTTCCTCAGTATGGAAGTTAGTGGCTTGACCAGCTTAGCAAAGTTATGAATGAATCTCCTAATGAAATTTATTTTACCAAAGAAACTTTTCAGGCCCATCTTGTGCTTAGGCAAAGATAATGCTAAGATGGCATGCACCCTCTCTAGATCAATGGACAGGCCTTATTTTTAAACAACATGGCCCAAGAGCTTGCCTTCATGGATGGCAAACACACATTTCTTTGGGTTGAGAGAGATGCCAAACTCTTTACACCTTTCAAATATTTGACTCAGGTACTTCAAATGTTCACTTGCCTCCTTAGAGAAGACTGCCACATCATCAAGATAAACCAACACAATGTCATTGATCAAACATTAGAAATCCATATCCATAGCACATTGGAAGGTAGCTCCAAAATTTGACAATCTGAATGAAATATTCTTGTAGGCATATGTTCCCTACTTGGTGGTGAAGGCTATCTTGTATTGGTCACATTCTTGTACTATGATTTAATTATATTTAGAGTAGCCATCTAAAAGGTAAAATCTTTCACTTCTTGTCACCATCTGAAGAATTTGCTCCATACTTGGAACAGGATAGTGATCTCTCAATGAGACTATATTCAGGTCTCTAAAATCCACACATAATCTAACCTCTCCACTCTTCTTCCTAAAATAAACCAAATTGGCCAGCTAAGAAGAGTGTTTGATAGGTAAAATGATCTTAGACTCGATCAGTTTGGTGAGTTCCTTCCTCATGAGAGACTCAATCTTTGAATTGATTGGCCTTTACTTTTGCTTGATGGGTTTGGCACCTTCCTCCAACTCAATGGTGTGTTGGTCCAAGCTTGGGTCAAATCCCTTCAAATCATCATACTCCCAAGCAAAGACATCAGCAAACTCTTGACATAACATAATGAAATCATGATTTTCCTCTTTGGTACACACCTTCCCAAGTGCAAGTAACTTATCCTTGTAGATCTTTACCCTTTCATAATTTTCCTTCTTGGTTGAAATGCTTGTTTTGTCTCTCTTGATTTGGTCATCTTTGTTGAAGATGCTCTCAAGAGTTACCAAACCTTTGGGAAGCCTGTTGGTCTTTAGCTAAATAATCTACCCATCATACTACAGTTGTAGCTTAGATTAATTTTTGGAAGTGAACTCAGCTTCTTCCTACAATAAAAGTGATATTTATTGGTCACTTTCAAACACCTACCGATTGGTGACATTGTTTGATAAGGACGGCTGCACAATCACCTTTAAATGATGTTGATTCTTGCTTTGTCTCACCCCCTTTAGGATATCAAATTGAGCATCAACTATTGTCAGTCTATCCGCATGTTTGTTCTCCTCTCTTGGAATGGAAGTGATGTTGAAAGTAGTGAAGTTATCCACAAGATCCCACACTCTATGCTTGTAAGACTTGATTAAGGAGTTCTTGGTCAAGCTTTGACCTCTCACTTGGTTCACAATTAACTTAGTGTCTCCAAACACTTGTAATTCTTTGATTCCTCTCTTCCTTGCCCATTCTAGGCCATGAACAAGGGCCTCATACTCTGCTACATTGCAAGTGTAGGAGAACTAAACCCTAAAATTTGAGAAGTATTTATCCTTTGAAGGTGAAACCAACATTGCCCCACTACTAGATCAATCAAAGAACAAGTGCCATAAACCACAGTCCTCTTGATCAGTCTTCATCAATTTCAGCATGAAAGCATCTTTCTCATGCATGTAGTAGACTCCAAGACTAACTTCTTCAATGAACTTGTAAGGATCATGCTCAAAATTGTCATTTCCCCATTCATCTAGGAGCAAATCAGCAACTCCTACAAGGGAAGATGATGGAGATTGGTCCACCTGGAGCTCTTCTTCATCAATGATTACATAGTTCACATTCACCACTTTGGGTGAGTATGGATTAGGTGATCCTTATGGATGGGCTCTAACTCAATCTTTACTTTAGTTCCATACTTTTTCCTAAAAACCATGTAAGACCAATTGGCTGCCAAGTATCCACCTATCTTGGATGTGAAATCCCTTGACAAGCAAAGAGCAAAGTAAGGAAAAACATCGGCCACTACCACATCATGAGGAATTAAAAAGGTCAAATAGGCATGAAGAGTCATATTCAAGCCTCTTGCCACTCCCGAGGTCTTAGCTAGTGATCCATCCAACTGTAAAACTCCTTTGGTCATTTGTTCATACTTGAGGCCTAGCTTATCAGCTATGCATTTGGGAATAATTGAGGTCCTTACTCCACTATCAATGATGTAATTATGGGCCAATAAATCACCAATAATTAGGGATAAATAGAAGGGAGGGACCTTCTCATCTTTATTTGCTTGACCTCCGGTGGGAGGAGCCCCATTTACTATCAACACATTATCATTTCTTGTCGGGATAGTTTGCTCACCTAGCCCATGCAATTCTTATTGAAATATATCCTCTTGTCCTGGAAATGCTAAATATTCCCATAATGAGATATTCATGTGTAGATTCTTCATTTGTTTTACTACATTGATTAAAGGATTGCCCCCTTTAGAGTTCTCTTTAGGAACATTTGTAACCTATGGTGTAACCTGAGGAGCTGAAGCTACAATCGATGGCCTATAATTGGGAAAGTTTTGATTTGTTTATGGTGAAGGAGACATTTTAGGTGATTGTGTGGTTACTTGAGTGGTTGCTTAAGCTTCATCAATGGCTCTCCTTTTGGACCTGGTGTTGACTGCAACATAATCATTCTGATTACCTGTGTTCCCCACATAGTTGACTATGCATAACTCTCCTTCCAAGTGATTCATAAGAGTGGAATCAAATTGAGCCTGCCTGTTATCCATCCCAAGTTGTATTGATATCTCCAAATTTGAGAATTTGGCTACTTGGTCACCTTCTGTGGTCATGCTTTGATTTGGTAGCTAACTGGCATAAACAACTTGTTCTTGGCCATGCTCCAAGGGTGGATAATTAGGCTGATCCTACACCAAATTATTTTGAGTGGGGATAAGAGCCTTGGAAGATGAAGGATCATTTGGATTATATATTTGGTAAGGCTTGACATGTGTAATTTGACCTTGACTTTGATAATAATTTTGGAAAGGAGGCCTATTTGCTTACCTAAACTATTGGTAGCCTTGATTTGGCCTATAACTCTAAGCTTGTTTCCTCTTGAGGGTAACTAACTCATTGGTAACACTCTACAGTAGGCTCTTAACTTCATGGAGATCATTTACAGGGGTAGCCGTTAGCTTCTCTTGATTAGGCAGATGAGCTAGGGTGGGCACAATAGGTTGGACTAAGGGTTGTAAATCAAGAAAGAGTGGCATATGAGCTTTAGGAGATATCTTTTCAACATGAACAAGGCAATTTTTATTAGTTATGGCTATCTCATAAGCAGTGGGTAGAGTGTTCCCACCCATAGACTGTATCATGATAGCAATGTCACTATTTAGGGCCTTCAAGTAATAAAGGAAAGCATAGCTTGGGGTTGGCCTTACAAGAATTGGGATTTTATCCCAAGTCTTTTGGAACCTAGCGTTAAAATCTTTCATAAACTCATGTGGGGCTCTCTTCACGGTGGTTAATGCTCGACCAGAGACAAATGGTCACTGTTTTCCCCAAACCTATTGGTCAATAGGGTCCCTAACTCATTCCATGAGCCAACTGAGTTCAATGGCAAGGTCCCATACTAGTCTAAAACTTTTCCTTTGAAGGACAAGGCTAGCAATCTAATGGCTACATTTTCCTCAATGATATTATGGATATTACAAAGGTTGGATATGTTTCTGATATGCTCAACAATAGTGATTGGGCCCTCTCCACTAAAGGGAAGAACATTTTTGAGAGCTGTCCCTAGAATTGGGTCATACTACTGAAGGTTGAAGGGACTCTGACCATTGAAAGCCACAAAAGGGAAAGCCATCACTATGAAAGGATTCAACTGGGATCTCCTTGAGTAGGTGTATTTTATGGTTGGTTTAGAAAATTGGATTGCTACATAAGTGTGGGTATTTTCAAACCTCAACCTTTTCATTGAGTTCAAAGTTAACTCAATAAATTCGAAAGCAACAACCCTAGAAGAAGATCTTGTAGTGACCTTTGGCATGGGATGCCAGGCTGATCATTAACTAGAGACTGAGTTAATGAATCAAGTCACCAGGTGCTGAATATAGCTCCTTTTGGATTTTTAACAATATCAAGACCAACACCAATCCTAAAACTTGTAGGACATAGAAATATGTCCCATCAAGGGTGCCAAAAATTATTGACATTATGGATTACACCCTCTGAAGGGAGCCTCAGCTCTCTTCCTCCACGTGGCATAATGGAGACATTCCTCTTGATGTGGGTTAAAAACTTGAGGAATGAATCTCTAGATTAGAGGTTATCTCCCTTTGATGCACCTTGAGGCCCTGGATTTTCTACTCCTAACAATGGGGGGGATGAAAAGAGAGAAAATTTACTAAAATGGGAACCTAAACTAATATGGTGATGCACCAAAAATGTTGGTCTTCTCAGCTTGGACATACACTTTACACCAAAGAGAAGCAAGCATACACTTCATTCAAATGAAAAAAAATTCATGCATCACTATTTCAACAAGGGATCCTATGGATATATAGGGAGGAGGAACTACTAGAGGTGTTCTAAGACACACTATGGATAATCCATTGACATGCACCTATACTCTGAGCTAGACACTTCTTGTTGAACTACAAGAGAAGAAATCATAATACACTATATATATTGCCATAAACTTATGAAAGCATGAAAAGGAAATGACTAGACATAAGATAAAACCATAGACATATGCAAAAGTGCAAGCTCAAATGAAGGTAAAAAATGCTTCTTTTGATTCAAGGTAATTTTCTTCAGGGTTTCACCATAGAATCTGAAAGAGATCCTTTCTCCAATGAGAAATTACAAATATATAGAGAGCTTGGAAATAGATGATTGACAAGTCAAGGGATGGAAACCCATGCTAAATTAACGCTTCTACAGAGACCACAAGCCCATATTGTTGTTGTATCTTTGTAATTTTCATATGGGAGAGCCATGATGTAGATGTCTAAGTCACTACCCTTGTTGTCCTGGGCCTACAAAAGCATGGGATACTCCTAATAACTGACAAGGCCATCCCCAAGTTGTGTTGACTGGGCCATGCTCTCTTCAATGATGAGCACAACTAATTTTGCATTAATGGCGAAGAATGAAAACACGGGATGCTCCCCTCTATAGTTCAAAAACCGATCCTTTTATTGGTTTTCGGTAGAGACTATTTCACCTAAGTACATTTACTCTTCTAGCTGATGATACCTATGCCACCTGCCTTGGTCTGGTTCATCCTTGAGTCTACGCTTTAACTTGTCACGCCACTTAGAATGTTTTGAGATTTTACTTTATTGCATTATGTGGTTGCATTTTGGGTTACTTGCTTTGTTTTCTTTTGCTTTGTTATTTCCCTTTTGTCTTTAACCATTCAGGCTCTCAAGCTTTTCATAATGTGAATTCCTTCAGATAAAATGTCTGAAGGAATTCCTTCAAACATTTTGTTTGAAGGAATTATCTTTTGGGCTTACACTCTTCGATTTTATTTTGGTGAGCCTTTAGGCTTTTCCTACTTGATTACTTCCCAATGGCTAGTTTATCACCCCAAAGTTGACATTCATGGGCCCATCATTGGATATTTAAATCCCAACGGCTAGTCCTCCATCATGTAATTGACATATATATAGTCGTCACTCACTAGGATAATTCCTTCGGGTCCCTTATTAATTCAAGTTTTTGGGCTTTTGCTTCTGAATTCCTTTGGACAAACTGTCTGAAAGAATTCCTTTGAACATTTTTTCTGAAGGAATTCATCATTGATCTCTCTTTTGTTCAGCCCCTTTTTAATGAGCTTTCCTTCGAAGAAAATGTCTGAAGGAATTCTTTCTTTTATCTTTGGCTTTTTCCAAAGAGCAAGTGCCCTTCAAGATTTTTGTTTTCATCCCTTGTTTTCTTAAAGTGCCCTCTGTAAGGGCCATTTGAGCTCAGAAGTACCCTTAAAAAAAAAGGAAATGGTCCACTTTCTTGACCAAGTACCCTCTGCAAAGACACTTACCCTTCAAACTTTCTACAATCGTCAAATTTATTCAAATAAAATATCTGAAGGAATTCCTTCAGACATTTTATCTGAAGAAATTCTCTTTGGCTAGCCTTCTTTGGTTTTCCTTTGGACAAAAAGTCTAAAGAAATTTTCCTTCTACTTGTCAGTTTTACTGAAGGGCAAGTGCCCTTCGGGGTTCTTGTCTTTGCCCCTTTGCTTTAACCAGCTACCCTCAGCAAGGGCATTTTGAGCCAAAAGTGCCCCTCAGAACCTTTGTATTGGTCCTTAAATCGATGAAGATCCCTCTGCAAGGTCCATTCTATCTTCCAACATACCTTTCAGAAGTTTTGTAAAGGTTTGTTTTATCTTTGAAGTGCCTCCCACAAGGGCACATACCCTTCAGGGAAAATGCAAATGACCCTACAAAATTCTCAATTGCATTTCGTGGAAAAACACTTGCCTTAAGAAGTGCCTAAGACCAATTTGGCTCTTCCAAAGGACTTACTCAAAAAGCTTTGAAGTAAAGACGTCTCAAAACCTGGTTGTTATGTGATTGTTGGACAAGACCAATGCTTGATGAGACAACACCTGCACCTGCACAAAAGTAAATTTTCCTTGATTTTTAAAAGGTTATAACCTAGTTTCAGGACAAAAGGTCGTGAAGAACAAGGTTTCAAGGGAAAAAAGAAGGGGGGTGCCCATTTTGGCATGAAAGATTCATAAAATGGTCAACAGGGCTAAGCGGCTCAAGGGGGAAGATCTAGGTGGTTTGGATATACTATCTATAGGTGTCCTCTCTGGCAACCCTACTGATGATGTCTTTTGTGGGAAGGATCCTGAGAGGGGTATCTAAGGAATACATGAATGAGGGGTAGCCTATCAATAGAGATGTCAATAGAAAGGACCAACCTAGTCTAAAAGTACCAACAGTACCAAAAGATATATGGAAATGTTTCCCTCTTTCTTAAAAGATGTTGAAAATATAAGTTATGCAACCCTTCCATCTCACTCTCTTATTATTTCCTTTTAAGTGAATGTGTAGAGGTATATGCTTCCTAAGTGGGTCCAAAAAAAAATTGTGTTCCCATCTTGAAGAACAGGTTCAAATCCATGGGATAGGGTATATGCAACTTATAATATTAAAGATAAACAAGTGTGGGGGATAAGATATGTCCACCTCACAATCTAAGCATAGTTAGAACATAGTTATGCAGGGTAGGATATGCCCACCTCATAGTCTAAGCACAGTCAAGTGTGTTGTTGGGTGTGCAAGGGCGGGTGGTCTCATATGAGTACTACATCATGGACCTTGAAATAAATTTTCTTTTGCTTTCCTTTTTTGCATTGTAAACAAAGGAAACCAATAGATATGAATCATATTGATTTATTGTGATTTGGGGTTGGTGAGGCTCAGGGCTCAAACACAAGCATACATTTATTAGCCACCTGCATTTGTTACTCAATTTTTGGAGAAGATCTCCAATAGGGGGCACACACATATTGAGTAACAAGCAATCCCAATCCGATTACCTAGGGATTGCATATAATATCAAGAGAAATCATTCAAGTCGTGCGAAGGAAAAATCCCAGTAATCTCACATCTACCTACTCGTCAAGTGGGTTTGCCCTACCTATCCTATCATGGTGTTTGAGCAACAACATACATAAGAGAAAGCAAGAGTAGATAATGAATGGGCACTTTATTACTATCAAGGATTCACTTATTATGTTTACTACCTTGTGCTTCTACATACTTTGCAAAAATAATTGCTTTTAACATTGCAAATTTATGATTTGTCTTTTTGGACTTAGTCTATTAATGTGAAGCCCTCATCTTTTGAGTTTCACCTTGAGTTGTTTGACTCTTGTTTGCCTGCATCTTCTACATTTGGACTCTCAAACTAGACCCATATTTCAAATTGAGTGCTACTTCATTTGGGTGCCTTTGGCACTTGCGAGGTTCTAATGCCACTATCGGTTTTTTTACAAATAACATACACAAGGATGGCATGGATACTAAATGAATAGTTTTTTATTGTCAAGGAGCCATCTATTGAATTGTTGAATGGGCAATAATACATACAAAGAATTTATGGAATCTTGTAAAGAAGTTACATTATAGACATTCCAATATGGCCACTAACACTAGAACCCCAAACATGATACAATTTTGAGTTTTACTATGCCTAACAAACCCTAATACCAAAAAAAATAGCACTTAAATTAGTTCTTATCCTTCTCGCAAATATGACTGAAAGCCTATACTTTTCAGCAATTACACCTATTATGGAAGTCTTTTTTGTTTTTCTTATCAGATATCTTAGCCTAGGTTCAGTATGAATGTTATGATGTTTACCGATCCTATATTATGGTGGCTCAAAAAATCATAATTCTAATCTTAAACACCTCAGGGGTCTTAGCAAAGTAACATAAAACACCAAATATTTTAAGACTGTTTTGCGAGACTTTTATTCATTGCTTATTTTTGTTCAAACAAAACTAGTTATAGTAGGACGGGCATTGAATCTAGGGAATGCAAAATATTAGAGACTTTGGAGACAGGTGCTTAACAAGATATCTAAAAAAAAAAAGGTATGCAACAAAATAAGAATTGGTGGATAAGACTAAATTTATATAAGGTAAAAGGTAACTTTCTGGGTCACTACCAAGTGAGACACCCATTTGGTATATGAGACCCCTCTTGTGGAAGTCCACATGGGGATTTTTTCAATTTACTTTACTTATTGTTCAAATTTTGTACTCGTGAACTTTGACCTCTTGACCAAACTCAATAGTAAACCTTGCCAGGTAAAGTGCGAAGAGCAATGAGAATATAACAAGATCTAAGAGCTATTATTCTTAACTGCTGAAAAAAGAGTGTCTTTTGATAAATTGTTATTCTCGTCTCTTGTAAAAGCCAAAAAAAGCTAAACAGAGTGCGGGAAATTTACCCAAGTATTTAGATACATTGTTATACAAATTACTAAAATATTTGAAAGCTTTTGTTTCTGAATTTCCCAGTACTGAAACCAGTGCTACTTCTCTTATCCTAACCCATAACCAAAAATATAAACACCGTTCCAAACTAGAGACTACAGTGCAGTCTAGCAGGAGCCAGTGGGTGCATCAACACAGAGTTTGGTACGGGGATCATATTCAGCCATGGTCTCCTGTGCCCAGTTCAAAGAGATTCGCCTTGGTTAAAGAAGGTAGATAGTGACATACCTTTTTCCTCCTACACCTAAAAGTTCCACAGCAGAAGCCTGTCGTTTGAGGGATGCTCCTTGTTTCTCGCACTCCTGTTGTATCTCCATAGCTCTTTCCCTTTCCTTTTTCTTCAAGAGAATCTCTTCAATGCAGCAATGAAGCATTCCATAGCAAGAAGCCATTCGGGTAGCTGATCTTAGCAATTAACAAACCGAGAAAATCAACGCTCAAAGGTGAAGTTTGGGATGCACTTCTCAATGACTTGTTGGCTGAGTTGCAAAATGATCCTTTCCAAAGTCGCAAGGTTCAAGTTAGAGGATAAAGTTCAGTTCAAGTTCACCAATGAATAAAGTTCGAACAAAAGAATTGTTTTCATGATTTTAATTTTCTACGTAAAAAATTGCATAAATATCTCTGAGTGAAAGAGTGGAGAGAGCTTTCAGTCCTCTGTTTTTAGTCTGTATATTTATACACACATATTTATAAAATAATGCAAAAGCATATCAAAAAGTTCCCATGTAAAAATAATGGATAAAGTTCAAGTTCATGATTGATAAACTTAAAGTTTTGTGAATTTTGAACTTTTCTCATAATGTATAGTGTACCTTGCAAGGCCAAGAATAATGGAATGACAACAAACAAGAATTTGTTGCAAACCAAAATTGTATTCACATTCATCAAATGAAGAAAGATTACAAATATTTATAGCTACAATATGACTGCACATTTCACCTTCTATGAATACTATTCATAATCCTATGTAGTCTATTCATCTACCACTATGTGACAAAAGCTCTCCTACAAATTACACCTACGATAAATAATATTATATACAAATAACATTAAATCCCCTCTTTAAGCCACAGGGGTTATTGTGAAATCAAGCATGCCTCTAAACTTTTCAAATTTTTCTCTTCCAAGCGCTTTTGTTAAGATTGTTGATTGCTTCATAGTAAGACAATGTAGCATTTTACACTACCATCTTTAACATAATGTTGAATCAAACGAAATTTGATATTGATGCACTTGGTTTGGTCATGAAAGACTAGATTCTTCACCATTTGAGTTGCAGATGTGTTGTCAACCATAAGTGGTGTTGATGAAACCTATTGCTCCTACAAATATGAAAGAACCCTTCTGAGCCTCAATATTTCTCTGGTTACATCTGCCATGTTTTCTACTTCTACTGAAGAAATTATTGGCACTTATTGCTTCTTTGGCTTCCAACTGATAACTGTTGTTCCTAAATTCATCACAAAACTCAAAATAGATTTCTCATCTTCAAAGTCACCAGCATAGTTAGAATCGAAATATCAAAAGTTTGAAGTCACTTGCTTTAAACTATTTGAATTCAAAATAATGTGTTCCTTCGAGATATTGAATGACTCTTTTTGTTGTTGCCCAGTGGCTTTCTCTAGGTTGTTGCATGAATCTACAAAGAACACCAACAAGAAAAGAAATATTTGGTCTAGTTGTGGTCACATGGATCAGCTTTCCACTGAGTTGTATATATTTGTTCTATAGGCATATTGAGAGACTTACAATCTGTTATTCCAAATTTGCCCAGAATTTCATCAATATATTTTTATTGAGTGGAGAAGATATACTTTGATTTTGAATCACTTCAATACCCAAGGAGTAATGAAGATAACCCAGATCTGTCTTTTCAAAGTCTTTCATCAACTCTGCTTTGAATTTTGCAGTGTATCTGTCATCACTTCTTATGATGAGCATATCATCGACATACACCACTAGAAATATAATAGTTTTGTCAACTGTTTTGACAAAAAAAGATGTCTTCAAACTCAAAACATTTAAAGTTCATGTTCAAGAGGTGCTCACTGAGTTTTTCATACAATGCTATTGGGGCTTGTTTCAAACCATATAACGATTTTTCCAACTTGTACACTTTGTTCTTCACTGTCAACTTCAAAACCTTCTAGCTAAGTCATACACTAATCCATTTTGTGCTACCAAAGCTAGCAAAATTCGAATGATAGTTTATTTGTTTATTAGTGCAAAAATTCCATTATAGTTTATCCCTTCTTTTTTAGCAAATCCCTTTGCAACAAGCCTTGCTTTGTGTTTGTCAAGTAAGTCATTTACTTTGTGTTTGTTTCAAAAGGCCCACTTGCAACCAATCGGTTTACAACCAATTGGAGAAACAACCAACTCCCAAGTTTCTTTTTTTACCAATGCATCATACTCACTCTCCATTGTTTTTCTCCATGCATCAAGCTTTTCAGCTTGTTTGAAGGAAGTAGGTTCAAAGTCAAAAGCAACTTTGAATTCTTTTTCTAGAGGGTGTTCCAAGGTCATTTTTTCTATCTTATCTTGAATTCCATCTAGATGTATGTGCATTTTTAGTGCCTATTTTTCCAATCTCATCAGGTTTGACATCTTTCAATGTCTATTCAACCTTTTTTATAATTTTTTTTTGAGTAGATTATCATATCACCAATGCCTTATTTTATTGATTTAAAGTTCCTTTATTTTCTAACATCAAACCACCTTTTGATGAAGTTTCACTTTCTTCCACAAGAGGAGTGTCGTTTTCAATTATAGGAATTAATAGAGATTTAATTATTTCCTAATTATCAATCCCCCCTTCATTGTTTGGAACCTCCATATCAATCTCCTTAAAACATTAAATTTAACATATTCTTCAAGTCGATTCAATTGTCAATCAATGCTTGTTGTGTCCTTTGTAGTTTCATAAAAAACATCTTGTGATGATAATTTTTTTGTTGTTTTCATCATACAATTTGTATGCCTTTGTGGATTATGAGTATCCTAAAAGGATGCATTTACCACTCTTGTGGTCCAATTTATTCATTTCTCCTTAGGAATCAATGCGTAGCAAGTGGATCCAAAAACTCAAAGATGTCACACTAAAGGGAGTTGACCACCCCAGACTTCATGTGGAGTCTTTATTTGTAGGGATGTTAATGGTGATTTATTGCGAAGATACACTATTGTTTGAGCTACTTTTGTCAGAAATGTAAATTTATCCTTTTTAAATATATTGCTCGAACAATGTTCATCACAGGTCTGTTCATCTGCTCAACTACTCCATTTTGTTGAGGAGTGTAAGGACTGTGAGATGATGTTTGATCTCATTTTGTTTGAGATAAGCTTCAAACACCTTTAACATGAATTCACCACCATTGTCAATCCTAAGTGTTCCAATGCAGGATTAAACATCATTTTCAACTATTGTTCAAAAAATTTAAGAAGTTTCAAAGGCTTCTAATTTTTTCTTCAAAAAATAGATCAAGTCATTTTGGTGTAGTGATCAAAAAACAACATGAAGTACTTGTGACAACTAGAAAAAAAATTGGCAAAGAACACAAATCAAAGTGAGGCAACTACAATTTTTGTTGGCTTTCTATTCTAACCTTTGAAATGGTACCCTTTCATGTTTAGCCAATACGCAAGATTCACACTTTTCAATATTTTTGGATAGTGTTGGTAGACCTACAACACCATTCTTTTGTAGTGTGTGAATGCTATCATAGTGAATATGTTGGCATTCCTTCTTCAGCAATACGATCAAAATATCTTAGAACTAAGTGCTCACCCCTTAGTTTTAATAATTTTTCTTCCTCATATCCAATAAGAGAAAATATATTATCACATTTCCTTGTGATTTTCACTTCTCTATCATCCAAGCAGAATGGAGTGACCTTGTTGTCGAATGAGCATTAGAGACAACAAATTTATTTTCAATTAAGCAAGGTATAGGACATGTGGAGAATGAAATCTGGAAGACTTGGTGACTTGAGTCAAATTGAACCTTTGCTTTGATGTTGCAAACTTATTTTATTTGACAAATATGCTTGACCACATCTCTCTTCATATTTGTTTTGTCTGAGATGGAAAGCACACATTTACTTGAAAATTGAGTTGAATCTAGTTATTGTAACAATATTGTAGATATTAGTTATTAATATTAGGTGTCTAGCTTAGGTGTCTTACATTTTATCTTATTCAATAAGCTTTCAATTCCCATAGGAATAGGAAGAGTGATTGAGAATGTGAATTGCATAGTCTTTTGGTAGTTTATTTATTGTAATGTTTGCTCTCTTTTTTTTTTGAATCATGAAGTACAAATTCCATTGGCATTCCCTATAAAATTCGGCCTGTCAGTTCTGAGATTTTCTTCTTTTCCTTTTTTGTTTTTTTTTTTTTTGATAAGATTCAACCTTGTCCCACGATATTTTGCATTCATGGGTCTCATGACTACGTTTTCTTTCACAACATTTACAAAATAAATGTTGTTTGTCATTTCACTTTTTTTGAAGTAGACTATTGTTTTTTTCAAATTAGCCACATTGCCCCTTTTTTCCCTTTGCCTTTATCATTTCCACTATTATTGAAATAATTTCCCTTTTGATTAGCATTGCAAATGTTTTCCCTTGTGTACTCAGCAGTTCCTCCAAAAAATCTCTTGGCCATCTTCTCAACCATTTAATCAAAAGTGAAAATCTTCAAGAAATTGTTTGTTTGCAAAGACTCCAAGTAGGTTGAGTATGTAAGGAGAAGAGATTTTATGAAGGCATCAATCTTTACACCAACATCATGTTTGATAGCTCAAATCTTTGAAGCCAAACTTAGACATCACCATTCTTCAACTCAAGGTCGAACAATTTCAACTACAATTGTATGAAATTCAATTCTAAGTGAGAACCATACCAGTCCCTCAATGTTCATAGTGCTTCCCAAAGAATGTGGCACCCATGTATGTCACAAAAAATCTTGCCATCAATTGAGGCTTACATCAAGGCTACTATTTTTGAATTCTTGTAGTACAATATTTGTATTTCATTTGATTCCTTTGTTTCAGTTGGTTGTGCATCCTCGTCACAAATGTCGAATCGTAAGTCATTGAAGATGAGAGGATTCTCCACCTATTTTGATGATTCTAACTAAGTATCCTTCTCATTTAGTGATTGTCCCAACAATTATTTTGATTGAGTGTATGTTTAAAGTATAGGAAGATAGATTGACTCTTTATCGCTCCAAAAGATTCCCTTTTTTATATACCACCCAACTGATATACCAAACCTCTCTATATGTTTATCTTTCTTATATCGTGATGGTATGTGGAAGAAACTCATTCTTTTTATATACCCAGCAGTATGTGAAAAAGATGTTAAAGAATGTGATAGTAGAATGATACGTGGCATCGTAGATAATACATGAAAATATTCACTTTATCTATGAAACCTACTTAATTAAAAGTCCTTGTACATGGACGTAATAACCCTATATACTTGAAGTATTCTTAGTTTTGAGATTTAAGTCTAGCAACAGTCGCAAATAGTTAACGGTGGGAATGGGAAAATTAATTTTTTTTTCTTATTTCTCCTCGATGATTTATAGGGACAATGCCATAGACATATTTGTTGCATCTATTTAAACTATAGATGTAGTAGTTATAGTGAGATAACCTTACTTCCAAGTGCGAACTAGAGGCACCATTGATATTGAACATTGTGTTTTGTTTAAATTTGCACAATTTTTTTGTTATTCAAAATTTGCTTAATTTTGAATAAGGAATTTGTTTTTTAATTTGGTATGCACAATAGAAATGACTTATTTATTATTTGAATAAGTCAAAAATTATAAATTTCCTCGATAGGAAAAATAAAATCCTCCAATAAAAAAATATATGCTTTGGTTTGCAAAGCATAAATTATCAAAGTGAAAAAACTTATCTTATTTTGAGAAGTTTTTTCACCTTCCACATGGCTTTCAGTGGATTTATGAAGCACCTCATTCAATTTCAATGCCTCATACAAATCAGCTAATCTTCAATGTAGCCCAGGCAAATATGAAATGCCACACAGCATGCGAAAAATTCAGTTTCAAAAGTGCACAATCTTGATCAAAATGCCAACTCAGTTCTTGCAGATTTAACTACAACGTAGGTCCAAAACACAATTTTATTGAATGAAATGCAGGTCTAACAATAGATATTCAATTCCAATGCACTAGTTAGCAGACCAAAATGCCAAATAGATAGGTGAAACATAGCATATAGGTCTTTTGAGCCAGAGAATGTAGCCCTTTGAGACAAAACACAGTCGCAGGACACCAAACAATAGGTGAAAGATTGCTCAATATGCCAAAATAGTAGAATAAAATGCCACGCAAGAGACCTAAAGTGCCTTCTATCTTGACAAAATGAATGAGATAATCTTTTCATGTAACATCTAGGTGCAGACTGTACAATTGAAAGATAAGAGAAAGAAATTAAAAAATGAAATTGTAGTGAAATCCTATTGGCTAGGAATGGAAAATGGAGGATACAAAATTTAATGGAGAAGTCCATGCTTTGATACCAATGTTATGCCAAGAATAATGGAATGATAATAAACAAGAAGTTGGTACAAACCAAAATTGTATTCACATTCATCAAATGAAGAAATATTGCAACCATTTACAGCCATAATATAGTTATTCATTTCACTTTCTATGAAGACTATTCATATCCCTACGTAGTCTATTTAAACACCACTAAGAGTCAAAAGCTCTCCTATGAATTACACCTAGCATAAGTAATATTGTATAAAATAATAGTACATACCTTGTGACATAGCTCATTTCTATTGCTTGGATGGCATTAATTAGGAGAGTATATCTCAACTCAAGGTCAAGCCTCTTCCTAGAGCTAGACTTACTAGATGGTATACCCAATGGACCAAAGCATGTTGGCAGCCTTTGATGAAATATTTTCTTCCCCAGATCATGAGTTGCTACTAAGAGGGTAGAAATTGGACACAAATAGTATGGTGGCTGACATAGGAGAGGTTGGGGCCTAAAAGCCAAAGTCGAGGGCATCCAAACTTTGTCATTGTGTAATATTTCAAATCAGAATATTATATGGTAATTTGGATTCCTCGGAATTCCTTTTGAGTTAAAGTTTTACAAATATAGATTTGCACTTAAAAATAATAATTATAATAATAAAATGTAAATGATTAATGGTTTACTTAAGAGTTTCAAATTTAAAATAATGGAATGTAAATCCTCAAGGGGTTTCATCCTTGATTAGAGAGATTACAAGGGTTTTCATCCTTGAAATTCATTTATACAATTAATGGGTTTTGTCCTTAAAAGTAATGTAAAGCATAATGCTTGTACATGGTTTATATATTTGAATGTATAAGTGAATGAATCATTCCATACCAATGAATGACTATTAATACTTTGTAACATTCCATCAAAAGACGTGTCTCTTCCAAATATCTTTTCCCAAGGGGTATGTCTTTCCAAGAGTGGCACCAATTTGTCTAATGAATGCAAATGATAAATTAATTAATTAATGAGTAATTGATGTTATATTGAATTAATATTGTATTAATTATTATTGTTTTATATAGGCACTTTACATTAATAAGTAAAGACTACATTTATGTTGGACGCTCCTCTATATGATGATTCCTTAAATGAGATGTGACATTGCTTTTCAAGGACATTGAGTTATATATCCTTCACTGTTGGTTGTGACTTTCCTTTAAGACCTACGATTTTATTTATTGTTGTGATTCCTTATTACTGACTGCTTGGTGAGTGATGATTTTCTAGTGGTTGATTTGCTTGGTGATTGAGGATATCATCAATAATTTAATTAGGGATATTACATACTTCCCTTCCTCAAATTCCTTGTCTTCAAGCAATTATAAGTTGGGATGTTCAAGAATTATTGCTCCTACCCATGTGGCATCTTTGGTTGGCAAAATTTGCCAACAAACTAAATATTTTTTGATACTTCTATTTCTCATCCTCTTCTTACGGACCTCAAGGATGGCTTCGGGTATTAAATCCAACATGACAATATAATCAAATAGTGCAAATAAATCCTCTAGCATAACTCCTTTATAGTAGTGTATAAATAGTGTAATTAACACTTGAAGATCATGCAACACAGTCATTTTTACCTCTTCATTATCACTCTATAGTGCATAATCAAACACATCACAGAATATTCTCTCGAGTTTATCTTGAGTATGCCTCTTGTAAAACAATTTTTGATGCATTTCACTTCTAGCAATGCTTGTGATCAACCATCTAAAGATTTCTTGAAAGGAGTCTAATTCTAGGGTGTTGGGTCTAATAAGTCTCAAAATATTAAAGAGCTCTTTGATATTATTTTGATAGAGTGTAGATGACAATAAAATATGTCTCCTAGTATGTATTTGGGTGAGCACATTTAGTATGTTGATGTCTTTATTTTGAGTGAAATGACCCTCATCTAAAACTAAAAATCTTGGACCTTCTAGAAGAATTTTTTGGCAAGATGTGGCCATTTCATTGTGAGTAATTTCACAAACTATGCTTGACAACTATGAATAACTCACAAGGAGAATACTTTTTTTTATTTCCACTCTTTATGTGTCTAAAGTTTCTTAATCTCAATGTTTCCAACTTATTGGTTACTTTATAAATGTTGAACACGGGGATCTCTACTTTCCATTTTTAAATTCAGTCATCTAAGAACACAAAATGCTTTTGGGTGCAACAATTAGTGATCTCTCATTTGGATACTTGGTCAAAAATCTATGAATAAAACTAATAACAAAAAATGTTTTCCCTGTACTTGGTGCATGTACCAAAATGTAACTACCTAGTTCTTTTGTTATATGGTTCTTTTGTAAGAAGTCAAACCCATCCAAATAGTATAGATGAGGATGAACCACAAGTTTAAATATAAGTCATTTTTGCTCTAACCTCTTGGAAAATATCTGATTATCAATACCTAAAATAGTCTCCAAGTCCCTGTTAGGGACATGGCTTGAATATTTTGTACCCTTCTGAGCCTTTGGCCATTGGATGTCAAGGATTTTTTCAATACTCTGCCCAATAAATACACACAAAGTGCAAACTTTACCAAGATCATTTTCTAGAATGAAGATATGAATGCAATCTTATGTATCATCCTTGTCATAAGTAGACTCCATGCCTCGATTTACCGTAGCCTGAGAACATTTGAAATATAATGACATTTGTTTACACATTAATGAGAATTCATCATTATCTTCTTCATCACTTTCATTTTGCATCTCTCTCTCCCATGAAAATTATATTTCTACATAATCTACAACATCAACCTCCACAACTTTTTCAACTGCAATATTTTCAGGTTCTTTAGTTTTCTCCTCAAGGAACTTTTCTATGTTTTGTAGGTCACAATGCCTAATGTTATTTGAAAGATATTAAAAACCTTTTATAGTATCTACCTATATATTTAACCCACCTTTCCCATATGCCTTATCTCCTTTTTCCACATATTGTTGTGATCGCTAAGAATCGTGGCTAAAATTAGGCTTCTTATTAACATTCTCCATAAAAAAATTTGCTCCAATATTTTGTGACTCCAACTCCTAATTTCCCATATTCCATCAATCATTTTGGTTGGCTCTTTATCTTGTTTATTTATAAGATTGTAGTCCATGATATCTTGTGGTAGTGTGCATTAATTTGGCAATCAATTGGTTTATCAAACTTAGAACCTGTGTTCAAGGAAGAATCCTCAAGACATTTCTCTTGCACACATTGAATTTTATCTTCACTCTAATGCAGAAAACACATATCATCATCATCATCATTAGTGATTTTAATAAACAACTCGTGTTCATCCTAATATCTATATTTTTTATGTCATTCTTCCCAATAGAATAATCCACAAATATAAACTCCCTCTTGGATAAGCATGTTTGGACATTCTTTTAATTAAACATTGGATTTCTTCATCTTTATAAAATCAGAGATTGACATCTATAAGGAACCTAGAGAGCTCGACATGTCTTCCTTAATGCTTGGAGAACTGAAGTCATTTAGATAAAAAAATTCTTCTACAAGAATTTTTCTCCTCATTTAACTTGGTAAAATCAAGATCTAAAGCTTCTGGTAAGGCTGAAGGGGATCAAAGTTCCATCATGCAATGATTTTGGCTTTTTACCACTCTTGGGTAACATTTCTCCAACCTTCTACCACTATCAAAAGTAAAGAATAGACTAAGTTTTTCTAGAACCACTACCAAAAGTAAAGAATTCTTGTAATTAATTCATTCAGATGCATGACAAGCACCTCTTTCATCTATCGAGGGTTCATCATATTTTGTTTCATTTATAGATGATTATTCTTGTAAGGTGTGGATTTATCTTCTCAAGAAGAAATTTGATGTATTTTCTTATTTTGATAAGTTTAAAGTTTTGGTAGAGAACCAGAAGGGTAAGACAATAAAATGTCTTAGAAAAGACAATGGAGGGAAATTTTATTCAAATGAGTTTAATTATTTTCACAGTGAGAATGGCATAGCAAGGTAGTTGATGGTTGCTATAACACCATAACAAAATGGTATTGTTAAACGCATAAACTGTACAATCATGGAGAGAGCTAGATGTATGATAAGCACTACTGGTTTGGAGCAAAAAATTTGGGGTGAGATTATTACCACAACCTATTTCTTAATTAATAGATCACCCATTACAGCTCTAGATCTTAAAATCCTTGAATCAATATGGATGGGTAAACCTGTTTATTATTATTTTCAAGTTTTTTGTTCTAATGCTTATGTTCATATTCCAAAATAGAAAAGGAATAAGCTATACACAAACTCCATGAAATGTATTTTATTGGCTACGTAGAAGGTACAAAGGGGTATAGGTTGTGGGATGTTGCTGCTCAGAAGCTTGTTACTAGCTGAGATGTTAGATTTAATGAAATATCAGTGCAAAGAAGTAAAGAACAACAAAGTTAACAAAATTTGAGGTCATGGTTTATATAGTCATATAAAATGCAAAAATTGGTAACTTGAGCATGGCTAATGACACCCAACCCATAGGTCCCTCTTGCTTGCTCTCATGACCCTCATAGGCTTGTTTTCATTGATTCTCAATCATTCATAGCCTTACAAACTTGACCCTAACTGATCCAGGACCCTCTCTTCATGACCAATACATCCCCCTAGGTCAAGTCTAACCAGGACAATAAGACCCAACTAGGATAGGAGTGCCAATGCCACTATTGTCTACTTTTGATGCTATTGTCCAAGCTCATTTTTGGCCCCAACAGTCACTTTCTTCCAATTCCCCATCCTTCTCTTTATTGACCTAATGTGATTAAATTCAATCCATTACCAATAGATCCCTATAAAATCCCATTCAAAGATCATTTGGAAAGGCTTGGCAAATATCACTTAAGCAAGCAAGAATACAAGCAAGATCACTCAAGCAATCTTCCCTATTCATTGCATATATCCAGCCTATACACTTTCAATATAATTTAAGTCCTTACACCAGCCCTTAGTCATCTCAAGCACACCCAATTTTTGTATTTCTTGCATTTTCATTCACTATTGCACCAAGCACTCTTAAAGGGAGACCTACATATGTCTTGATCCCTCCTTGGAGTATTGGTATGTACGAAGCATGCCCACACATAGGGTGTGAAGTAAGTTTAATGCATTTTACACATACAAACCATTTTTATCTATTTACCAAAGTTACTATTCAAGTGAATAGAAGACACATACATAGAAAATTAACTCTACAGGGAGATTTTTTGACAGTGAGGATCTAAAAATTGGTACACGTGCTCAAAATGATTAGGAGAACAAAACCTAGAAAGCTTAGATCTTCAAGACAACAATGTCAGGGAAGGACTATAGCACCGGTGCCACCCCTATCCACTTTTGGTGCTCCTATCCAATCAAAAAATGAAAGCCAAAATCCTATTTGTAATAGTTTCTTAGGCCTGCACACAAATTTCCAAGCCCTATCTTAGTCAGATCAACACAAAATAAGAGAAGTTTAATTTTCTCTCTCTCTCACTACTATTTTTAGAAAAGTTATAATTACAAATAATTTTCACAAATCAATAGCTTTAATTTAGAATCTTATTTACTGGTTTTCTCTTACTCATAGCCTTTTATTATTTAGGAATTAAACATTAATTTTCCCAAAAATAATAAAACATTTGGTAAACCCAAATTATTTTGATTATGAATAAAAACATTAGAAACCCTAAGGTAAATTCCTAGCTGATTTTTTTCCATAAATTTCTAAAAAAAATCTTGAATATTTTAAGTAGAAATTCATCCCAAATTTTAAAATTTAATAGTAAATTTTAAAATAATTTTATTTCACACCCTAGTTGCATCAACTGACTCCCAGTAATTTTCCAATTATTTTTTTGAATTTTTAGTTTCATATTAAAATAAAATCACTTCAAATTTCAATAATTCACAATAATTTCAAAATAAATTATTTTCCTCAAAATCCTAGTTGCATCTACTAGGTCCTATTAAATCACTAATTTTTCAATAAATTTCTAATTTTTTAGTTGCATATTTTAATCAAAATGTCACTTTTAATTTCAAAATTCCATAGTACATTTTCAAAATAATTATATGTCAAACCCTAGTTGTGTTGGGGATCAAACAACACAACTAATTACCTTTGTGTAAGCAACTAAACATAGAATTAAACCAGAATAACAAGTAACTAGAAATCAGAAATAGCAAAGAATATGAGATACAAGAAACCACCAAAAAACTTGTATTAAACTCTTCCAGAAAGAAATACAATTGAAGAAAATCACACTTTCTTCTCACACCTCTCAGATGTACAGATCTCTTTCCCTCAAGAGTTTTTTCTCTCAATTACAACCAACTCCAACACTTGGATTGATTCACATTTACATGTATTGTCTAACAAGCTATGAAGATCTAACCATATTATATAATACTAAGATTCATGAGCATGCATTCTCCACCGTTAGATACACCTCTTAATCAAAGGTTCAAATCAGTCCTGCCAAAAAATAGAAACGTCGGACTCAATACTAACAGTTACTCTTTTCATGCAAACAATTTGTTCTACCACGAATAGAGATTTTTGAAATGCACAGGTGACCGACGTCAGTCCCTATCTGACTACACATGACCGACGTTGGCCGATCTATAACCAATGTTGATAGCCTCTGGTCGACTCCTGACCGTCATTAGCGACTGTATAATTCCAGCAATTTTTGTATTTGCTCATCTGCTGAAGCTTTTAGCTCACAACTCAACAATCTCCCACTTGGAGATAAACAGCTGCACCTGTACCTGTACATCAACATCTTCTAGCTTTTCCATCTTCAAATTCAATCTTGAAGACCAATAAAAGTTGAATGAAGATTCAACTTCTCCTTTGTTACTGGCTTTGTTAACATATCAGCAGGGTTCTTATCTGTATAGATCTTTTCCAGCTTCAACTCACCATCCTCCAATACCTATCTAATGAAGTGGTACCTAAGCTGTATATGTTTGTTTCTTGAATGAAAGGCTGAATTCTTTACCAAATGAATTGCACTTTGACTATCACTGTACAACCTGCAACTCTCTTGCTCCTTTCCCAACTCTTCCATGAACTGAGTCATCCAAATCATCTCCTTGCTAGCCTCTGTGACTGCAATAAATTCTACCTCTATAGTAGACAAGGCAACAACCTTTTGCAACTTTGAAATCCAGCTAACTGCCATTTCAACAATAGTGAACACATATCATATGGTGCTTCTCCTGCCATCCAAGTCACCTGCCATATCCGAATCTACATACCCATGTAGAGAAGTGTTTGACCCTCCATAGCATAAATGCCTACTGCTAGTCCGTCTCAAATATCTGAGAATCCACTGAACTGCTTTCCAGTGTTCTTTCCCTAGATTGGCCATAAATTTACTGACAACTCCCACTACTTGGGCTATATTAGGTCTAGTACATACCATTGCATACATTAAGCTTCAAACTGCTGAAGCATATGGAACTTTGCTCATGTACTCAACCTCATCATGTGATTTAGGACACTATTCTTTGCTCAACTTGAAGTGTCCAGCCATAGGTGTACTTACTGGTTTTGCATCCTGCATATTGAACCTCTTCAACACCTTGTTCACATAATCCTCTTGAGACAAAATCAAACTATGATTTTTCCTATCTCTCTTAATACTCATGCCAAGGATTTTCTTTGTTGCTCCCAAATACTTCATGGCAAATGTGTGAGCTAATTTCACCTTAAGCTCAATAATATCCTACATGTGTGAACCTGCAACAAGCATATCATCTACATACAGCAACAGGATAATATATCTACCATTATCCAATCTCTGAAAATAAACACAATGGTCAGATTGACATCTACCAAAGCCATGCTCTGACATAAACCTATCAAATCTCAAATACCATTGTCTCGGAGCTTGCTTGAGACCATACAAGCTTTTCTTCAACCTACACACAAGTTTCTCCTTACCTTTAACCTCAAAACCTTTCGGCTATTCCATATATATTTTTTCATCCAAATCTCTATGAAGAAACATTGTCTTAACATTAAGCTGCTCAAGATGCAAATCCTTAATAGCAACTAAAGACAATACAGTCCGAATAGAAGTCATTTTTACTACAAAAAAAAATTCACCAAAGTCAATACCTGGTTTCTGTGCAAATCCCTTTACTACCAACCTGGCCTTATGTCTCATTTGTCCATTCTCTCCTTTTTTTAATCTGTAAATCCATCTATTTTTTAGTGCCATCTTTTCGGCTGGCAACTCAACCAAATCCCACATTTGGTTATCTTTCAAGGAATCAATTTCCTCATTCATGCCAAGCTCCCACTGTTTCCTAGTTTCCACCTGTATTGCCTCATCAAAACTTTCTAGTTCTCCACCATTAGTGAGCAATAAGTAGAATAAAGAAGGGGAATATCGAATCGGAGGTTTACTTACCCTTTTTGACCTCCTAATGGGCATTTGAGACTCAAACATAGCTTGTTATCCACCCAAATTCTTTGTCAATGATCGATCTTGATCATCTCCTAGTCTGTACCTGACCGACGTCAGTTTCACCTGATCGACGTCAGTTTCTGTCTGACCAATGTCGGTTCCTGTACGACTGATGTTGGTTCCTTTTTGGCTGATGTTAGTGTCTGTGTTTTCCCGTGTGTAATTATTTTTATCCGCAAGCTCATTTTGGATCATCACCTCATCCAAAACTCCATTGCCCTGCTCAGTATTATTCAGCTTCTTGAGCTAATCACTGTACATCACTTTCTCATTGAAAACAACATCATGGCTTCTAATAATTTTGTTAGTTCCTAAATTCCACAACTAGAATCTAAAATCTATAGAGCCATAACCAATAAAAGTGCACCTCATAGATTTAGCATCCAACTTCTTTCTATTTTCCTTATCAACGTGCACAAAAGCTTTAGAATCAAAAACTCTGAGAAATAAAAGATCTACCTTTTTACCTATCCAAGCCTCTTCTAGAATTCCACCATCCAGAGCAGTAGAGGGTCCTCTGTTAATCAGGTAAACCATAGTATCTATAGTTTCTGCCCAAAACTATAAGGACAAACCAGCATGCAACCTCATACTCTGTGCACACTCCAATATTGTTCTATTCATCCTTTCAGCACTCCATTTTGCTGAGGTGTCCTTAGAACTATCCTTTGCCTGCATATTCCATTCATAGAATAGTAATTGTTAAACTTATTGTTATAGTACTCACCACTATTGTCAGATCTAAGGCACTTCAATCTCATGCCTGTTTCATTCTCAACTAAAGCTTTCCATTTCTTAAATGTGTCAAAAACATGAGATTTCTTCCTTATGCAATAAACCCATACCTTTCTTGTAGCATCATCAATGAAAGAAACATAATACTGTGATCCTCCAATAGAAGCTACCTGAGCTGGTCCCCACACGTCTGTGTGAACAAGCTCTAACTTGTGCTTCTTCTTTGTTGATCTAGTTTTGAGAAATCTCACTCTCTTCTGTTTCCCAAAAATACAGTGCTCACAAAAATTTAGATCTATGCATTTCAAATCTGAAAATTTACCTTTTGACTTAAGAACAGTCATTCCCTTCTCACTCATGTGGCTAAGCCTACAATGCCACAACTTTACATCTACATCTGAAGTAGATAATACAAAAGTAGAATTATCAGTAATACAATTACATAAATAGAGAGTACCTACTCTCTTACCTCTAGCTAATACAAGTGCACCCTTGGAAACCTTTCAAGATTCAGCTATGAGAGTTATTGTACAACCCTCATCCCCTAACTTTTCTGTAGAAATTAGATTCATCTTCAGGGTGGGTACATGCATGACATTCTTCAACACCCATGTGTTGCCATTCTGAAATTTCAGCTGCACTTTTCTTTTGCCAACAATTTTACAAGGCTCATCATCCCCTAAATAAACTATTCCAAAATCTCCATGGACATAGTCATTGAAAAATTCTCTATTTGGGGTTGCATGGAAAGAGGCACCAAAATCTAAAACACAAGATTCTATTTTATTATCCAAGGAAAATATAAGAGCATCTTGTGCAACAATATCTGCAACTTTTGCTTCTTCTTTTCCTTCATGCTAATTTTCATCTTTAACTTTCAACCAGCAATCTTTCTTTGCATGCCCTTTCTTTCCACAATTCCAGTAGATTATATTTCTACCATTTCTGGATTTGGATCTACCTCTCATCTTTGACTTTGACCTTGATCTCCCTTGCTTGCCCTTCTATCTTTGCCTTCCCCTGCTTTCAAAACTTAAAGCATTACCTGATGTTTCCTCTGTGCTTTTCCTATGAATTTCTTCATTCAAGATTACACTAACAACATCATCTACTTTCAAGATATTTGAAGCAGATGTAGTATTACTAACTACCATTACCAAACTATGCCAACTTTCAGGTAAAGAGCATAAGATTAAGAGAGCTTTAATTTCATCATCAAAAACTATTTTGATTGAATTTAATTGATTTACAATTCCATGAAAATCATTAAGATGATTAGATATAGATCCACCTTCCTGTATTTGCAAATTAAATAATTGCTTCATAAGATATACCTTATTTGAAGCTAAGGGATTCTCATATAAATTTTCTAAAGTATCCATTAACTCTACCGTTGTCTTTGCTTGTGATAAATTGGAAATCACAAAAGATGCTAGGCTCAATCTTATAGATCCCAGAGCCTTTCTATCAAGAACATTCCATTCTTCATATTCCATATATGTGGGCTTCTTTAAAACCCCACCTAACGGTAAGTATAGATCTTTCTGATACAGATCGTCTTCTATCTGTATCCTCCATAATTGATAATTCTTGCCATTAAACTTCTTCATTCTTAGTTTACTTTCTTCTACCATTGCTATACTTCCACTCAAATAGAAACCCCTGTGAGTGACATGTAATCAACACACACTAAACAGATCTAAAACCACCTGTTAGTGAACCCAAGCTCTGATACCACTTGTTGGGGATCAAACAACACAACTGATTACCTTTGTGTAAGTAACTAAACACAGAATTAAACCAGAATAACAAGTAACTAGAAATCAAAAACATCAAAGAGTATGAGATACAAGAAACCACCCAAAAACTTGTATTAAACTCTTTCAAAAGGAGATACAATTGAAGAAAATCACACTTTCTTCTCACACCTCTCAGATGTACAGATCTCTTTCCCTCAAGAGTTTTCTCTCTCAATTACAACCAACTCCAACACTTGGATTGATTCATATTTACATATATTGTCTAACAAGCTATGAAGATCTAACCCTATTATATAATACTAGGATTCATGAGCATGCATTCTCCACCATTAGATACACCTCTTAATCAAAGGTTCAAATCAGTCCTGCCAAAAAATAGAAATGTGGACTCAATACTAACAGTTACTTTTTTCATGCAAATAATCTGTTCTGGCACGAAAATAGACTTTTGAAACGCACAGGTGACCAACGTCAATCCCTGTCTGACTGCACATGACTGACATCGACCGATCTATAACCCACATCGATAGCCTCTGGTTGACTCCTGACCGTCATTGGCAATTGTATAATTCTAGTAACTTCTGTATTTGTTCATCAGGTGAAGCTTTTAGTTCCATAACTCAACAAGTTGCATATACTAGGTCCCATTTCTTCTTGAGATATCACCTTACATGTTTGTGAGCTTTGTATCTTTTTTATGTAATTTTTAGTTAACTATTTTTGGGATTTTACATTTTTTATAATCATTATTTTCTTTATATCATACTTTTCTTATCACAAATTTTTTTTAAAAATAAATAACTTTAACTTGTTTTCCTACCTTACCAATGTCCCAATATACAAGTTTTGATGAAACTGATAAAATAGAACTCTAAGAACTATTAACTAAACACCCTAACATGCAAGATGACATGATTAAAATATTACAAGAAAAACAATAAAGAGTGAACAATGGTTAATCTTCTCAAACCACAAAGCAACCAGTTGTAAATGACACTACGGGGGCAATTATGTCTCAACATCCCCCTATAGTGGCCCAACCTACCTCTATGCCACCAGTTACAGCTAGTATATCCCTATCTCTTGATGTGGTAGCCCTTGTGCAAGAGATAAGATCTGTTCAATCCAAGGTGCTACATCTTGATCAAGGTACCACTAAACCTACGTAGGCATTGGATTCTTTTTCTTTTTTGCATACACCATTGGCAAATCATATTGTTTCTACACCTTTACCACAAGGTTTTGTTCAACCCAACATCCCCCTATAGTGTCCCAACCTACCTCTATGCCACCAGTTACAATTAGTATATCCCTATCTCCTGATGTGGTAACCCTTGTGCAAGAGATAAGATCTCTTTAATCCAAGGTGCTACATCTTGATCAAGGTACCACTAGACTTACATAGGCATTGGATTCTTTTTCTTTTTTGCATACACCATTGGCACATCATATTACTTCTACACCTTTACCACAAGGTTTTGTTCAACACAAGCTTACTCTATATGATGGCAAGGGTGATCCAGAGACATTTGAGAGCTTTTCATGTAGCATGCTTGGACTATGTACCCAATGACTGGCTACTTACCAAGTTATTTCCATGAAGCCTAAAGGATTATGCTTTACAATAGTTTTATAGTTTGTCAAATTATTTGATCAGTGCATTCAATCCTTTAGCTGACATGTTCCTATCTCATTTCAGCATTAACATTGGTGACAAGGTTTCATATGCTCAAGTTGCTCAATAGAAAAAAGGGTCAAATGAGCATCCCACAAATTATGTTCTTTGATATAAGACTATCTTGGATAAGATGACTAGCCCCATGACATATTAAGAGTTATAGGATATCGTCAAATAGAGACCAACTTTGCATGAATCAATTATGTTGAAAAGATTCTTTTCCTTCATTGAATTATGTCACATACTAAAAGAAAGAGAATTTAAGTTAATTTCAATGGGAAAACTCAAGTACACAAGTACCTCAGACATAACAAACAAGAGTAACAACAAAGTCCAATATAAAGACAAGGTCAATGATAACAAGAGTCAAAATCAACCTATAGGTAATGCAACTTTAGAGCTCCCTTAGTGAGTGGTTTTATCAGCACCTCCTCAGCATACATGTACCAATCTAACAATTTCTCTAGCCAAAGTTTTACAGTATATATTAGATGGTAACATCATATCTCTCCTTATTCAGGAAGTTGACCTAACAAAGCCTCTTCCATGGGGATATGATCAACATGCATTTTACAAGTTTCATAAGGTACCAAGCCATACAACAAATAGATGCATCTATTTGAGACACAAGATATAGGATTTAATAGATGGCAATCATATTGATCTTAGCACTTCAGTTGAGCCTCCTCAGACAAAGCAAACACAGGATAAAGTATTGAAATTATTTTTAGATCCTTTTCCCTAACATTCCAAATAAGAGATAGGGAACACATCAGGGGTTCACCATTCATATCAAGCACATTCACCACCAAATACATATAGGGCAACTTCAGTTGAGACACATCCTTTGATAAACATTATTCATGTATACAATTCCAAAGTTCTAGCTAGACCTTCCATCTCTTTCTCAAGGTAAGAGATCATCGAGGATGATTTAGATTATCATGCACTCTTTATCAAAGCTTACATTCATAATCATCCTATTCATAGTGTTCTTATCGACAATGGATCTAGTGTAAACATGTGTATTATGACATTACTATAGCATTTGGGATATTCAGAGCAGGATATTACCCTAACAGACCTTACCTTGATGGACATATTTATCATTGGATTCAGTGGGCACATACAAAGTACATTGGGTGAGATTGTACTTCCTTTACAGGTTGGTCCAACACACATGGCCACACCATTCACTATTGTTCCTAGTAAAAGAGTTTTTGACATGTTAATTAGTTGATTATGGATTCAAAAACTTTGAGCAGTACCTTCTATAGTTCATAAATCCATGAAATTCATTCATGTTAATTAGGTTGTTATAGTTAGTGGAGTTCCATATGAGTTACCACTCCCCACTTCAAAACCATATACTATTTTGTAGTCACCATTTTCAATTTTACCACCAATTATAGTTCCTCTTCCAGTTCTAATTCAAACACATTTGAGGCATCAATCACCAGTATAGAGAGTCCATACACCTCCACAGCTTTAGGATTATAGATAGCTTCCACCTACAGTGTTCACATATAGGGCAGTATCATTAAGATCTCATGCATTTACTCACAGAGCACATGTTCAGAGAGCTTCTCATACTACCAGAGATCCCTAAGGACCCTACAGTTGTATCCAATTCTCAGAGTCATATGGGGACCCCACACTCAATTTCTACTTCAAATATTTTAGATCATTTATAGCATATACAGCTCTCAAAACCATAGTCTCAGCATTTCCATCATGTTCCATGATCATGCATGATTCCTCTCCTTGATATAGGACACCATGATAGGGAGTCTCCCATGAGACTCATTGGTTAGTATCATCATTTCCAAACTTATCTATACATAGTTTCTTATGATTGCTTGTACATAGCTTTTAAAACTTCCAAAAAAAATATTCAAAAATATTCAAATATGTCAAAAATACCAAAAACATTTTGATTGTATGCATCATCCATGATTTACATTGTTATTACTATGTTAGGACTAACATTTGTTATCTCACGCTATTGTATGCCGATTTATCTACATTACCATGTTTCACTTGATCTTCTTTAAGTGTGTGCTGGATGTTTTTAGCAGTTGTTTATTTTTTAGTATATACCTAGTATTGTACTAACATGTCTTACATACATTCACTTCTTGATTTGACTAGTTACATGCATTTGTAATTCTAGTTTCTTACATGCTTTCTTTTCTTGCTTAGCATTAGCTTGATGTGATTACATTTCTCAGTTCCTTTTTGTCTCCTATAGTTCCTTAGGACATTTGCCAATGTTCTTTGTTTATATTCATGTGTGTGCCTTAGGACATTTGCCAATGTCCTTTGTCTATACTCCTCTATGTGATTGTAGCTTTCATTTCAATTTTCTTTTTTCAACTATATGTGTATGTGGTATTTGAACATGCCTTGTATGCTTGATTTCCTATTTGAGTGACATGTGCCCATGTCCCTTGTTTATCTGGCCCTTTGACCACCCTTGTATGCTTCTTGCTTCTTGATTTGTGTGCTTATTTCTTGATTGATTTTGATTATTTGTAATTCCATGATCCATATCATGCATTATTCATGGTTTCTTGGATGTCATGATGGACAGCATGCTCCATCCCTCCAACTAACAACTAAAAACTAACCAGACTATCATTTCTAGTTCAATACATTACAGATGTTATTGTATTGTTATATCTATCTGGGCATGCCCCTATTGATCTGACAATATCTTAACTCAAACCATGTCATATCTTGAGTTTTCTTCTTGATTATCATTGCTATATCATGTATATTTTTAGATTAACACACTGATAGGGCTTCTTCTTCTGAGGGTAGTCATTATAGGGTACCTATTCCTACCCTTAGAAGAGGGGACAATAAATAGGGGTTTTTCTATAGAGATCGAATCTCCTATCGATCAAAAAATCCAATTTTAGAACACTCAAAATAGCACTCAAACATCAAACTAGTCAGAGCAGACTAGGTAGATAGTCAAGAATCTAGAAAAATCATCAAATTTGGCCCAAGATAATAGCATTGAGACTGGACTATAGTACCATTAACATTATTATCCATTTCCAACACTCTTATTCAAACAACAAAAAAACTAAGTTTTCCAAAAGTAGGTAGAAAGGTAAGTTCAGTTACTATTTTGTCAGCTATAGTTCAAACTCGAATCAATAGTTTTAATATAGTTTTACTTAGAAAATCTAGCTATAGGGGATATGATGCATGGCATGATGGCTCTTACTTCCAATTTTAGATAGGGTAGTTGGTAAAACTTCTAAATCATATGTGTTTCAGACACCAATGATTGGGGGTAATGTGTGTGGTGCATTTGTTTTCTTTCTTTTCAATTTCAGCATCACCCAAGCATTCTTAGTAGTTACAAGCCTTACTCCATCTATAGGTGATTGGCATCATCTTTGGTTTGGCTTTCATACAAGCCTAACTTTTGATTTCATAATTTATTGAGTTCCCAAGTGGATTCCACATAAGCTAGATTCTCAGAATGGCCAAGAGTGGCCTAGTTTCTAGCATACATTTAGCTATCCATACCAACATTATCATATCATAGTACATTCATGGGTTTCAAGATCCATCTCATATGACACACATTCCATACTAGTATCAGTTTATAGCTTCACTTCATGGGGAAATGATGAAACTAAAGGATTAACTAGCCTTTGTATTTTTGAACCACCTATTCAGAGGGATTAAACACACAATCCAAATATTGATAAACACATGCAAGATCATCTAGCTTCACTTAGTAGGTGATGATGGAGCCAAATGGCCAGCCTTTATATTCTTGAGACACTTTTAGGGAATTAAGCACTCAATTTCATTCATGATATTACTCTTGGTACCATAAACATCTAGCATTACTCAACATCACTCAGCATCACAATAGGTTTTGTATTGATTCACATACCCAATGAGGTGTACTCATTCCTTACTCTTCCTCTCTTTTACCTAGTTTTGTATATTATTATTTTAGATATAGCATATCTAGTAAGAACTGATCTAAGTAAGAACTGATCTACTCTTTGTTTTCTCTTTCAAATTTACACTTCATAGCATGCTCTCTCTATGCACACCCAGCATCACAAAACTTCATGGGCTTCCACCCTTATAGGTAATTTTAAGTACACTTTCTATTTTTCTTATCCTAGTATTTCACTTTGTTGCATCACTAAAATAAAGGGGGGGAAATATAATAATATAAAATGCAAAAATTGGTAACTTGAGCATGGTTATAGACACCCAACCCATAGGCCCCTCTTGCTTGTTCTCATGACCCTCATTGTCTTGTTTAACTAATTCCTAGTCATTCATAGCCATCAAGACTTGACCCTAGTTGATCTTGGACCCTCTCTTCATGACCAATTTATCCCCTAGGTCCTATCTGCCTAGGATAATAGTGATAAACTAGGACAAGATCATTGGTGCCACTATTATTCCCTTTTCATGTTATTTTCCAATCTCATTTTTTGCCCCAATGATCAATTTCTTCTGTTTCTCCATCCTTCTCCTTGTTGGCCTAATGTAAGCAAATTCAATCCATGACCAATAGATCCCTATAAAATCCCATTCAAATATCATTTGAAAAGTGTTGGTAAATATCACTCAAGCAAGAAAATATATAATCAAGACCACTCAAGAAATCTTCCTTATTATCTGCATACAACCAACTTATACACTTTCAAGCCAATTCAAGTCCTTACACTAGCCCCTAGTCATCTCAAGCACACCCAATTTTTTCATTTCTTGCATTTTCATTCACTATTACACTAAGCACTCTTAAAAGGAGAAATAAATATGTATTGATCCCTCCTCAAAGTATTGGTATGTAGGCAGTGTGCCCACACATGGGGTGTGAAGTATGTCCAGTGCATCTTACACACACTAACCCCTTTTCCCTATTTGTCAAAATTTCTATTCAAGTGCATAGAATACACATACATAGAAAATCAACTCTAGAAGGAGTTATATCAATAACAAGGCTTTGAAATTTGGTACACAGGCTCATACTAATTAGGTGAACAAAACCTAGAAAGCTTATATCCTCAGGATAATAGTGCCAAGAAAGAACTACAGCATTGGTGCCACTCCTATATACTTTTAGTACTCCTATTCAATCAAAAAAAGAAATCCAAAATCCTATTTGTGATAGTGTATCAAGATTGCACACAAATTTCCAAGCCCTATCTCAGTCAAATAAACATAAAATAAGATAAGTTTAATTTTCTCTCTCTCAATACTATTTTTAGAAAAGCTATAATTACAAATAAATTTCACAAATTAGTAGCTTTAATTTGGAATATTATTTACTAATATTATCTTAATCAAACCCTTTTATTATTTAGGAATTAAAAACTAATTTCTCCAAATGAGCATGTAAGTGAGGTGGAGAACACATGGAAAGAGGCATGAAGGTAAATTTCAAGGCCTAATGTGGTTTGCAGGTCAAGTCTAAACAAGAAAAGAGAGAGATGGTGGACAAATGGGGTAGGATGTTTTATTTTAAATGAAACTATGGATAGGTGAGTGTTTGGAGAGGTATGTTTTATTATTTCAAGCATGTTAATAAATTTTGAGGTCATGGTTTGCAAGAAAAGGAATGAAAATTGGTTTTGAGGCCTCTCAAGTGCATAGAATAAAGGGTTCTTAACCTAAGAAGGACTTTGAAGTATTCATTGAAACATGTAACCTCTACATGAAAACCTGATCTATTATGGAGAGATGAGGAAGGATCCTAACTAAGATCTCCAAGCATTAGTTTTGTAAATGAGGGGTAGTTCTTTATTAACAATCATTAACACCAAAAATAGTGTTGACCCTCTCTAAAACCCTAACAATGACCCAATATGAAATAAGTTATTCTAAATTGATAAAAATGGATTGGTATGTCTAGTTAATTGATTTAATTTGTATTCAACTCTCCCAAGCACCTCTAGGTGTGATTTATTTTTTAGGTGTGTGAGTAGACCCTACAAAAAAGTGCTAGTTTCACAGATATTTATTATAGTAATCAAAGTTGAGAAAGCAAAATTCTATAAATAGATGGAGGAAAAAGTTCGAGATTTTTTATTTTATGTCCATGGTGGTTTATAAATAGGTTTTATCCCTTAGGTGTGTTAAACCAATCATCAAATTTGGCCAGTCGTTAATATGCCTAATGATGGAAATAATGAGAAACCTAGGCAACAATAAAAAGATGTTTAGGGATGTGTTGTCATGGAATAGGGATGAATCCAAGTACACGGAAACATTTTTCAATACTTGTATTACATGTTCATAGTGGATATAATTTTTTAAGATCAATGGATATAATGAAAATGTCACTCATAAATTGACCTGTCTGGATCAAATGAGACATTGAGGTACAAGATTATGAGATCGGTATACAAGACTAATATTGAATTTGACCATGTTATATATATATACAATAATGGTTTAATTATATCATAATATTATCCACATGCATCAAGAATATTTTTAATTTTTCATATAGGTGTTGAAGGTCAAAATCACCATGATTGGTCTTCATGTCAAACTGGCAGTTCTGACTGAGCAAGTTGTAGGAGTAAATTTTAGTCCTTTTACCTTGGGTAATTAAGTATAATTAACTTGGTGAAATTATTGAGGTCTTGAAGTTTTTTTTATATTTTTAATTTTCATGTTTATGTGGCTAAACATTGTGTTATCTTTAGTTGTTCAAGAGAGACTTTCTGGGTATGCCCAAGCCTAATTATGAACAGTTCTAATGGTGTGCTTCAAGTGGCGATAGGACCTAAAAGGTGTCATGTATCTAATATTATATTATTATGGGTCTATTTGAGTTTTATATGAATTTTCTTAATATGTATGAAATTTTTAAGTTCTCCAAGAAGATCAAAGGGTAATGTATGTTAATGAAGGCCTAAATTGAATTAGGTCTCCTTAAGGCCTAAGAGAGGTTTTGATCTTATATGATATGATAGACATATTGTGATGTTTTATTAATGTTTTTGACATGTACTAAGGCCTCTTTTATTAAAATATAAGTGGTAAAGTGTGTATGTTTAACCAACAAGTGTATGCGCAAGAGCCTAGTTTAAGAATAATGCCTAATAGGCCTAATTATCTAGTTTGAGAATGAGAGAGTGGAAGTGAAGGATATAATACTTTAAAGAGATAAAAGAGGTATTTCAGACCATCGTAAGGGTTTAAATAAACTATCATTAAGATATAGCATAGGTATTATAGATTACTATAAGGATCAAATGACCTAATTTGTCTTGAAGAGACCTAGTTGAGCGAAGAAGCCTAGAAGGCAGTTTGAGAGGGCTAATAATGTGAAGAGATGAAGAGGTGGTCATCATCAATTATTTGAAAAATAAGGAATATTTAAGGTGATCAAGGCAATTAGGTGGCTAAGTTGGTGTTGATTCATATAGCAGGTTGGTGCCTCCTTTCAATTAGGTGCTTGTTAAATCCTAATCAAGTGGTTGCTTGGCTAGTTGGGGTTGGTGCTCCATGTGAAATTGGTACTTAATTAAATATTGATGTTTGTATTATAGGACTGTATTCCACTTTCAGATATTAGTGAGTTTTATTTCCCTTAAGGGTTTCCCTCTCAAATAAGTGTTCTATGTGTTATGCTCTTGTCTCATGATCATATAAATGGTTCTTGATGTGTTGTTAGTTCACTATATTAATTTGAGAGTTCATGAATGATAAAGTAAAGTTGTATAAGTTTTTGAAGATTGATTCACCCCCTTCTTATTCATTATTATTCCAATAATTTTTATCAAATCCTAGTCTTTTGAGACAATTCTAACAGCTTGAAGGTGATCTTAATAAGCACAAGATGTCTTGTGATCAATAAGAATAAGACAATATCTATGATGAAGAAGTATACTATGACAATGAAGAAGGAGAAGCTGAAGTAGACTTTGAAGCTGAGTTCATAAATGACTTTGATGATTTGAAGCATCAAAATAAGACTATCAATGATCTCAGGAGTTAGTTAGAAGGTGTCAACACAAGGTTTAAGTCAAAAGAGTTTGAGTATGACCAGTTGAAGATAAAGCTATATTCCTTGAAGGTTGAGCATGAGTATCTCATAAATAAAATTAGAAAGTTTGAGAGAGATCATGAGAAGTTAGAAAAAGTCAAGAGTACCAATATGAAAAAACCAATCAAGCATCCCAATGCAATAAAGTATAAGTCATCATGGGACCATGGAAAAAGGAGTAATCAGCTAAGAGGTAAGTGCATAAATGTTGTTTACTACATTTGTCACAATATAGGACACATTACAAGATTCTTGTTTAATAGAGTTAGGAGGCCCTCAAGATTCAACAAGACATATGAATCTCCTAGAATGCATGAAAATGATTAGACATTGGTTGTTATGTATCTATGAACATGATATATTAATGTATATGGGTTGATGGAGATGCCAACATGTGGCACACATCCCCCATAATTAGTTATATGGGTCCAATATATTAGGATAATGGAGTAACTTATGGAATTAGTGTATTGGGTAATGGTTAATGTATATTGGGATTAATAGGTTATCCATTCATTGTTAGTTAGATAAAAGTCTATATAAATGAGATGATTATCATTATAAAGGTATCAAGTAAGCATTGAGTCCTCTATTGTAAGAGGATATTGGAGGTTGTCACCTCAAAGAGACATTGTGGAGTTATTCCTTCCTAAAGGAGTATTGTATGGTGTTGCCCTACCTTATGGGTATTTTATTTCTACATATATTGATTATTTAGACATCTTGGTCCTCCCATATCTATTGTGTTGAGTTGATATACATTATATTCTGCATTATTTCTCAGTATTATAATTGTGGATCATACCAAGTGGTATCAGAGCTTCGATTTGGGCAATTTGTGTGGAGAGAAACCCTAGTTTTTTAGAATCATCAATATATTTCAATTTGTTAATAATTTTTTCACAATTTTTTTATTGTATATGAATAATTTTACAAGGAAGTCTCAATAAAAAAAAATTGCACTGTTTTGATTAGTTTTGAGGGAGTTAGTCATATTTTATTGTTTTTAATAATTTCATCATATCTTTAGAAATATAAGTAATTTTTTTTTGAAATGTTTACTGATGTTGTATAATAATATAATAAAACTAATGAAAAATTTTCAAATTTTGTTTATATGTTTCAAGTGAATTATTGCAATTGTAGGGTTTTTAATATATTCAGTCTATAGATAGAAATTTGTGGAATTTTTTCACAAAATTTTTATTGGAGTTCCAATATCATAATATAAAGCTACAATAAAAATATGGGACTATTTGGATTATTTTTTTTAATGATTTATTGACATTTTAGGGTTTTATGAACCCTAGTTCTTTTTTGTGGATCATGAAGTTGCAAGTATTTTTAGGGAAGATGATATTGATGCTAGAGAATGGTGGCTCCTTTCTAAGGAGAATAATCCTCAAATATTTTTTTAGAAAACACAATCATCTCTTTCTTTGTCTGGGCCTGCACAACATTGGTTTAATCAGTTGAGCTCCACATAAAAGTATCCTTCATGAGAAAAAATGGAACAGGTCTTCCTAGATCAATGTCATGTCCCCTTTTTCATGGACATTGACAGTGTTGATGATTAGCCTATTATGCGACCTTCGTAGGCTAATAGGATGGATAGAAGGTCATAATGGAGCTTGGATTGACTTTGATTCACAGGATTTCTACATTTGATTTTTATTCAGGGTATTTCGGACACATTTGGCATGAGCTCCTACTTTTTAGGGATATTTGATATGCAACGGAGCGCCTTTATTGTGGTATAGTTATGTGCGGAATCACTCCCTGATTTACTAGCTTCGATCGGTTCGTGGATCCGACATGTATTGAGGGAGATATTAATATTTGATTGATTTAATCAAATATTAATTATTTAGCCTATTTTTAATTAGAAACCCTAATTCTAATTTAAGAAACCCTAATTAGGGCAAGCACATCTTTTTGAGGGTATAAGGGTTTCTCATGGAGGCCATTATTCATTATGCATAGATTATTGATTATTGATATTGATTTTGAGAATTTCTTCTATGAAGACTGAGCCTAGGGTTCAAGGATTCCATTTGCATTGGATAACGTTCCCTCTTCAGTGTGTGTAATTAAGAGGCTATGGAATATCAGCTGATCTATTGCCAAAGTGTGAGATAGCTTCATCTAGAAGTTATCACAGAATTTCAGGTTTGAGAGATAACTTCACACAGAAGTTATTACAGATATTCCAGGTATTTATTTATTCTTATTTTGATTCAATAAATTATACATCTAGAGATATTCTATGCTAGAAAAGTATATTTCCAGATCAGGGGTTGAAACAGGGAAGTTGTGCTTAATTGGCGGCCGTACAAAGTCCGTACAGGTCCGTACAGATCAGCTCAGGAACTGACCTCGACAGACAGAGGGATTCTAGTGACCGACATCGATCGACTGAAGACCGACGTCAGTAGAAAGTCGACCTACAGTGACCGACGTCGGTAGTTTATCGACTGACGCCGGTGACTGTGTGTTTGACACAGTAGGCTGCGACCTTCCAGAATCCAATTTTCACTTCCAGTTTCCAGTTTTCGCTTCCAGTTTTGCTGAGTCAGGGTTTTTAAGATTGTATTTCATATTTATATGCATAAGAAAGGACTACAATTGTAATAGTTTAGAAGGACAAGTGATACAATCTGTAAATTGTTATTAAGAGACTATATTATTGTGATCATTATGAATTTATTCAACAGAAGTTATATTTTGTTCAGATTTTTTTGTGTTGCTATATTTCCTATTTTGGAGGGGATATTACAGTGGTATCAGAGCTAATGTCTTGCCATCCTGTTGGGTAGTTTGGGTAAGTTGAATCAGCGAAGTATCATAATGACTTCATATACTCAGAGTCAGTGGGACTATGATATGAGGAAGTTGGAACTCAGTTTGAAGAGGTTGAATGAATCTCTTTCATATCCTTAATCCAAAAACAAACCCACGTGGTATATGACAGCAAATGATGAGTGGGACTTATTACCTCCTCAGGTTCAAGAGAGGACGACCTTTGATCGTTTTGTCAAGCTGAGGAGAGAGCACTACAGATTACTTAGACGAGAGAGCAGCATGTCCCATAATTATTATGATTATGAGATAGGATATAGTGAAGATGAGGATGAGTTAGATGCTTGCACTCAGAGTGTAGAGGTGTGCTCAGATGTTAGTGCACTGAGGGTTGATGATCTCTCAACTATGGCAGAGATTGTAGCAGAGTCCCAGGATCCTATTATTGCAGATGATACTCAGGAGAATGCAGTGGACAGTTTTGATAACTTAGTTTCACCGGTTGTTTCTTTCTATATGGAAGAGTTAGACAGTGATGCTACAGTTGTTGATACTCCGTCTGTTGATATGAGCTTTGACGTTGATTTACATAGTATGGATGATCATTTGTATATTGAGGTGGTTGGTGGTGAGTACATTCCTGCAGTTGTTGTTGAGGAGCATATTGTTGATGTTGATACACACGTTCAGGATTTGGGAGTACCTGATTCTGATGAGCTTGAGATACCAGTGGAGTCGAGTCTCCAGATTGATTATTCTTACACGGATGACAGTGTGGTACAGTTGGTTGTGCCACCTTTACAGAGAGATCAGTTGGGGTGTGTGGGGGAGTATGTTGATGCTTCCACATATAATTTCTACTGCACTGAACCATTCATGGAGTATTTGCTGGATAGCGCAGGTGTTTGTCTGGACTCACATAAGATGACAGAAGGTGTTCTTGTCCGAGGTTCTAGTGCTATTAGCAGATTGGGTGAGGAGATTTTACGAACCCTTTCTACTATATTACTTTATAGGGATGTTGAGGTAATGTTTGTTGAGCCGAGATTGGAGCCATCCATTGAGTCCTAGTTTGGCAATAGTGTGCCATTAGCAGAGTTTGGGGGTTCTTACCAGCATCATACGGTGAGGTATGCTCCTTATTTTCCTTTGCATCTAGAGATTAGTTTTGGTGTCAGTGACTCAGGTACCAATGATTGTCATATCCACGGTCCAGTTGGGTGTGAGTATCAGTTAGATAGGGACTTGAATTTTGACAAGGTTGATATTTTAGTTGGCTTGAGTCCCTCAGAGTGGTTTCTTCTACTGGCATCTATAGTTGGTCTTCAGATAGTTGTTTGGGTGTCGAGTGCAGTTTTTTAGTTGCTGATTTTGATACTGTTGATGCTGTTGATGTTGATGATTTATTCACATGGGTTGATTGGTGACATGATGGATGTTACACAACTTTTTCCTTGGGATCCAAGTGGATTGAGTAGTTCATTGTTCTGAGATTGCTTGGGGACAAGCAATTTTTGGAGGGGCGGATTGTCATGTCCCCTTTTTCATGGACATTGACAGTGTTGATGATTAGCCTATTATGCGACCTTCGTAGGCTAATAGGATGGATAGAAGGTCATAATGGAGCTTGGATTGACTTTGATTCACAGGATTTCTACATTTGATTTTTATTCAAGGTATTTCGGACACATTTGGCATGAGCTCCTACTTTTTAGGGATATTTGATATGCAACAAAGCGCCTTTATTGTGGTATGGTTATGTGCGGAATCACTCCCTGATTTACTAGCTTCGATCGGTTCGTGGATCCGACATGTATTGAGGGAGATATTAATATTTGATTGATTTAATCAAATATTAATTATTTAGCCTATTTTTAATTAGAAACCCTAATTCTAATTTAAGAAACCCTAATTAGGGCAAGCACATCTTTTTGAGGGTATAAGGGTTTCTCATGGAGGCCATTATTCATTATGCATAGATTATTGATTATTGATATTGATTTTGAGAATTTCTTCTGTGAAGACTGAGCCTAGGGTTCAAGGATTCCATTTGCATTGGAGAACGTTCCCTCTTCAGTGTGTGCAATTAAGAGGCTGTGGAATATCAGCTGATCTATTGCCAAAGTGTGAGATAGCTTCATCCAGAAGTTATCACAAAATTTCAGATTTGAGAGATAACTTCACACAGAAGTTATTACAGATATTCTAGGTATTTCTTTATTCTTCTTTTGATTCAATAAATTATACAGCTAGAGATCTTCTGTGCTAGAAAAGTATATTTCCAGATCAGGGGTTGAAATAGGGAAGTTGTGCTTAATTGGCGGCCGTACAAAGTCCGTATAGGTCCGTACAGATCAGCTCAGGAACCGACCTCGGCAGACAAAGGGATTCCAGTGACCGACATCGGTTGACTGAAGACCAACGTCGGCAGAAAGTTGACCTACAGTGACCGACATCGGCAGTTTATCGACTGACGCCGGCGACTGTGTGTTTGACACAGCAGGCCGAGACCTTCTAGAATCCAATTTTCACTTCCAGTTTCCAGTTTTCGCTTCCAATTTTGCTGAGTCAGGGTTTTTAAGATTGTATTTCATATTTATATGCATAAGAAAGGACTACAATTGTAATAGTTTAGAAGGACAAGTGATACAATCTGTAAATTGTTATTAAGAGACTATATTATTGTGATCATTCTGAATTTATTCAATAGAAGTTATATTTTGTTCAGAGTTTTTTGTGTTGCTATATTTCCTGTTTTGGAGGGGATATTACAATCAATGGGATATAAAAGAAAAATAAGATGAAGAAGAGGAATAAAATAATGATGCTAATGAAAAAGAGAATGAATATTATGAATAAGAAAAATTCGTGGAAGAAAATAATAACAATGAGAAAGAACATGCAAGTGAAGAAGAAGAAGAAGAAGAAGAAGAAGAAGAAGAATTGGATGATAAGGGTTCAAATAATTTGGCTCTAAAAAAATCTGAGTCAATTTTTCAATTTCATGAATGCATTTAAAAGAAGAAAGTTATTATGTCCATAAACTCTACCAGTAAATATAATTTCAACAACATGAATGTGTTCAAGCATCTACATGTTCAAGCAAAGAATATCAAGGAGGTTCAAGTAGATGGTAATAATATTCGAGTGTTTGAAGATTTGAAACTTATTATGGAAAAATATGTTTTGCATTCAGATTTTTATGCTTTGCATATGGATGATGTGGATATGGTCCTTGGATATCCATGGTTAGAGACTTTAGCAACAATCAATATTAATGTTCAAAAAAAAATTATGAAGTTTTGGTATAGGAAAAAGAAGGTCACTTTTTAGGATATTATAGTAGGAAAGGCACCAATAAAAATCAAGGTAGATCATGAGGATGAGATTGAAATAGGTGATGAAGAGCATGTGAAAGATTCATATGAAGACATATACAAAGAAATAATACAATCAAATAAAAACACTTCATCTACTCAAGATACAAAGGAACCACCAAAGCAAAAGGTAGAAGAGGTAGAAAAAAAGGTTGATAAGGTCAAAGTATCAAAAAATATTGAGGTATATAGACACCCACATCATCATGAGAGGAAACAATCATGGAATCATGTGAGGGAGTGTCATAATAACAATTACTTTAGCTATATAAGAAATTAGAGTTCTAATAATTATGGCTATTCATGGAAGCCAAAGAATACCTATTATTTTCATGGATGGAATCAGAGTAGTGCAGTGGAATATGGTACATGGAATCAAAAGAGGAATAATTATGCATAGACACCAAAGCAATATAAAATCATGAATGGAATCAAGAGAGCACAAGGTAATTTGGAAACAAGCTTGGAGAGTTATCACCTATCAATATCACATATGGATGGCTAGATGATTGAGATTGTATTCAAGTGTGCAATGATTTGAAGCGCACTCATTATTTGGTTTCTTCCTATGTTTTGGGGATGAAACATGTCAAAGAGGAAAGTAATGCTATGTATCTAGGAACATGATATATTAATGTATATGGGTTCATGGAGATGCCAACATGTGGTACACATCCCCCTTAGTTATTTATATGGGTTCAATATATTAAGATAATGGAGTAACTTATGGAATTAGTGTATTGGGTAATGTTCAGCCTACATCGGGATTAATAGGTTACCCATCCATTGTTAGTTAGATAAAGGTCTATATAAAGGAGATGATTATCATTGTAAAGGTATCAAGTAAGTATTGAGTCTTTTATTATAAGAGGATATTGGATATTTTCCCTTTGAAGAGACATTGTGGAGTTATTCCTTCCTAAATGAGTATTGTATGGTGTTTCCCTACCTTAAGGGTATTCTATTTCTGCATATATTGATTATTTGGACATCTTGGTCCACACATATCTATTATGTTGAGTTGATCTACATTATATTATACATATTTATAAATATTATAAGTGTGGATCATAACATTGATATGGAATTCAAATCAAGTTAGGACATATCATATTGAGCTCAAGAGTCAAGATGGACTATTTGCAAAGGAGGAATAAAAGACCAAATAGGATTCTATGCTAACTCAGATTGCCTTTCACATTCATGATGAAGGCATGGAATGGTATATAGATAGTGGTTTCTCAAGCCACATGATAAGAGACATAAATAATTTTATCTCATTGAATAAAAATGATACAAGAATAGTGAGGTTTGGAGACAACATAACTGCCAATATAGTTGGCAAGGGTGACTTAAGTTTGGAAAATAGGAAGACCAAGACACAAAATGTGTTGTGTGTAGAAGATTTGAAGCATAACCTGCTTAGTGTAAGTAAAATGTGAAATCAAGTAACATACTAACCTTTTATGACAAAGGATGTGACATAAGGAGAGCCAAATTAGGAAAACTAATTACTAATGCTAAGAGGACTAAGAATAATCTATATGTTTTGAATGAGATCAAGAAGGAGATATGCTTCATGAGTAGTATAGATGAAATTTGGATATGTCACATAAGGTTAGGTGACCTAAATTTTGACAATATTATCACTAATAATTTTATGAAAAACATGCCTAAGATCACCAAAGCTACAAACATACTTTACAAGGCATGTTAACATGATAATCAGACTAGAAGAAGGTTCAATTCCAAGGAGCAATCTACTACAATACCCTTAAATTTAATACACATTGATCTCTATGGGCTTAAAATAATTCAAATCATTTAATGAGATAGCTAATTTATGTTATTCATAGCTGATTACACAAGAATGATTTGGGTTACATTCTTGAACGAAAAGTCAGAAGCTCTTGATAAGTTGAAGGCATTCAAGGCTCTTATTGAAAATGAGAAGAATAAGAAAATAAAATGCCTAAGATCTTATAGAGGATGAGAGTTTTGTTCCAATGATATTTATGACTTATATGAGGTTCATGGAATAAGGATACATTTCTCAGTAGCTAGAACACATCAGCAAAATAGAGTAGTGGAAAGGAAGAATAGGATAGTTCAAAAGATGGATAAAAATATGCTAAATGAGTCTATACTATCTAATGGATATTAGATAAAGATAGTAAGTACTACTATCTACATTTTGAATAAAGGATAGATGAGGAATAATTGTAGCAAGACTCTTTATGAACTATGGAAGGGTAGATTTCCATTGTGGAACACTTTAGAGTGTTTGGGAGCAAATGTTTCATCAAAAGAGATGATAAAGACTTTGGAAATTTTTATTCTCCAAATACAATGAAGGCATATTCTTAGGATACTCATCAATGAGCTCATCGTATAGATGTTATAATAAGAGGCTACAAAATATAGTGGAAAGCACCAATGTGAAGATTGATGAGACAAAGAAATCACACTCACAGTCAAAGGACACTTTAAAGAATTTGGACTTTAATAATGAAGAGGAGACTATAAAAGGTGATGAGGAAGAAGAATAATTTGAAGAGAGACATGACTCAAAAGGAACCTCAAGATAGATTCAAAGAGATCACCTTGAATCTTAAATCCTTGGCAATAATAATGTAGGTATGTAAATAAGGTGAAGACTAGTAAGTAATCTAAATCAAGAGAATGTTGATCTTATATCCAAGATTGAACCTAAGAGTCTTATAGAAGCAAGCAAAGACAAATTTTGGACAAGTGGTATGAATGAAGAATTAGACAAAATAGAGAATAATGAGACTTGGGAATCAGTTCCTAGGCCTAAAGACAAGAATATCATTGGCATAAAATGGGTGTTTAGAAATAAGTTGAATGAAGATGGAGAAGTCACTAGGAACAAGGCCAGATCGGTATGTAAGCAATATGCACAAGTTAAAGGGGTAGAATTTAAGGATAAATTTTTAGAAATAGCAATATTGGAGGCCATAAAATTGTTTTTACCATATGAAAGATTCAAAATATTTAAGGTATACCATATGGATGTCAAATCTGCCTTTTTGAATGGGAATTTGGAAGAGGAAGTGTACATTGAATAACCTGAGGGGTTCTCACTATCATATGACAAAGACTATGTCTGCATATTTAAAAAGGCTCTCTATGGTTTAAAGCAAGCTCCTATGGCTTGGTATGCTAGGTTGGATAGGTATCTATTGGTTCAAGGATTCAAAAGAGGAGTTATAGATAGTAATTTATACATCAAGATAGAAGATGACCATCATTTTATAGTAGTTATCTATGTGGATGACATCATCTTTGGTGGAAAATATGAGAACATGACCAAGGGTTTTTTCAGAGGTGATGAAGAAAATGTTTGAGATGTTTATGATAGGATAACTATCATTTTTTCTTGGGTTTAAAATCACTCAATCTAAAAAAGGTCTATTCATATCACAAGCCAAGTACATAATAGAGATGTTGAAGAAGTTTGAGATGGAAGAATGCAAAAGAATTAGTACACCCATGATAATAGGGTGTAAGTTGAGTAAGGAAAATACGTCTTCAAAGGTCAATCAAACATCATATAGGTTAATTATTGGAAGCTTATTGTACACCACAACCTCTAGACTTGACATCATGCAATCATTAGGTCTTGTGGGAAGGTTTTAAGCAGATCTAAAGGAAATCATCTACAATAATTAAAAAGGATACTTAAGTATCTCAAGGGGACCATAGAGTATGGACTATGGTATCCAAGAATCAAAAAGTTTAATGGGACAGCTTGCACAAATGCAAATTGGGAAGGAAGTATAGATGATAGGAAGAGTACCAATGGAGGAGTTTTCTTTTTAGGTGGGTGCCTAGTTTCATGGATAAGCAAGAAGAAAGCATTAGTATAATTATCCACTTGTGAGCCTAAGTACATTACAATAGCTTCATGTTACACTCAATTCCTATGGATGAGATAGAACCTAAGAGACTACAAGGTGGAGTATGATGGTCCTAGCCCTATCTATTATGACAATAAGAGCATTATAAGTATCTCAAATAACCCTATCATTCACTCAAATACCTATCACATTCCCATTAGGTATCATTTTCTAAGAGAGAAGGTAAGTGAATAAAGTGTCAAACTTGAATATGTTTCTACACAAGATCAGATTGTAGACATCTTGACCAAACCACTTCTAAAGGTAACTTTTGAACACATAAGACAAGAATTATATGTAATTCCTACCCCTAAAAATCATTGAAGAATATAATTACTTAAGGGGAGATAATAATGTTCATTAGATCCAATAATAGGTGAGTTTTTCCAAGAATGTATGCATGGAGATAGGGGGAACATGTTTGTATTATGTCTCATAAACTTATAGTTATGTGTGTTGAGTATTTTGGCTGTAAGGAGTGTGATCCAAGGAGTTGAAGACATCACTTTGTCATTTATGTTAAATGGGTAGAAATACTAGGATGGAGAAATAAGATTGATAAATTTGTAGTATATTTTGGCATCAATGACAAAGGGGTAGATTCTTGAGCATTATTCCTATTGTTGAGGTTTGGCATTGATGTTGTCATTAATGTCAAAGTTTATTGAAAAAGGTCTTCATGAGGTTATTAAGGAATGTAAATATTAAAGAGGATATTTATTAGTTTTTTATTGATTCTGATAATGTACAACATGTTTTGTATATGTTCTTATGAATGCATTAGTGATGTGAAGATTAACATTGAATATCCTTATTGTCAAAGTTATCAAGTGCTTGAACCTAGTAAGTGACTTGAGAATGTATGTGCATAGAATGACTAGTCTTATGCATGTAGGGTCATGATGGATTGATGATATGAATGCACATAGGACTGTATATGAGTCATTGGATTGCTCATGTGAGTCTCATGGTGAGTCTATAGTGGTAGGACCTATAGACCTAGTATGTAACTAGACCACTTCTAGAAGTTGTTTGGTCTAATGAGGCATCATGATTTATTTTCAAGGCATATGAAGGATATTTCGCATTGTTTCAAAATTTGAGATGTTGTTTGAGCATGTAATTCATGTAGATAACACATTAAAATAGGCATGAAGATAGGTTTTCAAGCCTAATGTGGTTTATAGGTCAAGGTCTAAAAAAGCAAAGAGAGAGATGGTGGATAAATGGGGTATGAGGTTATATTTTCAAATAAAATATGTAAATTTGAGTGTTTTCATAGTTATGGTATATTTTTTAAAGTATGTTCACAAATTTTGAGGTCGTGGTTTGCAAGAAAAGGCATGAAAAGTGGTTTTAAAGGCTCTCAAGTACATAGAATGAAGGGTTCTCAACTTGAAAAGACTTTAAAGTGTTCATTGGAACAAGTAACCTTTGTATGATAACCTGAGATGTTGAGGATAGATGGTTAAGGGTCCTATATAATATCTCTAAGCATTATTTTTGTAAATGAGGGGCAGTTCTCTATGAAGAATCGTTAACACCAGAAACAATGTTAACCCTCTCTAAAACCCTAACAATGACCCAATATGAAAGAATTTGTTATAAAGTGATTAGAATTGATTGGTATTTCTAGTTAATTTATTTAATGTTGCATTAAACTCTCTAAGTTATCTCCAAGTGTGATTGGTTTGTTAGGTGTGTGAGTAGACCCTACAAGAAAATGATAGTTTCTCAAAGATTTGTTGTAGTAGTCAGAGTTGACCAAGTCAAAGTTATAAAATAGATGAAGGAAAAAATTTGAAACTTTTAGTTTATTTCCATGTTGGTTTATTGATAGTTTCTAGACCTTAGGTATGCTAAACTGGTCGTCCAAGTTTACCAATCGCTAACAATCCTAATGATGGAAATAGTGAGAAACTTAAGTAGTAGTGAGAAGATGTTTAGGGATGTGTTACCATGGAATAGGGATGAATCCAAGTGCATGAAGATAGTGTTCAATAATTTTAATACATTTTAATGTTGGATATAATTTTTTGAGGGTAGTGGATGTGATGAAAATTTTGCTCATAAGTTGACCTATCCGGTTCAGGTGAGACAATGAGGTACAAGATTATAAGATTAGTCTGCAAGACCAATATTGGCATTTGACCATGTTATCTATCTATATAATAATGTTATAATTATCTCATAATATCATCCACATGCATCATGAGTATCTATAAGTGGTCATATAGGTGTTGAAGGTCAAAATCACCATGATTAGTCTTCATGGAAAACTAGCAGTTCTGAGTGAGCAAGTTGCAGGAGTGTTTTTGAGTCCTTTTTCCCTGGGTATTGATGTCTAATGCACTTGGTGAATTTTTTGAGTTATTTAATTTTTATTTATATGTTTTATTTTCATGGTTGTGTGGCCAAACATTGTGTTAACTTCAGTTGTTCAAGATGAAATTTTTGGGTATGCACAGGCCTATTTATGAACAATTCTAATGACATGCTTCAAGTGGTGATTAGAGCTAAAAGGTGTCATGGACCTAAGATTAGATTATTAGGGGTATATTTTACTATAATATTTATTTTAAATTTCATGTATGAAGTTTTAAATTTCTCTAAGAAGATCAAAGGGTAATGTGTGCTAATGAAGGCCTTAATTGAATTAGGTCTCATTAAGGCCTAAAAGAGGTTTTAGTCTTATATGCCATGACCGACCTATTATATTGTTTGATTAATGTTTTTGACATGTCATAAGGACTATTATATGAAAATATATGTGGTAAAGTGTGTATGGTTGACTAAAAGGTGTATGAGCAAGATCCTAGTATAAAAACAAGGCCTAATAGGACTAATTGTCTAGCTTGAGAATGAGAGAGTGGAAGCGAAGGATATAGTAATTTAAAGAGATAAGTGAGGTCTTATAGACCATAAAAATTGTGTATAGAAACTATCATGAAGATATAACATGGGTACTATAGATGACTATCAAGGTCAAATGACCTAATCTGTCTTGAAGAGACCTAGTTGAGTGAAGGAACCTAGAAGGCAGTTTTACACGGATAAGAATGTGAAGAGATGAAGAGGTGGTCATCATTAATTATTAAAGAAAAAAGGTGTCCTAAAAATAATTAAATCAATTAGGTGGATTAGTTTGTGTTGAGTCATCTAAGGGGTTGGTGCCTCCTTGCAAGTAGATGCTTGTTAAAGCCTAGTCAAGTGGGTGTTTGGCTAGTCGAGGTTGGTGATCCATGTGAAGTGGGTGCTTAGATAAATATTGATGTTTGTATTATATCACTATAATCCATTTTTAAATATTAATGTGTTTTCTTCCCTGAAGGTTTTCCCACTCAAATAAGTGTTCTATGTGTTATGTTCTTGTCTCATGCTCATATAAATGGTTCTTGATGTGTTGCTAGTTTACTGTATTGCTTTGATAGTTCATGAATATTAAAGTAAAGTTGTATAAGTTTTTCAATACTGATTCATCCCCTAGTCATTATAATTCCAAAAATACATGGTTGGGATGTAGGACATACATGTTACATATGATACATGGAAATACATACACATGACATTATTTACACTAATAGGATACTTTTCCACATTGGGGGCAGGCCTAAACTAGGGGAATATTTGTACACTTATCAATTTATATATTTATATACATTTCCATTAGTCATATTATATTATTACATATGAATTTTTATTTCTCATATATTTTATAATTCTATTTCTTATGGATACTTTTATTTGTTATACTATATGATGGCATCCATCGATTATGCAGACTAACATTGGTTGCTTGATATGTGATTCATGTTGATATTTTTACTTTGTGTGATCATTGATGTGTTATATATTATGTGATTCAATGAGTGCATTTATTTTGTTAAGTCATGGCATGTGTCAATTGTGTTGAAGGATCCTCTAGTCCATGTCATGGCCATATTAGGTCTATGACGAGTAAGATTTTATTCATCTTTTTATCATGCCTTAAGTGATTTTTTTCTTCATGGTCATGACATTATATGGATGTGTGTAGTTAAATATATAAATTTTACTATGATCTTGATGCCTTTATTTCTATTACATGTACTTATATTATGTGTGACACCATTATTCCTATTAGGCATCTACTATGTTTATTATTACTTTGATTCTAAATGATATATCTACTTGATGTGACACTTGCATGTCTATAACCTTACACTACATGTTTAATATGTGCTTAAATGTTCAAATATTTCTATGATGATATATATTACAATTTTTTATATACATACTTTACATTATTACATTTTTATATATAACATTAGGTGTGCATAAATATTTCTTTTGACATGATTGATTCACATGATTCATCCCTAAAGGGGGCATATATTAAGCATGTCTTAGAGATTAAAGTAATTATAGATATATATTTCATACTTTGGATCATATTATGTAATTTAGATGGGATAAATTAGATAAATTAAGGCATATGGGAGGCATGTGTGGGAATTTTACATAATTATGAAGAACAATTGGGATAGTCAATGATAGTTTATATGGGTTGGATTGAGTAGATTTTTCATATTAAGTAGTTAAAATACATTTGTTAACATTACTATAGATATATGATGGAATTATATATCACTTTGAGGTTCAAATGGATATGAATTGGGGCAATAATGTTATTCATGCAAATAATTTTTTATTTATATATTATTGATCGATAGGGAACAATGGTATTACATAATAAATTTGGATCCATATGGAATATGTAGTGGTTGATAATTATGCATAAAAACTATTTCTTGATTAAATTTTTATATATCAACCTATTTTAGAGTTTTATTTTGACATACAAACCTATTTTAGGGTTCTATTTTTGCATACAAACTTATTTTGGGATTCTAAAATAAGTACAATGATATGAAAATTAGTTTAATTGATGTTTTTTTGGCACTCAAATTCTATCACTTCTCCTTATTCAATGGTGGTTGAGTAATTTATACTCTTCAACTCATGGTTTCAACATTTTCATATCCTTGGGGCATAATCACCCCATAACATTGAACAAACAAGTTCAAAAAGTGGCAGCTTAGTTCTCCTATCCTATGGTGTATTTGTTCCTTGACTTTTTAATGATCTTAACTATTTTAGATTGGTTATCATGAGAGTAAATTCAACTATTCATGTTTCCTTGTAATTTATTCATGGAGAAAATGGAACATTTGGGGCATACCTATAAATACCAAGTGTAGCTAATCAAAAGTACAAGTTTTTTCTTTATCCTTTTAATCTATAATTTTCAATATTATACTAAAAAAGTGGCATCTATAGACACATAAATTTTGTGTTATACATTTTAGAAACATCAACTTTGGCATAATTTTACATAATTAGACTTTGTGTGTATATTTGACTACTGTAAACACTTTCATCTATCTATTTACCCTCTTGTTATCTTGGCCAATACAAATAACTAGATACACATTTTTTGGGATCACCCTAGTCTATACAAGAACCTTATAGAGACCTAAACAAAATATATCCATATCTTAGATCACTAAATTTCACTCCTAGGATACTACTTACAAAAATCACAGAGTTGTAGTTTATTGTACGTGTATTCCTCTACCAATTGTGTCAATAGACACTTAATGGCTATTTTTCAAATTGGGAAGTATCCATTAAGTCAACCTCAATATGTTTCATAGGTTGGTCATAGTGGAAAATATAAAAGAGATAATTATAAATAAAAAATAATCCTAAGGTTATACTCACTTGGACACTACCTTGAGATTTCCTAAAAATTTGATCAAAAAATTATAACTCTCTTGAGACATTATCACAAAGGCTATATATCTAAATATCCTTAAAAATAGTAATCATAGGCCCAATTATAAATATAAATGGAGGTCATAGTTTCATTGTACCAAGTGTCAAAAACCAAACCTTGCATTTTATTCTATATTTAGTATTATGGTGCACCCACACACCTAGGTGGGAGAACTACATATAGTTTCATCCCTCTTTAGAGTATTGTAATGTATTCAATTCTCAATCACTTAGAAAAGAGTGGTTGGGAATATCCAACCCAACATACTGACCCATTTTTCAAAATCATCTTGTGGTCAAAATTTTAATTAGGGTTTAAAAGGAAGGAGAAGGAAAATGAATATCAAAACATAAGAACAAAGGTTAATGAACATACAAGAAGCATCTAAATGTTTAGGCTTAGCAGTATAAGGTCTCAAAAACTTAAAAAATTAATAGAGACACTACGAATAGAGTTTGGATAGTACTGATCACCACATGGGTATTAGATTTTTTAGCAAAATTTGAGGAAGATATTAGATTTTATTTATTAATCTAATTGGTTATAGAGTAGACACATATTAATTTAAGAAGTAGTGACAAAACCATTGATCAAAATAAATAAAAAATAATCTAAGTATCTCCCTTCCATCTTGCTTTGTCATTTACATTCTTTTAAGTGCAATATAAATCTCCTCTTTTACAATAATTATCATTTATATATTTTAAATAATGTGAATATTAATTATTTTACACTATTTTAGGACATATTAATTCAAAATAAGTAAAACATGTTGATGAACTCGATCAATGACTTGAGCACGAGAGATCCCCAGGTCCTTTTTACCTAGGTTTTCATACATCTATAGGTTAAATATTTATCCTCTATTAGGGATTGACTTTTAGATTTGTTTCATATTTCCCATTATATACATAAGTAAATCCCTAACAAAGATACAATGGATGATAATTATGTATACTTTGCAATTCAATCTATGGCTATCCTGATTTCATGTTTCTCTCATAGATTATGTAATTTTTTCTTATTATGTGTAATGAAATGGGTAAAATTCATATTCAATAAAGGTAACTATGTGATCCAAAACTCAAAATTTTTTATTAATAGATATTTCAAGAACATGAAAATAACACAGTAATAATGAATTCTCTGAGAAGATATATTTTATTACTCAAGATCACAATACAACTATATGCTTATCTCTGGGAAGAGATGTCTAATTTCTATTTCAGGTTACATATTCATTTATACACATTTTGAAAGTAGAATGAGGATGTGTAAGGTCACCAATCTTGAGGGAGATTAAGTGGTTCAAATTCTATGATTTAAAACAATACAAAATTTGAGGAATTGTTATTTTTAGAAACTTATTATTTTTAGACTGCACTTCTAAAATTGAAATTTGAGGCACTTCCATTCAGTATTTTTGGGTCAAAAACCATTGAGTGAAGATCCATGTCATCTCATTATGTTCTCCTCATTCTTATCTTTCCAACAGTGCAAATGGGGAGTCAATTGGAGCTATGATGCAAAAATTTTGGCTCCCAAAAGTTGTCATCAATTGGGGTAGAACCATTGCCTGAATTATTGCCCAAATCATTCCTCCCTCCTTGAGAAGCAATGGTCCCCATTGGGTCAATATTCCTCATCGGATATGGCAGTTGTGTCTTATTTGATTCTTTATGAGCCACTCACCTTGGTGGCTAAGATGGCCCCTTTTGACCACCTGATAGAGTAGAATAGAGCATCCTCTTGTTGTCTTCATCTAGGTGTCCATAATCTGATCCTCTTCGACTAGAGCAAAACTCTATGGATCAAGATCATCAATGTCTAGTTGTTCTACTATGATTGAAGTGTCCAATAGAGGTGTATGATATGGTTTGAGGAGCTCCACATTGAATATTGGATGCAGACCAAGGTAGGTTGGTAGGTTCAACTCAAAAGCATTTTCCCCAACTTTTTTGGGGATGGTGTAGGGACCATATCACAGAGGCAAAAAAATTGTGTGTGGGATTACAAGTCTTTCCTTTTGAAGTTATAACCAAACCTTGTCACCCATAGCAAAATAGTGTGTAATCATATGTTTTTCATGCCATTGCTTATACTTCTAATTCAGCTTCTTCAAAATGTCATGAACTTGTTGTTGGATGAGTTTCATTTTTTAATGAATTTTATTGCTTTTTCTACCTCAGATCTCCCATGAGGTGTGTATTCCATGGTGGAGAATAGAATGGCTATATCAATTGGTGTTATGGATTGGAACCTGAAGCATACTTGGAATGGACTGTGCTTGGTAGAGTTGTGTAGGGCTCGATTGTATCCATCTTGTATGAAAAGAAGCCCCTCATTCCATGTGCATAGATGTTTTGAGTGATACATCTAAATCATATGAATAATCAAGTGGTTCACCACTTCTATCTAACCATCAATCTGTGGATGAAATTTTTCATACTTCATCAACTTGGTATCCATCATCTTCCATAGAGTGGACCAAAAGATGTTGAGAAACCTACTATCTTGATCTGAGACAATGGAATTGGGGAGACCAAAATGGAGCCATACATGACTAAAATATAGTTGAGTAGTTTCTTTAACTGATATATTTTTCTTACAAGAAATCATGATAACCATTTTTGAAAAATGATCAACTAAAAGAAAAATATAATTCTTGCCATGTTTTGAAGTGGGAAAACTTGATAGAAAATCTACTGAGATAGATTCCCAAGGCCTAATTGGTTCTGAAAATGGCATGTATAATCCTTGCTTCTTATTTATTGGCTTGGCTATCACACATGGGGTGCCAAATTTGAGGTACCTTTCCACATCCTTTCACATATGGGGCCATTAAAAGTGTTTTTAAAGAACTACCAATGTCTTTTCTACACCAAAGTATCTAGCTATCTTACTAAAATGTGCTTCACATATCATCTTCTATTGGTCTATCGCTAAAACATAGATATGCCTCGTATGATAGAGGAAATTATCTTGAAAATAGAAATCAAAAACATGTTTACCTTCTTGAATCACCTGATATGTATTAGCAAAGGTAGGATCTGCTTCATATAGAGCACCCCAAGTGGTAGTCTCATGTCTGCACAGGTCAAGAACTATTGTGAGTGCAGTAATTGGTGGATGACTCAAACAATCTATAGTTATATTTGAGCTCCCCTTTTTGTGTTTGATTATCAAATGGAATTGCTATGGATATGTGGCCCACTTTTTGTGCCTATCATTTCATAGTTTGCTCTATGTCTAGATGAATTCTAATGGTATGTGGTCAGTGTGGATAACCATCTCTTTCCCCAAGATGTAGTGTTTCCATTGTTTGTAGGCTTACACAATGGCATAGAGCTCCTTGTCATATGTCAAGTATTTCCTAACTATATCAGTGAAATTTTCACTGTGATATGTAATAGGATGGCCATGTTTCATGATGATAGCTCCCATGGCATATTTATATGCATCTATCATCAACTCGAAAGGTTGATGCAAATCTAGCAAGGCAAGAATGGGGGCTAAGCAAAGTTTGTTCTTTAAATTCTCAAATTCCATTTGTTATATTTTGCCCCACTAAATGTAGCTTTAGCTCCTCCTTTAGTCACTTGGGTTAGTGGCCAAGCAACATGTGAGAATCTAAGAACAAACTTGTGATAGAAATTTACAAGACCCAAAAAGCTATGAAGTTTTTTGAGGGTCCTTGGTGTAGGCCATTCTTGAATAACCTAAATCTTCTTTGGATCAACATGGACCCCTTCCTCATTCACAACGTACCCTAGGTACTGAATTATTTTCATCCTGAATGTGTATTTGTCAAGATTTTCATACAACTTATGCTTCCAAAGAGTTTGAAGCACCTTACAAACATGTTACAAATGTTCCTCCCATGTTCTGTTGTAGACGAGTATGTCATCCAGGTAGACAACAATGAATGAGTTGGTGAAGGGTCATAGGATGTCATCCATCACCCTCATGAAGGATGCAGGTGTGTTAGTTAAGCCAAAAGGCATAATCAACCATTCAAAGAGCCCATCCTTAGATTTGAATGAATTCTTCCAGACATCAGTCGGATCGATGCGAATTTAGTGATTTATAGATTTGAGATCAATTTTGGTGAAGAACTTTGCACCATAGAGTTGGTCTAGCAGGTCATCTATCTTGGGGAGGGAGTAGTGATTCTTCATAGTGATTTTATTCAAGGCTCAATAGTCAATGTAAAGCCTCTATATTCCATCTTTCTTTGGTGCTAGGACAATCGGGCTGCCATAGGGTGAAGAGCTTGGCCTGATGTGACCTTTTTGGATCAATTCTTAAATCTATCTTTTTATCTCATCATTCTCTAAACTAAATTGTAATACATAAGATTGTTAGGTAAAAGTGATCTTAGGATCAAATCAATAGAATGTTTTATCTGGCAATGTAGTGGAACTCCTATGGGTGACTTGAATAAGTCATCATATTCTCTTATGATTTTTCCCATATTCTTCTATTGTTATGTTGATTATGTAGTCAAGACTACAACATCGGCCTTCTTGGATTTCTATGGTTTGACCACCATAATAATGAATTACTTTATCTTCTCCATCAATCTCTTACATTACTTGGCACTAATTAGGGAGAAAGATGTGGGAGGTGGTACCTCTGGTACCCTATAGCACCACGCTCCAAGAATGAGGGTGATTCTTTAGGTTCATGATTCACAAATGCCATGTCGATCATACATGAACGGTTGACCAAGTAGTACATCGCAAACATCTAGATTGACCACATCACATAAGACTTTATTTTGGAAAGGTTTTATTGCATATGAAAGAAGACATTGATGGGTGATACGGAGGTCTATCCCTGGGCTCAACCATCTAATACTGTATGGCTTTGGGTGAGGATTCATGGATAGATTTAGACTTTTCACAACTTTAGCAGAGATTAAATTCTTTTGACTCTCACTATCAAGAATGAAATGCAATAATTTGGAGTGAAATAATCTTTCCTTATCATCTGGCCTTTCCTCATGGGTTTGTGATGAAGCAACGATGGTATCAAACTCAGCATCTATAATCTCTTCTTTGTCCTCTTTGACTATAAGCTATGTATGAGATAGAGCAGTAGATGTTGATTATTGTGACTCAAAAAGTAATGACTTGATGGCTTGACATTCTTCTTTGGAGTGAGCTCCAATTTTATGGTAATCACACCATTTTCCAGTCTTCCCCTTCTGGGGTTTCTTATCTTAAAATTCTTTTTACTTCCAATTTTGGCCTCGTGTTTGACCTTCCTTATCACTTTTCCATTTTGAAGGTTGACTCTTCATATTCTTTCTTCCATGCTTTTGCTCAATCTTCACTGTGAACTTCTATGCCTCACCAAGGGTTTCCAAATTGAAGAGTTCCACTTCCCCCTGTATGTACCATTGTATTCCACCATGATATTTGAGAGTCTTATGTTTCTCACTTTCTTGGATGCCCAATCTTGAAGACAAAGAATGAAAAATATCTGTGTAATCTTGAACAGATTATTCCTTACCTTGGTGAAGTTGTTTCTACTATATGTATAGATCATCATATGCTCTAATGGGATAGTATTCTTCATTTACCACTTCCACAAAATCATCCCAGGTAGGTTCCATCTCAAGGCCAATGTCATCTATATTGAACCTCTTTTTGTACACTTCCCACCAATTTTTCATGGGCAATGATGCTTTCAAAAGAGCAAAAGTGATATTTTCTCCATCGATGAATTTATTTATAGAGAACTAGGAATACAATTCATCCAACCAATTTTCTACTACATCAGCATTGATTTTGCCTTCAAATGTAGGGATATAAATGTTCACCTAAACCTTGAAGGATTTTGGGGCACTGAAAGGACATTCCATGGATGAGGAGCCAAGAAGTGCAGATGAGGAGCCAAAATTTCCCATCAGGAGTTGTTGGATAATTTGGGAAAACTATTGTAGTATCTATGCTTGTTGCCATTGGAGGGATTCATTCACCATTTCCATTAAGGGATCAGATGTCTCAGTGTTGTCCATCATTTTAAGTCATTTGGAGTGAATACGTGGATAGTTTGGAAGCTTTGTTATTTTCCACCCAAGCTTTTTGTAGCCTGACCTCATCCTTAGGATCATACACTCTCAAGACAAACCGCTTTGATACCACTAATCCAAAACTTATAATTTTTTATTGATAGATATTTCAAGAACATGAAAATAACATAGTAACAATGAATTCTCTGAGAAGAGATGTTTTATCACTCAAGATCGCAATACAACTATATGCTTATCTCTAGGAAGAGATGTCTAAGTTCCATTTTGGGTTAGATCTTAATTTATACACATTTTGAAATTAGGAGGAGGATGTGGAAGGTCACTAATATCAAGGGATATTAATTGGTTTGACTTCCACGATTTAAAACAATACATAATTCAAGGAATTACTATTTTTAAAAACTTACTATTTTTACACTGCACTACTAAAATTGAAATTTTGGGTACTTCCATTGGGTTTTTAGGGGTCAAAAACCACCAATAAAAGATAAATGTCATCTCACCACATTTTCCTCATTCTTATCTTTCCAACGATTCAAACGAAGAATCAATTGGAGTTATGGTGCAAAAGTTATGGCTCCCAGAAGTTTCCTCATCAATTGGGGTAGAACCGTCACCTAAATTGTTGCCCAGATCAAGATGATATCTATAATAATGAATTATTAGACCTAATTAATATCATATATTTCACTTATTTTGAATCTTAAATGCTTCTAGTTACTACTTGAAGAGAAAGGGAATGTATGACTCCTTCTTTCCTTCTCCCCAAAGACTTCATGGTAGTGATATATAACATCCCTCCCCTATTATTCACCATAAAATTATATTGGATACAAAGTTCCATGATATCACAACATAAATATGTATGGTGAATAATATTATAGGGTTTTTCATAAATATTGAATCTAAAATGTTTGGGATTTGTGATTATAAATACATATATTCCTAACCCATAATAATCAATGTATTTAATGTTACTATAAATAATAAGACTCGACCCATGAATGAACCTATTTAGAGTTCCACCATTCTTACACATAATATTCTTACCATGATGCATTCCATAGATAAATTTTTTAAAAAAAACTTCAAACATTATCTCTAAGGGTCAACTCACTTTAAGATAAACTTACATATGCCCAAAATCTAGTGCATGCTACTATAAATTGAATCTATATCTCCCCTCTAAAAACCTATGTGTCTCAAAACATTTCATTTCCAACACATGTTAAGAAACAAAAAATAATCTATGACTAATTAATCATGAAATTAACATAATATAAATACTTCTCTAAGTAAAATTGTCATACACATGCTTTCAAAAAAATTGATCATATTACCTCCTACACATGCTATGTAAATATCCAAGTACTATTATGCTTATCATATAGTTTATGGACATCCAAAATATAATTTTCATCCTTTGAAACATAAAATATAAATTTTATTGTTAGTGGTGATCCTACATTGGATGCATATATTAAATCACAAAAGTACTCAAGCACACCTTCCAATTTTCAGCAATTCACTCAAATTATGGTTCCATATCCAAAGTTAGAAGTAGCAAAATAAGATTTACCTAAAGAATACTTGCCCAAGAAATATGTGCCTAAGAATAAAGCTCATAATAAATACATCGGCTTTGAGATTTACATATTTCAAAACATTTGGTTTTTATTGTGATGACACTTTATGATAATGTGGTAATTTCCTAGGTCCAAACTCCTATTAGTTTTATAGATGATATCAATAACACTATTGGTGTTAAACAGGGTTTTCTAATTTCACCTACTTCGTTTTGTCTCTAGATAGATGAATTAGATGACATCATTATAAGTTCAAGGAAAATTGGTGATGAAAGTGTTCTTTATGATATAATCATCACCATTTTATTATTTTTAGATGGCCTTATTCTCATGTTACATAGTGTTGTAATATTAGAAATAGATGTTGACATTTTTGAGCTCCTTTTTTTTTACTCATGGTTTAAAAATGAACTCAAGTAAAATAAAGGTTTTCAACACAACTAATAAAAAAATCACATGAAACTAATATCATTTACAACGAAAGTATGTCCAAAGTGGTTTTCATCTAAAATTACCTTGGTGTGTCTTTCAAATGACCTACTTTCAATATGTTTCAAGCTTCAGAAGAGAGGATATGCAAGGGGTATGTTGCACTTAGTGTACTTGAGAGATAATGTTTACAGCTCTAGTTTCAAGATGGAAAATAAAAATTGTGTATCTTCCAAACTTTAATGTCACCAACAATATTGTATGGTTGTGAGACCTGGGACCTAAGTTTGTTTTAGTAATAAGGGATTTATTTGATAAAGTTTTTATTTCCATGCTATCCAAAATATTGTAGGAAAAATGGTCAATTCCAAATACAATTATTTTTGCTGAAATTCACATCCATTTGGTTCATATTTCAGTTGTATTCAATGTAGTTATGTTGCATCACATATTAAGATGTATGGAAGGTAAAAAAAAAATCGCATAATGGATATCCATTCAAGGCTCTTCAATAATATTGAAATTTCATGAACAAGGGATCAAGAACACTTTGTATGCTTAATGTATGTATTTCCTACAAGGAATTGGTATTAATAGCAAGCATTTACATCCTAATAATTTTTCCATCAATGTTTCCCATGTGTTGAAAATAGATATTCATGGAGGCATCAGGGATGGGACCTATAAATCTTAGATAAAATAATGTCATAAAAAATGCATCACTACTTAGACTACTATCTTCAAATATAATGTGTATTTATAATTACTCCCAAGTACAACATGCTCTCTTTTGGTTTGAGATTTCATCTGGGTTAATTTTAGGTATTATCTCACCATATTTGCATGGAGTGAGAGCACTATATTATGCAACATCAACACCTATAAACTTTATAATAATGAACTAGAATCAGAGAAGCATTTTGTATTTAGGTGTCTAGTGTATTATAAGATCTGTGGTAAGTTCTATTGTCTTTTTATAAAAAATCAAGGCTCTTAGAAATCTTATTCATTAAGAGGATTATATATTTGTAGACATATTCATCAGAGAGATGACCCAACACAAAGTTGGCCTCCTTAAGAGTGGTCAACACAACTCTTTGTTTCGTGGTTCAAATTTAAAGTCATTTTTTTCAACCTCAATTTCAAAGGTGCAAATGAACTAATTGTTCTATTTAGTAGTCACGAATTGTTAGGACAAATATATCAACAACTTAAATCATGTATTTAAACTTTTATCATTTTTCTTATTACAAGCTCATATGTTAAATGTAATTGTTTATTAGTAACCATAACAAGGCGTGTGTGTGTGTGTGTGTGTGTGTGTGTGTGTGTGTGTGTGTGTGTGTGTGTGTGTGTGTGTGTGTGTGTGTGTGTGTGTGTGTGTGTGTGTGTGAAAGTGGTAAAGGTTGTATTTTTATTAAAAAATAGAAGTAAAAACCTTTAAAATAACCCTTTTTTTATTTTTCCTTGGCCACCTTTTGGAATGAGGCTATCCATCACACCACCAACTTTCTCCACCATTATGGCAAACAAATTGCTTATGGTCGAAAGTGGGATGATGAGGAGCTCAAGGAATTACAGAGGATATCCTACCTTTTGACATACATATGTAAAACCAAGCCACCTCTCTTAAACGCCATCTCAAAGTGGCAGATAATCATGCAGCCAGAGGGGCATAACTTCGCACTCACCTTCATTAGCTCAAAATTGGAAATAAGGCTTCGAAGGAGTTTTTCAAGTCTTTCAGAGCCAAACAAGCTTGATATGATATCAAAGCCATCAAGTCATCACATCTAAGATTCAATACTCTTCTTGAAATCTCATTTGCTTTTGTATACTACTACAAATTAGTGTTTCAAGTTCAGGAAATAATCAAGAGGACTTAGGCCATGTATAAATGCCTCGATGTGGTTCTTTGCAATCTTAAACATGTAGACCAAAGTATTTGTGATGCACCTTTGAATTTTAATGAGCTCTCTTAGTCACAACATGAGTAATGACAAAGCCCCAATTATTGATGTTTTTCCTTGTGAATTTTATAAAGCAACTAGGGGGTTTAATGTGCCCGGCCTACTCTAAGTTTACAAAGAATCTCTGCAAAGAAAATATTTGGGTTCCCTTATTAATAAAGTTAATATCAAATTTATACCCAAAGTTGGTGACCCATAACTTATCACTAGTTGGTACCTGATCACTCTACTTATTGTGTCTTATAATATCCTTGTTAAATCTCTTGTCAATCATCTCCGGCACATTCTACTTGTCATTATTAGATTGGAGAAAACTATTTTTCTCAAAAGCAAATATATTCTTGATAACCTTATTTTTGTTTGGGAATGTATGGAATGGGTGAGAGCCTCTCATTATAGAACCATTTTTATCAAACTTGATTTTGAGAAGGCTTATGATAGGATTGAATGGCCTTTCATTTTGGCCATGTTGTAGGCTCTAGGCTTCAGCTAATTCTTTATTTCAGATTTCTAAACCCTCTTTGTAGAAGCCTCGTCCTATCTCACTATCAGTGGTCTCAAATATTATTGTATTTCCCTTTATTACTCCATTCATCAAGGCTACCACTTACCCTAACATTACATGTTTTATCTACAAAAGCTTTGGGTTATCTGTTGGTTCATAGGGCTGAGCGAGGTCTCATATGGGATTTTGTTCTTCCCAACTAGTCCTCTCAATTCATCAATTGCTAATTTGTAAATGATACCTTCCTCACTCCGGAAGAGAAATAAAAATAATGTAAGGAGGCTATGCACTATCGTGACATTTTTTTCCTAACCTCTGGATCTAACTTACAATGGAGTGAAACCCAATGATTTAAACAGAGTATGATGCCCATGCCAAATTACTTACAACACTATAGGTGGAAATGGATTCACAAAGGGGAAAGATTTAAGTTCTTAAGAATCCCATTTGCCTTTGATAGTTCCTTTGTGGAGTTGTGATGATATCTCTTAAACAAAGTGGAGAAAAATGTGGATTATTGTGTCACCAAACTCTCTCTCTAGTTGGGAAGTTTTAGGTGCAGTAAAATTATGGCCGCTACTTGTGTCTATTATTCCTCATGTTGGGCCCCTTCTAAAGCTTCCTATGATAATTTGGGTAAAATTCTCAGAGATTTTATTTGGTCTAATGTCAAGCAAATGTGGGGATTCCATAGATTTGTTTGAGAAATGTGTTGTCTTCCTCGTGATACAAGATGTATGGGAATTATTAGCATCTATAGACAAAGCATTGCTTTTATGTGTTTGTACATCAAGGGATTATGCTTGGGGACTATCTTTCTCACATTGGAATTACTCGGCCCAATTGTATCACCTGTAACAAACTGGAGTGTTTCAAAGACACCTTCTGGACATGCCCCAAAGTTGAATATGCATTGTAATGGATACACAGTCTCTTTTAGCCCTACCATCTTGAACTCTTCTAATGGCGCTTGGCCCTCTTTGGGGACTCTACTAATTGTCTAGCTTCTATATCCTTTTTATGGAATTTCTTCAGATATTTTATTATATTTAAATTTCGGAAAGTTATAAATTTTACTTTGTTTAACAGTGAAGAATCATCTTGTCATTTATCTATTAATGACAAGGTTTTTGTATGATCTTTGGGTTGCATATAGATACAACTCCAAACAAAAAAAGTTGCCATGGAGGTTAGACATTTTCAAGATTTGTTTGATCACTGAGAGAGTCTTCATGTACTGTGAGTTATGCCCCCCAAATCGCCCACCATAGGGCCCACCACCTCCAGCGTCAAGATGCCATCAGAGTCGGTCTCATAGTTGCAACTAGTTTTCCCCTTCTCCTCAATGAGGGGATGGAGATTGCCACCATTGTGTAGAAAATCATATTCTAATTTTTTTATGGGGGTCACTTCTTGGCCCTTATAGCTCTATGGTGCAACCTTTTGATGAATGGGACACGATTGTTACTTTGGCTCCTCCACACCCCATGGATGGTTTGGTGGCGCTAGATCCTCCTTTAGTAGAGCCTTTTTCTTTATTAACTTTGCCTCTTAAAGATGATCTTGCACCTTTTCACGCTGATGCAACAACCTATACCTAAACTTCTTAAAATATACATGATATATTTATAGTTTTATGTTTCATATTGTAAATTGTTTGACATTGATTTTATTATTTATTATTGTGATTGACATTTTCTTTTGACTAAAAATCTAAACCGTAAATACCATCTAACTTTATATAACCTTTTATATATTATTATTTACATTAATGATAATATTATTAAAATATTGTAATAGTAATAATAATCTAACTTTAAAAATTCTTTCTTGTCTTGTAAATAGTGGGGAAGATTCTCAGTCGCGATTTATACGCTGGTTAAATCGTGAAAAATTAAACTAAATACTTGTCCCTTTTCGCTTTCATGAAAATTCCATGCAACTCACGCGATCAGTTTTTCTCATTCTTTCCCCTTTCTTGACCTCGCAATGCAAATCGATTAAGACAGTTGAAAATTATTAGTCATCAACTTTTCCATATTTTCAAGACTTTGGACTGCACATGGAAACTCCATTAATGCAACTCACACGGTTTGCCTCTTTCTTGTCTTGTAGATTGTGTGGAAGATTCACTCCCGATTTATACGCTTGTCAATAAGTGCCGTTCACGAAGACTTTGGGATGACTTTGGTTTGTACCTCTTTTTAATTGTCGCGATTTTACAACCAATTCCAATTCCACGCAGAGGAAGTCTCTTTGGGAATTATTGATTGAGAGAGTCTATGGCTTCCACCAGGGGAATATTTTATGTTTTGCTATTGCTGTTGTTTGCCATGGTTGCCACCTGCTACTGCTCTACATGCCACCACCGAGAAAGAAGTGGCCTTGCCCTTTTCAAACAAGCCCTGTATGATCCATACGACCTGTTGGAATCATGGACTGGCTTTGACTGCTGCAAATGGAAGGGAATCGCCTGCCACCTGCATACTGGCCACGTGCTTCGTATGGATTTTACGTTCCTCCCTGACTTTGGCTCACTAAGGGCGGGGTCCCATGGAGGGGCTGCTGCGCTTAAATCAGCGGTGCAGCAGGGCCCATGGAACTGGTTATGAACTGCAACAGGATAATGCAGAATCTCCTCCGTTTTTGGTGGAGCCCCGAAATTTAAGCAGACTTGAGATATGCGGCAGTGGAAAAGGGGGAGCTGAGTGAATCCTGCACCGGTCTAATTTCTTTTTTTTGATAAGTGCATAACAGTGGCTGGATGAGTGAATTCAGGGAGGATTGAAGGGAAGAGAACAGGGGATTGGAGAGAAATTCATTCTGTGATTGGAGGAAAACCCCTGTACATATAGGAGAAACCTGATTATATTTTACCCGTCCTGAGCAGATAACACAAGCTTTCAGAAACTTTGGACTTCTCACCTGCACACCAAGCGTTGTTAACCTGGTAAGTTCTGCTTCATTTTTTTATTTCTTCAGTTCCGTTGCTTTTGTCAATGGTTTCTACAAATGTTATTTCTGTCTATGTTTCCGCTGCTTCTATCAATGTTTCCCTCGATTGCTATATCATTTTTTTTTTCAAAGACCTGGGAGATTACTAGTAGATAGGATGGTCTGCTGTTAGTTTTAAATGAAATCAAGCCCTCACCTAGTTCAAAGGGGCGTTCAACTCTCAACAAGAGAAACATTCATAGTTTCAGTGATCTTCTTCTGCATTTTCAAGTTAAAATAGTGATCTATAGGGATCGTATCCCAATTTAGTCAAAACAATTTCTTTTTGAATTCCATTTTCTGTTACTGCATTATTGTCAAGTCTTAACAGTTACAAAACTATTCCCATAGTATATTCATATTCTAAATTAACAGTTACAAAACTATTCCCATAATTTTTTCTTTTGAAACTCTCTTCAATCTCAACATAGGAAGGTGAAATTGAGACTGGTGTGTGCCCTGTTAACAAACAAGACGGTTCAATATTGGCTCCTGAAAACCGAGCTAGAAGAATGGTCATGGCAACACCAGGGAAACAACAATGGCATCTCCCAATGGGATGGAGTGAGAAATGCACAGGCCCAAAACAACATGAAGGCCATGAAAGTGGGAGATCCTGTTTTTTCTACCACAGTGGAAAATCCAAGCAGATTGTGGGCATTGTCAGAGTTGTCAAGGAATTCCATGCAGACCCATCTGACCCATCAGGTAAATATGGCATGGTTGATGTAGAGGCAGTTTCTTTGCTAGAGAATCCTGTGACTTTGGCCCAGATTAAGCAGGAAGAGGAATGCAAGGAGTTTGTGCTGATTAAAGAGCCTAGGCTTTCTGTTGTTCCAGTCCCCCACAATGTTTGGAAACATCTATGCCACCTAGGAGGGTGTTCTGATACAGGAAACGGAATATGTGCTTTCGAGGCTTTTGGGTGGGCTATAAATGTTAATGTTGTAAGTTTTGCTACAATGCTAGCTGATGCTTTGAAGCTACTCGATCGATTTTATATAATGGGTATTTATATTTTGGAATATTTTCAGTGTGTTTATGCTAGTGAATGTCTTCAATATCTTGCATTGACGAATTTTATATGAAGGATGTAAATGTAAGAGTTTTATACGAAAGATGTAAATGTTTTTGAGGAGTTTTTAGTGCTGCAAATATGTTATTTTTAATGGGGTTTTGTGGATTTTTTTAATTTTTTGTTGTATTAATCCTCAAATCTGAAAAACCCTCAAGTAATGAGTCCTGGTTTGCTGCCGAAATTTTTGTATAGGCTCTATGTTTAAATGCTAGGCAATGCTTGGCCCTAGTTTTTCAATATTCGTTGCACATTGTATTTTTTTCCTTGTACCTTTTTTCAGTTCTAATCAGGGATTTTCTTATCATTTTAAATCCAATATGCCCTATCCATCAGATTCTTCTCCCTTTCTTCCACTATATTATATCACTGAGAAATTTTCCAAGGTTTCCATTGGAATTGATAGTGTATAATTGACATTAATCGAATGTTCACTAGAATCATGTGCAAACAGAACTCCCCATATCTCATCCTTTCATAAAGTGTAGAGCAATTTGTTTACAAGGCATTTTCCTAGTTGTATGGATAAGGGTATGAATCATAATAGCATTATGGCTATCTTTTCTAATATGGCTATGTTTTATGTATTGCATTATATGAAAATAAATATGCAACACATACAGTAAAACAGATAAATTCGAACAATAAATTTCGATGACAAAATCCATCCAAATATGGTAACAAAGATGAATGGTATGTTAAATAAAAACGTACGGCTCTCCAACTCAGGAAAAAAAAACAGGTATTGAATATGCTACGTCCAGCTCATATGCTGCGTCTAACTAAAGGAAAACCTGGTCCAACTGTGGCGCAAGCAAAGAACAAGCAAAATATTGTTAAAGCACCTTATCAAAACGTCTCAAATCTGACGCCTCAAATCTGATACCTCCAAAAAGCAGCCCCAATGCCACGTTGGTCGCTGCTCTGTCAGAAGAATGCCATAAATATGGTTGCTACCAGACGCTACACGCAGGTCAGGAAATGAGAATCCCGAGATGCACCAGGTAGAGAGAAATACAACGCAATGCCAGTTTGCAAATCAGTCCTGACGCCAAACACCACGCAGCAGGTCCACGACAGGTGCAGGTCGTGACAGGTGCAGGTCGTGGCAGGGTTGTGGGTAGATATGAAACCATATGCTTATTAAACGCCTCCCTTCTGGTATGAAACAGCTCACTGATGATACGCTGTCACAATGTCAGTCAAAAACAAACAATTGAAAAAGAACAATTACTTGTAAGGTCGTACAGTTGATAAAAAGAAGAAATTAAAATCACTGATTTTTAAAATTCCATGCTCTGATACCAATGTCGAGCTACAGTTTATATGGATCAACTAGGACTCGAACCTAGGACTTTCCATTGTTGTTGGAGTGCTTTACCAACTAAGCCACTGGGCCTTCTATGCCCAGTCCAGGTGAGGCTCATTTTAAAACCCTAGGACGAGTTCCTTATATTCTGAATTTTCCTTTAAAATTTACATTGTATTCGTCATATTTTTACATGCAATGTGTCACTATTTAAAATTTAAACACATTTATTTACTGCAAGCACAAACACTGTACTTTTGATTTCCCATGGATAAAGGTGTGCATCGTCCAACCCCTACAAAGGGTGGATTTATGAGGTATTCTGAATTACTATCATAAGATGAATCACCCGATGAAGTGCACTTCATAGATGATTATAGTTTCCCTGAATTTGTTCCAAGCACACAAGGGGAAGATGAAGAGGTGATCATACCTATTGCACAAAATTCATTTGTCACAAAATCCAACCATTCCCTGATGTTCTTGAAATTCCAACCTGTGACTGACCAATAAAAACTAGAATTTGTTGGAGCATTTCTGATACTTTTGTTCTAATTGAAGCAAAACGTAATGAAAGAAATACACAATCAAATGGCAGTACAATGAAAAGGGCCATATCATCTACTGCAAAATGGAAAAAAGTTCAGAATTATTGCTCTACTAATGGTGTTGATCGTACAGCAAATCAATGTCGAGATCGATGGGAACACATTTTTCCAAATTTTAAAAGAATCTAGGATTATGAATTACATATTCCATTTGGTTCTGATAGCTATTGGAACATGACAACCCGTGAAAAAGTTGATAAAAAACTTCCTAGTAATTATGTAAAAAAACTTTTTGATGCAATGGGAGTGAAATTTGGTTCTGATCGTGCAATAAATCATGTAAATATAACTATTGATTCTTCTGATAATAGTTATGCATTTGGAGTCTATTCTTTTTCACCAAATGAAAATGCCAAAGGTAAAGAATTTTTGAACAAGGGTCAAAGTCCTACTGAAGAGGACAAACAATCTACTGGAAAAAAAACAGAAATCAACAAGCAAAACAACTACCATAAAGAATAATTTTGCAGAGAACAATAAGCAGGGGATTTCTACCTTGCAGTTCGATGAAGAGGGGCATATGAAACGCCATAAAATTGACTATGCTTTGATTGAAGAGAGACACAAAAAGGATTGTGCTTTGTCTAAACAACGTATGGAAAAGGAAAATGCAAATGAAGAGAAATTGATAAAAATTGAAGAGTAAAAAATAAACGTCCAGTTGAGTTTAGTATCAGTTTTAAGTACCATTGGACAAGCAATGATGAAGATTAGTGAATCTTTGTGAAATGGCAGGGGACCCTCATAGTTGTACTACTCATGCTTGTTTTGAACGAAACAGAGGCTCATCTGGTTTCTTATTTCTTATATCTACTCCCAATGAACTTGCTAATAAAATTTTGTTTATCATCAATATCCAATTTCTACTTATTACTATAATCGCATTTAAGAGGTCAAGTTTTTTGCTTCGTAATAATTTAAATTGACCAAGACTTCAATAATCCCAGTATATTTTATTATTTCTCAGTTTAATGTTGAACTTTCTTGTTTTTTCATTGATCCTCTTGTTACATCTATATTTATTATATTTCCACTTGTTCCTTTCATAAAATAATTGTCAACATTTGCTCTAATCTCATGCTTATCATTTCTAATAACAGTGAGGATGTCAATAAATAATATATCTTGATAGTGTTGAAATGGCCCATTTTTTGTCAATCTTCTGTATTTTTGTATTCTTATGTATGAGTTGGCCTCTTATAAGACTTTAACTTTTCAATAGTAATATCCTTAAAGCATACTAATGTGGTTGCTTTGGTATACTTATGTTTTCTGCTTTTAATGTCCCCTTAATAGTTGTTATCTTCTTATTTAATCTATATGAGGATTGTTGTCATGCAACAAATGGTATTATGTGTGAAGCTAATATAGCATTTTTTGTTCCCTTTTACATGGATAATTGGCAGCGTTTTTAACTTGTGATTTGTTAATATGTGGGCAGTTTTTTAAATTCATTATCAAGTTTTTTCACTTCATGTTAATTCAGGGTATGGGAGCTCATGGGTTATTATCGTTGTTAGCATGTTGGTATGGTGTCTCCCATCCTGCAATTCTGCTTAAGGATGTGTCTGTGTGTGTATATATGTGTCTATGTGTATGAAATTTTCTCTTTCTTTCCTATCAAAAAATAAAACAGTTGAGTTAGCCCAAAAATAGATTTAAAACTTGAGTTGGTCAGGGCAGTGACCAAAAGATGTGTTAATCAAAAAGCACAAGTTGGATCTCTTCGAGCCCAAGCAACAATTGACATATGACAAATATGGTCAATAAGTAGTAGCATAAGGAGCCAACCAACACATACTTGTGGTGAAGCATATAGGAGCATTTCATTTCCAGCCCCTTAACCTACTATAAGATTTGGGTGAGGTATTACTCTCTTTGTTAGAGACATTTTTCCTCTTCCCTTCTAGCAAGCAACACCTTGATGCCTCTGAGAATAGTTCTGTTGATTCATTTTGAGTCTCAAACCAAACCCAGTATTAGATGTCATGATCAGACTCATTACTGGCCTCTTTCCATTATAAGGAACCCACAAAATCCCTGCCATATTCTGCTTGGATCCATAGCCAATAATTTATACCTAGTTTGCAATACCAAAAGGTATCTAAGATTGTTTCTTCTTGTTGCCATGTATTTTCCTTATATAGTTTTTTACTTTTTCTTTCCTTATGGATCTTTACTTTTCCTTTCTTTACAAATCTTTACTTATTCTTTAGTTATGGATGTGTTACAGTCTAGATATTATAATAGCTACTACATACTATAATTCTGCATTTTTATAAGTATATCTAATTCTTATGGGTGTCTTGTGAAAATGCAGTAACGACATACAATTATACATCAATTCAAATACTAAACATATAATTCAAACATTATAGATATAATTATATTTAGTATCTACATATCAAAAGTACATCAAACCTAATTATATATTCATTCAAGCTTTATATTTTGGTTGTATAAATATTTGTATACATCTAAATATACGCACAAAGCACAATATGTAACACATCAATAATTCATACATATATTCTTTATATTATGATTAACTAGGCACAATGTGTATGCTTTATATGGTAAAACAAAGCACAATATTATGTTTTATATTATGATTGGCCTTTATGCTTGGGATTTAGATATTATCTTTCAATAGATGGATCTCATGATATGCTTTATGCACAATATACAATTATATCTTTCAAACATCATTTTATAGATACAATTGAAAATGCAGAAAGATATTATGGATGTGTTACAATTTGGATGTGTTGATTGGGTAGTGAGATTTTTGTGTTTCAAGACGTAGTTACTTACAGGCCCTTTGTGGCAAATTATTGCTGAGGATCAACCAACAATAGATTACAATTGTGAAAGCAATAAACGCAAAATTAAATCAGATTGACAAGTAATTAGAATGAGATAATAGCAAGAACAAGAGATACAAGAAACCACCCTAAAAACTTGTATTAACAAACTCTTTACAAAAGGAATACAATTGAAAAAACTTCTTTCTTCCACACCTCTCCTAGATGTATAGATCTCTAAATAGATCTCTATTCCTCAAGAGCTCTCTCTCTCAAGAACAATCAACTCCAACAAACCTAGATTGATTCAATTCTATACTGTTCTTCTCATACAATGAATTACAACAATAATTCACAATAACTACTACAACTACAATAAGCTAGGAAGATCTAATTCTACATATAGAATTAGGAAACTTGAGCATGCACTTCCAACACGCAGTTAAGCCACTTGAACAAGTGCTCTAAAAATAGTATTGCCAATAATAGAGACGCGAGCTTGAGACTACAACTCAAACTCATCATGCAAACACTCGCTTCTGTCCACAGAAATAGCTCTCTGGACACGCAGGTAACCAACGTCGGTTCCTGCTGCTTGTCTGTGACCGTCGTCGGCCGATCCTCTGCCGACGTCGGCTTCTCTGCAACTGCACCTTGCCGACGTCGATCGCTCCTGACCAACGCCGGTATCTGTGTAGACCCGAATCTGCTAATGTATGCTCCTTGGTGAAGCTTTTAGCTCCACACCCTAACAATCTCCCACTTGGAGATAAACAGCTGCACCAGTACCTGTACAGCAACATCTTCTAGCTCCTCCATCTTCAACTCAGTCATGAAGACCAACAGAAGTTGAATGAAGATTCAACTTCTCCTTTGTAACCGGCTTGGTTAACATATCAGCAGGATTCCTATCTGTATGGATCTTCTCCAGCTTCAACTCACCATCTTCCAATACCTGTCGTATGAAGTGATACCTTAGTTGTATGTGCTTTGTTCTTGAATGAAAGGCTGAATTCTTAGCCAAATGGATTGCACTCTGACTGTCACTATACAATCTGCAACTCGCATGCTCCCTACCAAGCTCATCCATGAACCGTGTCATCCATATCATCTCTTTGATAGCTTATGTGGCTGAAATATACTCTGCTTCTGTAGTTGACAAGGCAACAACCTTCTGCAACTTAGATATCCAGCTAACCGCCGTTCCACCTACAGTGAAAACATAACCTGTAGTACTCCTCTTGCCATCCAAATCACCTGCCATATCTAAATCTACATAACCATGTAGAGAAGTATCTGAACCTCCATAGCACAAGTGTCTACTGTTGGTTTCTCTCAGATATCTAAAGATTCACTGAACTGCTTTTCAATGTTCCTTACCTGGATTGGCCATATACTTACTTACCACTCCCACTGCTTGGGCAATATCCGGTCTAGTACACACCATTGCATACATCAAACTTCCTACTGCGAAAGAATATGGAACCTTACTCATGTGCTCTACCTCATCATATGAATTAGGACATTGTTCTTTACTCAACTTAAAATGTCCAGTCAAAGGTGTGCTTACCGGTTTAGCATCTTGCATATTGAACCGTTTCAACACCTTGTCCACATAATCTTCTTGAGACAATATCAACCTGTGATTTTTCCTGTCTCTCTTAATGCTCATACCAAGGATTTTATTTGTTGCTCCCAAATCCTTCATAGCAAACGTTTGAGTTAATCTCACCTTAAGCTCAGAGATATCTTGCATGTGTGATCCTGCAACTAGCATATCATCTACATACAACAATAGAATAATATATCTACCGTTATCAAATCTCTTGAAATACACACAATGATCAGATTGACACCTACTGTAGCCATGCTCAGTCATAAACCTGTCAAATTTTAAGTACCATTGCCTAGGAGCTTGCTTGAGGCCATACAAGCTTTTCTTTAATCTGCACACAAACTTCTCCTTACCCTTGACCTCATATCTTTATGGCTGTTCCATATAGATTTCATCATCCAAATCTCCATGAAGAAACGTTGTCTTAACATCTAGCTACTCAAGATGCAAATCCTCAAAAGCAACCAAAGACAATACAACCCTTAGAGAAGTCATTTTAACAACAGGAGAAAAAATCTCACCAAAGTCAATACCTGGCTTTTGTGCAAATCTTTTTACCGCCAATCTGGCCTTATATCTCATCTGACCGTTCTCACCTTCTTTCAACTTGTAGGTCCATCTGTTCTTGAGTGTTCTCTTACCTGCTGGCAATTCAACCAAATCCCATGTTTGGTTCTCTCTTAAGGACTCCATCTCCTCAACCATGCCACGCTCCCACTGACTCTTGGACTCCACCTGTATTGCTTCTTCAAAACTCTCTGGTTCTCCACCATCAGTTAGCAATAAATAAAATAAAAAAGGAGAATATTTAATTGGAGGCTTACTCACCCTTTCAGACCACCTGATGGGTGTCTGAGACTCGTTTACAACACGTTGTCCACCAAAATTCTCTGACAGTGACCGACCGCAGTCACCTCCAGACCTGTTACTGGCCGACGTCGGTTCTGTCTGACCGACTTCGGTGTCTGTCATACCGACGTCGGCCTCTGTACGGCCGACGCCGATTTTTGTACTGTCGACGCCGGTTCCTAACCTGCCGACGTCAGTCTCTGTGTTTTCCTGCAAGTGATTATTTTTTTTCTCGCGAGCTCATATTGGACTTTTACCTCGTCCAATTCACTATTGCTCTGCTCAGATTGATTCAGCTTCTTTAGCTGATCACAATACATCACTCTTTCGTTGAAAACAACATCACGGCTCCTGATTACCTTGTTAGTTTTTAGATTCCACAATCTGTAACCAAAATCATCTGAGCCATAGCCAATAAACGTGCACCTCATAGATTTAGCATCAAGCTTCTTTCTATTTTCTTTATCTATGTGCACAAAGGCTTCACAACCAAAAACTTTGAGATATGAGAGATCAACCTTTTTACCTATCCATGCCTCTTTTGGAATACCACCATCCAGAGCTGTAGAGGGTCCTCTGTTAATCAGGTATACTGCAGTGTCAACAGCTTGTGCCCAAAACTGTAAGGGCAAACCGGCATGCAATCTCATACATCTTGCATGCTCCATTATTGTCCTGTTCATCCTTTCAGCAATCTCATTCTGCTGAGGTGTCCTTGGAATCGTCATTTGCTTGCGGATTCCATGCATGTAACAATAATCTCTGAATTTATGACTGTAGAACTCACCGCCATTGTCTGATCTCAGGCACTTTAATCTTTTACCTGTTTCATTCTCAACCATAGCTTTTCAAACTTTAAAAGTCTCAAATACATCAAATTTTCTTCTAATACAATAGATCCATACCTTCCTTGTAGCATCGTCTATGAAAGATACATAGTATTGTGATCCTCCAATGGAAGCAACTAGAGCCGGTCCCCACACGTCTGTGTGAACAAGCTCCAACTTGTGCCTCTTTTTAGTAGACCCAGTCTTGAGAAAACTAACCTTTTTCTGTTTTCCAAATACACAGTGCTCACAAAACTCTAGATCTATGCCTTTTAAATCTGAAAGCATACCTTTGGACTTAAGAATTGACATCCCCTTCTCACTCATGTGGCCAAGCCTAGAGTGCCATAATTTAGCATCCACATCTGAAGTAGATAATACAGAAGGAGATTTGTTAGTAACACAATTACACAAATAGAGAGTACCTTCTCTTTTACCTCTGGCCATAACAAGTGCACCCTTGGTCACCTTCCAAGATTCTGCTGTGAGAGTTACTGTACAACCCTCATCCCCTAACTTTCCTGCAAAAATCAAATTTCTCTTCAAGCTAGGAACATGCATCACATCTCTCAACACCCATGTGTTGCTATTCTGCATCTTCAGCTGCACTTTACCTTTGCAAATTTTTTTACAGGGCTCATCATCCCCTAGATACACTATTCCAAAATCTCCATGGATATAGTCACTGAAATATTCCCTGTTAGGGGTAGCATGAAAAGATGCACCAGAATCTAATACCCAAGATTCTATATTATTATGCAGAGAGAAAATTAAAACATCTTGTGCAATACCTGCAACCTTGGCTTCTTCCTTTCCTTCGTGCTGATTGTCCTCCTTAGGCTTTGACCAACAATCTCTGCTTATGTGCCCCATCTTTCCACAATTCCAGCATTGTGGCCTTCTGCCGTTTCTGAATTTAGATCTATCTTTCCCCTTAGATTTGGATCTTTATCTGCCTTTCTTGCTCTTCTCTTTCTGCCTTCCCCTGCTCTCAAAACTTAAAGCGTTCCCAGATGTCTCTTCTGTGCTTTTCCTGCGTATTTTCTCAGTCAAGATAACACTAACAACATCCTCTACTTTCAAAATATTTGATGCAGATGCAGTATTACTTACTGTCATTACTAGGCCATGCCAACTTTCAGGCAAAGAACATAATATTAAAAGAGCTTTTATTTCATCATCAAACACTATATTCACTGAACTTAATTGATTCACAATTCCATTGAAATCATTCAGATGAGTAGAAACAGATCCACCTTTATTCATATACAAATTAAATAACTGCTTCATAAGATATACCTTATTAGAAGTTGAGGGTTTTTCATACAAATTTGTTAACGTAGTCATCAACTCTACCGTAGACTTTGCCTGTGATAAATTGGATATCACAGTGGATGCTAGACTCAGTCTTATAGACCCCAGAGCCTTTCTGTAAAGAACTTCCCATTCTTCATCCTCTATGTCTTTGGGCTTCTTTGCAACCCCACCTAATGGTAAGTAGAGATCTTTCTGATACAGATAATCCTCTATCTGCATTCTCCAATGTTGGTAATTTTTGCCATTAAATTTTTTCATTCTCAATTTACTTTCATTTGCCATTGCTTCTCCCACTCAAACAGAAATTCCTGCAGAAACCCCTGTGAGAACCTGTAATCAATACACACTACACATATCTGAACCACCTGTTAGTGAACCTGAGCTTTGATACCAATTGTTGGATATCAAGCTCTGAACCTACAACCAAGGCTCTGATACCACTTGTTGGGGATCAACCAACAATATATTACAATTGTGAAAGCAATAAACATGAAATTAAATCAGATTGACAAGTAATTAGAATGAGATAATAGCAAGAACAAGAGATACAAGAAACCACCCTGAAAACTTGTATTAACAAACTCTTTAGAAAAGGAATACAATTAAAGAAATTTCTTTTTTCCACACCTCTCCTAGATGTATAGATCTCTCAATAGATCTCTATTCTTCAAGAGCTCTCTCTCTCAAGAACAATCAACTCTAACAAACCTGGATTGATTCAATTCTGTACTGTTCTTCTCATACAATGAATTACAACAATAATTCACAATAACTACTACAACTACAATAAGCTAGGAAGATCTAATTCTACATATAGAATTAGGAAACTTGAGCATGCACTTCCAAAAAGCAGTTAAGCCACTTGAACAAGGGCTCTAAAAATAGTATTGCCAATAATAGAGACGCGAGCTTGAGACTAAAACTCAAACTCATTATGCAAACACTCGCTTCTGTCCACGGAAATAGCTCTCTGGACACGCAGGTAACCGACGTCAGTTCCTGCTGCTTGTCTGTGACCGCCGTCGGCCGATCCCCTGTCGACGTCGGTCGCTCCTGACCGACGCTGGTATCTGTGTAGACCCGAATCTGCTAATGTATGCTCCTTGGTGAAGCTTTTAGCTCCACACCCTAACAATTATAGTATGTCTTATAGTTATTGACAATTGTTGCTTCGCTCATTTTTTGAAAAGTGTCATTTATGTTGATAGAGAGTGAAGATTAATATAGCAAATCAAAATTGTTCTTAATTAAGGGTATTAATTGTTTCCCTAACTTTTAATCATGTAGCTTGAAGTGTCCAAGGAAAATGAGTCTAGCATGGCCTGCAAACTCTTTCCCACCACGTATCCAAGGGTAATTCTTGTATCCAAGGGTTTGGGGTAATCATTAAAAAACCCAACCATATATTCAAAAAAATCATATTAGAAAACCCAACCATATGTGGATATAATATCTTTCTTTCTTAATTTACTTAGGTAAAGATTGGCATGATGGACTATGCTTCTATAATTTGGTTGTTTGGATATATATATATGTTTTGAAACATTGAGTTGATGATCACATAATTGAATATAACTATTTTTTTATGTAGGGAGTACACATTTCACGATATTTTTTATTCCAATTTGTAGGGGGCTTGCTTCAACAGTGCAATGGATTCTCATTCAAGACGGTCAATCAAAGTCCTCCTAGCATGTGTGTCAGTTACTATATAATTAGCATTGTAAATTTGGTATGATCTACAAGATTCGACATATATCAAAGAGGCATAAGAGAGAGTCATTTGGCACACCACAACCCAACAATGTAGAGGAAGAAGACATGGAGATAGAGATTCAAACAATCATTGGCCAACAAGAAAATGTAATTGTCAAACAGATTTATTAGTTTCTCAATGGGAAGGTAGGATTCAAGGAGAGTGGTATATAAAACCATGTTCCTTGCATTGGTGGAACCATTACATATTTGAAGTTAAATGTGATGATCAACGCTTTCACAGCATATTTAGGTTCCCTTATGAATTGTTTGAATCACTTTGTGAATATTTGCATGAAGACCTTAGTCAAGGTGACATGCCCATTTCATTTGCTACATGTATAAAGAGTAGGGTGTTTCCTATTGAAAATCAAGTGGCCATTGCAGTTCTTCATCTATCCTCTAGCATAACAATGATTAACATTAGTGAACTGTTTGGTTGTGGAAAGTCAACCATTGTAAGAATTGTGAATAAGTTCATTAATGCAATGCAACACTGATTTCATAGGTATGTCCAATGGCCAAACAACCAATTGGATCTTCAAATTTTAAAGGAAGGCTTTTGCCAAAGGTAAGGCTTTGTGAATTGTTTTGGGGATATAGATGTAACTCACATTCAATTTTGACTTTCGGCCAATGAGTTTTCAGTGGATTGGTATGACAGAGAGCTCAATTACAGCATGTCGTTACAAGCCATTATTGATAGCAATATGCATTTTACAAATGTTTTCACTAGATGTCCTGGTTCTGTTAATGGTGCTAGACTACTATGAAATTATGCTTTCTTCAAATTGTGTGAAGGTGGATAGAGGTTAAATGGACATTCAATTTCCATTGGTCCTTCATGCATAAGAGAATATCTTATAGGTGATGGGGGATATCCTTTATTACCATGGTTAATCACATCATTTAGTGGAACTTTGACGAATAGTCAAAGAGAATTTAACTTCAAGTTGTCATCAACAAGTATTGTTGTCAAGTGTGCATTTGGAAGGTTAAAGAACACATGGAGAATCTTATAATCCTGAATTTGTCAACCTAATTTGCAAATGTTGCCAAAAACTATTCTTGTGTGTTGAATATTGCATAATATGATTTTAACAAAAATGGAAGATGAAGTTGATGGCACTAAATTTGCTACTGAGCATGCAAACAATGTACATATCAATGAAGCAGGAGTGGATCCAATTACAAAAATAGCTCGACAACCCTTAATGGATTTTGTGATCGATGATGGCAATGTTATATGTGCAAGCTATGAATCCTAAAAAAATTGTTTTTTATTTCGTTCACTACTTCCTTTAAATGCATTTAGTTTAGCTACTGACTACATATTTATGTTTTTGCAGAGATGATGTGTAGTTGGAAGATATCAATCTTCCATTGGCATTTTTGAAGATAAACTATAAAGGGTTGCACACATCATATTTATGTGGATCCAGAAAATGTTTTTTCTTCATATTTGTACACTATGATTAAAAAAAAAACATTTTTAAAGGAAATGGTGTATTCAAATTTTTCAATGGAGGGATACTATGTTGAACTAATTTTACTTACATTATGTTGAAATGATTCCACTAACAAAATTTTGAATGAAGTTTAATTTCCAAAGATTTGCATGTGAGTTAATTCAATGCATACATTTTTATAGGGTTAAATACTTAAGAGTGCACTTAGACTTTTATAAAAGGGATGACTAAAAGATGATGTAATAATTTTTAAAATTTGTATTAATCAATCTATACTGACCAAAGTTAAAATTTGTGTTTGGGCAGAGGACTGTCATAGCCTATTGTGGGAGCTAATAACACAAACCCCTTTTATAATTTTTATTGAGGCACCCATGGCACCTACAAATGTTATTCTTACTTATTAGTATAGTCCCCCACTTCAATGTTATTTGAAAAAAAAAGCTCCATTCTAGAAGTTGATATATATGTGACAAATGTTGTGGCCTAAATATCTTCCCAAGAAACATGTTCTGAAGACCAAAATCTTGAAAATTATATTTGTTCTAAATATTTCAAAAATTTACAAGATAGGACACATTGAAGAGTCTTAACTCTACTTCTGAGAAACTAAAACTAAAAATTGTTGTAAAATTTAAATCAAACATCATAGAGATTTGAATCCACTGATAAGACTCATCATCTAAGACACCCATTTATGGATATAAATGCTAGCTAAGTATTAGTGTTAGTAGACATTTTTATTAAAGTGAATCAAATCTCATACATTGTTATTTCATCAAACATATATTCATGTTATATTAACTTTCACAATTGTCACAATGTTTTGATATATAAAAGGTGATCCCAAATTTAAGAACATGCTTCAAAGAAGAGATTCTTAAAAAATAGTTATTTCAAAATATGGAATTGTAATAAAATAAAGGTCGGAAAAAAAAATGGAATATTATCTAAATAAATTATCTTTGAGCACAAATTCCATAACTACAACAATCTCCCAATGAAGGATCCATAAAATAGCCAAAGGTTGTGGTTAGCAAAATAACCCTCTCAAGAAAATTTTACAAGTTATCTTCTCCAAATGTAACTCCTACGAATAGAAAGAGATACTAAAGATTACACATTTTTCTCTCTTTGAGAGAGAAAAATATTTGAGAAGAATTTAATTATAATATAGAAAATATATTAAAACATGTGAAAAAAAAATTGATTTAATAAAAAAAATCAATCTCATTAATAGCTATCGCAGATTAAAAATATGTTTCCCTACCTTAAATATACAATGGAAATTTTAGATTATTGTGTCTTGAATCTCTCAGTAAGATGGATGAAACCCGTAAATGGTTTGATATAATTTTATTTCATGCATGAGCAATGTATAAAATAAAGAGGCACCCAAGTCTCATCATAATATAGTAGTTAAATTTACATTCTTATATAAATTTGGAAAATTTTGTTAATACAGACGAAACCCATAAATAAGGAATATTTTGACCTCTTCGATTTCACTTGATTTTTCTCAGACTTGCACACTCTTTTAAATACAACATAATAGATAGTCAAATTCATTTTCTTGACAGAAGCAACCTACAATTAAGTTAATCCATGATATTAAAAGTTATATCTAGAAAGCCAAGAACACAAGAGAAGATAAATATCAGCAAATGAAAGGCTTACAAGTTGATTTTCATTCTGTATGATTTCTCTACATTTATTATCATTTGAACTTATGTTACTGTTCATCTTCTTGCATGGCGCCTCAAGCTTAATTTTTTGTTGTATTTTCCTTGTAATAGAAGAAAATAATTGACAAACTTGGTTTTATTAACAAATTATGTGAAAGAAACGGTTAGCCTAATGGACAAACTAGAACATTATGTCCATTAAGTTGACAATAAATTTTCAAAATGTACAAAACATTTTCTGGAAGTAAATAATACTCTACAGGAGCCTTTTGCTCTACTATTGATCTTGCAATTTCATCTCTTTTGAGCTTTGTCGTTCTATCCTTCACCTTTTCCTCCATGTATTGGTTTTTTCCCATATCATATTTTAGCCGGGACAGTGTCTTTTTCATAGATTCAACTTGCATTTGTGGTTAATTTATCATGTTTTAAGGAATCAAGCTCCCCTCCCCAAAAAAAAACTTTAGAACAAGCAGCACTGAAGTACAAAAGGAAAAGATCAATGTATTCCTCCAAAAAAAATTCCATAAATATTCCATTCACAAAGAACAACCCAGATTTGAGAATACTTTTTGTAGTAACTATTGTCTTTGACGAACATCAACACCCCCTTTAAATGTAGCTTAGGTGGGTGAAAATATAGGTCCCAAAAATTGAATCCTGATGAGATACGCATGTACATAGAATCCCTCCCAAAATAGTAGCCCCCCGACAAAAGAGAGTACGCCCCCCCCAGAATAGAGAGAGAAGGAAAGAAAGAACTAAGAATCCCCCTCAAAAGATGAGATCCTCCTACAGTGATAGTAGATGCCCGACACTAAATGTTGAAGATGATCCAATTACGTCGAATAATATTCCTCCACTTAGGAAGAAATAATACTACATAAGGGTGAAAATAATCTCCCCGTTCAAGAAAGGAATATGAGGAAAGAAAGATCATCAAATATGCCTCCAAAAACATCTCAAATGTCGCCATGTCCATAGGCGAAGATGCCACAATCCAAATAGGTACATGCCTAATCAAAGAAGTAAGTGACAAATCAGGGCCATGTAGAAATGGTTGTTGAACAAGATCTAGAGATGATGATGATGATGTGACAATAGTTGTGATGGGGCTATCATCAAACAAGAGAGATAAACCCTTAAATATGTCATCCACGTCTGCAATACGATTATGAAACTAAAACAAGTCTGAAACACCTATCAAGATATCATCACTAAATGCTGAAATTGAAAGACTATATATGTCCTGTTGCAAAGAATCACTGAAAGTGCTCGATGGAGCAACTCTAAACTCTGAAGTAGCAAAAGATGAAAGAGGATGCAAAGTGTCCTCAACAATAGATGGAGTGTCAATGTATGTCAACCATATAAACTGATCATCTAATGAGGATGTGTCCACATAAGAAGAGGCATCAAGAATCTCAATATGTGCTTGGTCATCCAAGGAAGCATCACTTTCAGATGAAGATCCAATGTCTCCATACAACTGCTAGATGATGGACCATGTAGTGAAAAGGCACTCAGTATGCTTAATATGATACATAATATCATCATATATACTTAGACATATTAAGCCATAGACCATGTCATTATTGTTAAACCATGCATTCTTATGTTCATAGGTAGTTGGTTCAGGGACAAGTCCTAGGAGATAAAGTATTAGATCTTGCTCTAGGCAATGATTCTTTATCCCTTGCTTCCAAAACAAATAGTTATCTGAAGTTAGCCTTACAACAGATTTATGAAATTCATTACTAATATCCATGATGAAATCTCAAAAGTGGAACTTTATATAAGTTCTTAATTATAATTAACCCCATTAAATGTGTTAACTATGATGCAGAAAGCATGTGTGAAAAAGAGAAGATGTGCAGACAAGAACCAATACAATGACAACCCTCTTTTCACTACTTAAGTACCCCGGCCCAAAAAAAAAATTGGCACTTTATAATTCAATGTGTTTTACAATAAAAATGGGTTAACTATGTAAGAAATTGAAAAATACACACTTTTGTAAAATACGGTGCTCAATTTTGAGCTACCATTTACAAAATATTAATAAAACAAATTCTTGTCAATAATTAATTTTTTTTTAAAAATTATATGAAATGATTAAAATACACCTGATGTTAAGGGGTTACCTAGCCTTCCAACCACTCGTTGAAATCGATGCTGAATTGTGAATCTCCTCACATCAACAAAACTAAAAAACCACTTGACCCAATCACCCCTACATGTGATTTTTTAAAAAAACCTTTTTGAGGGGGTTTTAATTAAAAATATCCAAAGCTATTTAAATAAAATTAAAAAACATGCTTTAATTTATAATTATTTTAGGGCATTTGGGTCTTTTATGTTAGGGTATTTTAGGTATCATTTGGTGTTGACCTTTTTCCCACTGGTATTTGCCTTAATGGTTATATTATATTGTTTTTGCATCCTCATATTGTTATTTTATTTTTGGAGCATTTGCATTACTTTTGGGGAGACATTTGAGCATTTTTCAAAGATATACATCTTGATTTCTACATGCATTCCACTTGAGTGGGAATTCAACAGTTTGACGGCTCATGGTTTCTTTCTTTCGAAAGGAACAGACAACATTTGTTGCAGAGGAAACTACTACAACATTCGTCATGTGGCATTTTGTGCATGTCTTCTCTCTCTTATTTATGGAGGCACACATCATATTTTGTAGGATATTAGGGATCATTATTTACTTAGAGTGTTGATTATTTCAGCATCTTTTTCTGGGAGGTCTTTTAGTCTTCTCTTCTTATTTTCTCTTTTGGAAAGAAATTTTTTCTACGAGTTTTTTCATTTTTCTCTACTTTATGAGAGATTGCATTGTACATGGGTACCTCATCTGGGCTTGTTGTTGGAACCCATTTTTTGTATCATCGCTTACCTAAGTTGTGCTCATGGGGGTTGTTGATGTAAGCTTTTCTCTCACTAAGTTTTACCTACATGGTTGTATTAACTTATTTAAGGCTCTAAAAGTCATGTTGGTTACTTGGAAAGATTAGTACCATATTCACTAGAATGTGTGGTATCTTTCCCTCTCCAACCTATATATACACCTCTCTCCCTTTGTATTTATAATTCAGTGAGCCGGAGAGCTATTGCTCTTCTGTGTATTGTGGATTGTTTGAGTTACTTAGTTGTGAGCTGTGACACCATTGTGAGTTGTGACAGCATTGAGAGTTGTGAACTTCGTCCCTTTGTATAAGCAATTTATCTCCATTCTTGAATCCAATCTCTTTGTGCAATATTTTCGCTTGATGGTTTCAATTTTTTTTCAGTTGTGTGATGTGTGCTTGCTTAACTCACATGATCACTTCACCATAGGTATTCGTTGATACGGAGATCTTGGCAAATTCTTTTATGGTATCAGAGTAGTTCTATGTGCAAGAATAGATTTTAGTTTCCATATTTGAGAGATTTGGGAGGGGGTAATAAGCTCGTTGCAGGTTTCCCAAAAACTTAGTATGCTTTTTTCTTGCATTTTCGAATGATCTGGGGAAGCAAAAAAGTTTGACGAAAAGTTTTAACCTATGGAGTTCAACATATTTGTATTTTTTGAATCTGGTTGATTTTAGCATTATGGTTATATTGGCAGCATTTTTGGTTGTTCCAACGCATCCAAGAGGTTCAAGAAAGTCAAAAATGGCTTTAGTTTCATCAAATTGGGAGATTATATGAAAAAGTTATAAATGAGGTTTCGTACTCAGATCTACCCCTAATCTGTTTGGCATCATATTCTTTGCATCAACATGTGAGGATTTGAATTTTTTTCTCTAAGGTGTTTCATATCTGCTAATGAGATTTCATTTCTTTGCTAGATCTTGTTATGGCGTCATACTCTGAACCTTGATGTTTTCTTTTAAGATTTGGGTTCTTGGCATCATTTCTTTTCCATGCAAAGGCATTGGAATTTTTTTTCTCTGTTTCTTGTTTCAAATCTTAGTGCTACAATCAAAGCCTTCTACAAATCTAATTGAAGCATTGAAGAAGGCTTGCTTGAATAAAATATGGGCATAGCGTAGAGAAGAAAGAAATCTGTGAAAAATACTATCAAGCTAAATGTCTGGGCTTGCAAGGAAGCATCATCCAGCAAAGAGATCAAGGATCGTCCTTTTTTTGCAAAGGTGGCGTTGGATCTAGGATTCACTGAGTAGATTGAGACTTTGAAAAAGCAAGGTGTTGCAAGTTTTATGAAAATTTGCTCGCTGTTTTAAAAACTTGTGTTTAGCATCACACTTTGCTAGTGTTTTTTACTCATTTAATCTCTATATTTGTTGTGTTTCATTCAGATTTGCGTCTAACGTCTGATCAGATTTTGGCATCATAAAGAAGATTACAAAGGCATTCCCAGATCTGCACCTTGCTACTAAGCATTAAGAGCAATTTTTTTGGTGTGGCATCATTATTCAGCGTGTAAAGATCTGTAAATCTGCAATGATCTGAAGCATGGAGAAAATTATGGCGTTGCTCTGTTGAGAGAAAGATCTGAGAAGGAAAGTCATTTTTTGCATTTGGTATTCTGAGTAAGCGTTGGCAAAGAGATAGGTGTATTTTCTCTTTTTTTACAGTTCTACCCTTTTGAGTAAAGTGTTGAATTCTGCTGAAGCATCTTTGCTCATATTTGGTGAATTGATATTTTTTTTACATATCTGAGCAGTGTTCTTGGTTGTTGGAAAAGATAGGCATACTTACTTTCTTTTTCTGTTGCGTTTTCACCAAGATTGAGGGATTGAAACCCTGGAGATTGGCTTTGAGGAGAAATAAATTATTTTTAAGCTTTGTTTTTTTCCAAAGGATCTGTGTTTGTATCTTCTTGGAAAGATCTGAGCTAAAAAACAACAGTAAACCACCTCTTTCTTCTCTTAAAAAGCAGTTGAAATTTCTTTTTTTTTTTGGCTTACTAGCTATAATTTTACTTAGAGTGGAAGTCCAACTTGGTTGCATGCATATTGAGGTAATCGAGAAGCATTTTTTTCACTTCCATAAACTTTTTGAAGTTTGTGAAAAAATTGCGGTTTCAACGAGTGGTTGAAAGGCATATTTTATCTTGCCCAATAGTGTTCTTTTAAGTTTCAAGTGCGAGTTTTTAGTCATACGTATATACGAAAAATTGTTTTGTTAATATCTTGCAAACGGTAACTTGAAATTGAGTACTATCTTTTGCAAAAGTTTTTATTTTTTTAATTTCTCACACATTGAGATAATTTTTTTATAAAATGCACTACTTTATAAAGTGTCAAAATTTGTGGGGGGCTATCTGACTAGTGAAAAGAGGGGTTGTCATTGTGTTGGTTCTTGTCCGCACATCTTTTCTTTTTCACACATGCTTTCTGCATCATGGATAACACATTTAATGGGGTTAATTGTAATTATGAATTGAGATAAAGTTTCACTTTTAAGGGTTTTATCATGGATATTAGTAATGAATTCCATAAATATGTTGTAAGGCTAACTTCATAAAACTATTTGTTTTAGAAGCAAGGGATAAAGAATCATTCCCTGCAGCAAGATCAATTGCCCTATCTCCTAGCACTTGTTCCTGAACCAACTACCTATGAACAGAAGAATGCATGGTTTAATAATAATGACATGTTCTATGGCTTAATATGTCTAACTATATCTGAAGATATTATGCATCATATTGAGCATACTCAGTACATTTTCACTACATGAACCATCATCCAGCAGTTGTATAAAGACATTGGATCTTCATCTAAAAGTGATGCTTCATTTGATGACCAAGCACCTACTGAGATTATTGATGCCTCTTCTTGTGTGGGCACGCCCTCATTAGATGATCAGTTTATATGGTTGACATACATTGACACCCCATCTATTGTTGATGACACTTTTCATCCTCTTTCATCTTTTGCTACTTCAGAGTTTAGAGTTACTCCATCGAGCACTTTCAGTGATTCTTTGCAACAGGGCATATATAGTCTTTCAGTTTCAGCGTTTAGTGATGATCTCTTGACAGGTGTTTCAGACTTGTTTGTGAATAATTATATTGCAAACATGGACACATTTGACGGCTTGTCTCTCTTGTTTGATGATAGCGTCATCATAGCTATTGTCACATCATCATCTCTAGATCTTGTTCATCAGTGATTTCTACATGGTCTTGGTTTGTCACCTACTTCTTTGATTAACAATGTACCTATTTGGATTATGGCATCTTCACCAATGGACATGGTGACATTTGAGAAGTTTTCAGAGGCAAATTTGATGATCTTTCTTCCCTCATATTCCTTTCTAGAATGGGGAGATTATTTGCACTCTTCTGTAGTTTTATTTATTCATAAGGGGAGGAATGTTGTTTGACTTAATTGGATCATCTTCAACATTCAGTGTTGGGTATCTACTATCACTACAGAAGGATCTCATCTTTTGAGGGGGCTTCTTAGCTCCTTTTTTTCTCTTTATTCTAGGGGTGGGGGCATACTCTCTTTTGTGGGGAGAGGCTACTTCTCTTTTGAGAGGATTCTATGTACATGGGTACCTCATCTGGGCTTGTTGCAGGGACCCCATTTTTGTATCATTGCCTACCAACGCTGTGCTTATGAGGGGGTGTTGATGTAGGTTTTTTTCCTATTGGATTTTGCCTACACGAATGTATTGACTTATTTAGGGCTCTACATGTCATGTTGGTTACTTGGAAAGATCAATACTACATTCACTGGAATGTGTAGCATATTTTCCTCTCCAATTTTTATATACACCTCTCTCGCTTTGTATTTATAATTTAGTGAACTACTGATTAATCTTGTAACACCAACAAAAACAAGGGGTTGTCCTCAAGTTTTGTTATTAAATAACACCCAAAATATTGTTTTAACATGTATCTCTGTGCTTAACATACAAAAGAATATGCACCCCTTCACATGCAATTCCAACATGCTACATTCATTGCATACTACCCTTCATATGACAAATATGTTACTACTCCATACTTGATTGTGATTGATATGCTTGTATAGAAGTGCAATACCAATGTGAAGTTATTTATCCATATGAGCAAGTACTATGCTTGTGATAAATAATTCTTGAGCTCTCTTAAATATTTATTGTATTACACTAGTTTCAAAGAATGAAAAAGTGCAAACAAGTGAGACAAACATATCAACAAAAAGCAATAACGCAAGATATGCCTTCAAAAAACTCAATGTGAGAAAACTCCAACAAGAGTGAATTCATGCTTCCTCATCTCAACTATGTGTCGCAGTTTACAAGCTTTAGTATTCTTAGGCTTACAAGGATATCAACTTCACGGACTCATATACTCATAATGATCTCTAAAGCAAGAAAGACCACTGAACTCATCAATCTCAATTATATAGTCTTCAACTCAATCTCATACATGAAAAAGAGATGAAGGAATAACTAAATGAATTCCTCAAATGCCTTTACGTCAATGCTCGACTTGAATGCTTGAATGAACTCTATAGGTTAATATTTATACACAAGAACACCCCTTAGGCTCACACAAGAAGCCCAAGAGTTGGAAACTAAAATAAAAATGCCTCCGTGTCTTTTCAACTCTCTGTGCTTGCAAAACCGATGTTATATGCATGTTGAAACTTGCCTCAGCAATTGTGAAACTACCACTAATGTTTGCAAAACCACTGCAACAGTTGTAAAATTGTCATTTTGCATATATTCACAATTTCACAACTATGAAAAATACCCCCCCAATTTTCAAAACCCATTACTTTTGAATATAAACTCGAAATCACGTGTTTTTTTAAAAAAAATTGCATAACTTTTTGAGAAGAATCTAAATATGTACTCAAAAAGTACTTTTGATGCCTCTCATATGTTGTTTAAGCATATAAAACAAATACTCTCTTTTTCAAGGCTTCTATGTTACAAATACCCCTATTTGACAATCGTCTTACCCATTGAATTGGGTCATCTATATGATCTGAAAATCTTATCACGCTTCGGAAGTGCCATTGCGGCACCCTTGGCACCCCACCCCCAAAGTTTAGCAAAACCCCTCTTAATTCACCAAAGCATGGTTCCACTAGAAAAGGATTATGACAACAATTGTGGAAAAAGTTTGAAAAGGCCTCACAAGGTTTGTGTTTTCATGGAGGTGGTCATCCCTGTAGGTTGGATTTTATGGACTTAGAGACTATGATGGGAGAGGGTAGTTTCCTTCCCTAAATTTGGTTCTCTCCTCACATTTGGAGATTGAGGAGGAAGACAGAGAGAATGCAAAAAAAGAATCCTTGGAGCCCATACACGGCACTACACATCACCTCGGTGGTAAGGGGAACCCTAATAGAACACCACCTCTTCCTCCTCCCTTAGCGGGGTTGGTAGCGTTGGTGGCCTAATTTCAACTCAAGGCTTCTCTATTTATAACTTTTTGCCCAGTTGGTACTTGGTTGTGGGCACTTGGTATTTTTTATTTGATATCGTTTTATTGGACTCGTTAGTCTTTTTTTAGGCTTACATAATTTTGACTCTTAGTTGACATTTTCTTAGATATGCTTTTATACTACCCGTCTTTCAAATTCATCATGTCTATGTTTTTTTAGCTTTTGAAATATAATTACATATTTTTCATTAATAATATATTAAAAATGTAAAGTGATGTGCTTATATTGTGTTTATATGAAGTGTAATATGAAGCATAATAATGATCGAAATTTTCCATCTACATTTTTAGTGGTTTTTTAAATTTAGGCAAAATGTCCAAGGGCTACAAGTTCATCCCTTCATACTAATTAAAAAATATAACCAATCAGCAAAATATTGAACCATATGTTTTTTTGGGGATCCTTCTTATAGATGTATCCATTCAAAAGTTTTATATATGTGCTTATCTTAGACAATGGTTAAAGATAATTTTTTAGGTTACCACCAAGCCAGACACTAATTTGATGTATACAACTTTTTCTAAGGAAAGCCACAAACAGATTGTTTTCAATGTACCTTATATATTGTTCAAGTTTTGTAGTCTTGGGTTTCAACCTCGTGACCAAATTCAGTAATAAATTCGAACTAAAACCCATCAAGCTAGTTTCATTGATAGAGAGAGCGTCACCAAGCACAAGACCAAACCCAGCAGGCTGATAGCTCCAACTCGGCTTAAGGGATGGGTTTAACCTCGAATGATGAACAAACAAAATAAAGAAAACCCTAAATTTTGTCACTCCACTTACAACTGGAAGCAGATGGGCATTTGCAACATGCTTGCAAGCTGCTAAAATGGTAGAATTTGTTAATTGCTTACAGAAACATTTGAAAAGTAACAATTGCTTCACATTCTCAAAGTCAGTGTCACTATCTTGTAGCTGCAGTAGGCATCCCTTCATCTAAGGAGTGAAAAAAAATCACCGTCTTTAACAACTCACTGCCTTTTGTAATTAGCAATCCTTATACATTAATCAAGAAACATTGTTGCAAACAATATTGAATTCAAACTTGTCAATTAACATATTCAAAATCACTAATCGATTGGCAGGAATTTGCGGTTGCCCTCCCAGGTTCTAGTCCAAGGGCTACATGCAGGATATGACTCCCCACAAAGACTACTTATTCTGTGGTTTCAGAGCTTCTCAGCCAAAAAAAAGTTTACCTGAACAAAAAACACATTCAAAACGATTCATAGTTTCATTATAATTTGCCAAACACGACCCCCTCTACAGAAAAACGTTAGTGGTCCCATGTGTGTAATAAAGCTCCATTTACACTTAATAAAGGTCCCATACACAAAGAAATCTCCATTACCTTTAAATTGGAACATCGTTATCAATAACACAGAATTTTAGAGGGGAAAAAATAAAAAGCTCTTGCTTTATAGAACAAAAGAAAATTACTCTGCCGTTTTTAACTGATAAAAAATAAATCTTGCAAAACTAAACAATAACAAATTTATTTCCTGTGTTACAAATCATACCAATTCAACAACGAAAAAATTATTTTCTCAGCTCACACATGCAACTAAATGAAGATTAACGTTTAAGAAACCAATGAAACAATCTTGTCTACTCAATTTTATATCAGTTTCAGTCACAGATATCCAGAGAAAATCTTAATGGCTGTGATTATGGTTTTGTACAGCTTTTCATGGATATTAGTTATTTGGATTACTTGAATGCAAATAAGATATAAGGTTAAGACTATGATTTCTCTCACATGCCCATAATGCGTGAGCATGCTTGTCTATTCTCAATAATGGGCATAATTTTTTCAGTTTCACCAGTTGATTGCATGTAGCAATGTGCCTTTACTGGATGGATTTTGATTAATAGAAGGTTTTCTTTTATCTTCTCAAAGTGGAAAGTCAGTCAGCATTATTCTGGATTCCACACAAATAATTGCGTAGTCATTTGGCCTAGAAATTAGCTTGTCAGCTGTAAAATCAGTCGTGAGTTAAATTGTGCACCCTGGAAATGTCCTTCTCAAATGCCCTAAGCAACAGGAATATTTAACATTCCTAAAATAGTTAAAAGCCCAATTTCACGAAAATTGGAAATATGTTACCCTCCATTAAGTTCTTCCGAATTTCAACTTCTCTCGAGCTCCTCCAAATTATTTTATGCCAAAGAGAAAACGGACAAAAACCCAGGACATTTATAAGTTTCAACTTGGATGGCAGCAGCACAATGTGATAAACTCGCTCTGTCTGACAGAATTAAACAAATGCAGCTGCTTCAACACTGAATGCTATGCAAGTTATCAAAATGTCCACAAAAAACACACTGATAGAGACGCAAATCATTATGCTTCGTATCATATTTCAAGTCTTCGCTGATCCTGCTTCCCCAGTGACAATATCCTTGGTTTAATCAGTTAATTCATGATTTCTATCTAGCCAATGATTCACTTGCATTCTAATTTAAAATCTGCATATTAGAATATTCTCTAATCTTTGAATGTTATCTAGAATATAATACCCTGTATTTGAGAGAGCTCAAATACATCATAGAGACTAAAGCACGATTGCTGTAATCATCTTTTATAAATGCTACCCATAATAAGGCACACTATACATTCTTCTATCAAGCCAATGGCTTGATGCTTATTGGCAATATGGACGCCAGTCAAAAATAATGTTCACTCCTGTTGTTATATGATATTTCACATACCTATACAGCAACCATACAAGCAGCCATGTTTTGCTCACAGAAAAAAAAGCAGCCATGTTGATTTCTGACAAACTTTGCCCAGAGGATTCTGGAAGTCTATCCTCAATAGACTTACAGTCGTGATTGTACATTGTCCTCCGAATTTTTTTAAGGATAATGTAAATTTAAATTGGCTGCTGAGAGTGTGGTCTTGTCGTTGTATCGGATTTATTTCAAATTTGGAGCAGATTGTTCACCGTTACAGTAGCAGAATTAGTCCGCCGCAAGTCCTGCATTACAAGCTTGTCAATATGCACTGCAAACAATTTGAAGCTGAACTAAATGAAAAGCTAAAAATCAGAAGAACAAACTGAAACATTGACTGAGAAAAAAATATTTCAAAAGGCATATGGCTGGGCCTACAAACCTGAATGATGATTTCATCAGGAATGTGTGGCAATACTTCCCTCACCATGTTAGTCATTGCAGTTATGCGGGGATTCACCATGTTGGTAGTATTCGGCATACCATTGTTCTCTGGAGTTTGTCCTGACATAGTATTTCTAATGCGCACACCACCTGCAGCTGTTCTTGGCCTGCCAGAGAACGTTGCCTGCACTGAGCTCCCATCATGGGGGCCCACAGACCACAGTCTCCATGTATTGTCTTCAGATGATGTGGCATGTGCATATGTTCCACTGACACCAGCAAGCTGCCTCATCATCATTTGAACCCTGCCAAATCCCACAGATCTCATTCCTGTTGAGGGACCAGCACCATCCACCCCTGCATTTGGCCAAGGATTCCCCCAGCCAGGATCAAGCCCCACACCCCTGAAAGACAGTGCAAGAAAAAAAATTTAAAACCGGACAGTCAAAAAGGGAATGTATCTAGAGATAAACTGGAAAAATTAGTAGACCCAAAAGTCTAGACTAGCTAAACACACTGTAAAAGCACTATAGAGAGTATTCTTCTCGCCTTGGGGGTTATATGCCACAAATAATAGCATATTCTATAACGTATAGGCTGGCTAGAACGGACATGTAAAACACATATTCTGAATTGGCTATGACTCTTAACTTTCCATTCAAATTTCTCGAAAAGGATGCACAAGAAGCATGTTTATTCTGTATTTTGGGAAGGCGTTTAATGATAGAAGCTCCTCTAGTTCGGAATTTAATTTCTTTCGACCATGTGGCTATAGTTACATAATATCAAATTCAGAACGCAGATTTTACAATATAAGACTTGAAGAATGAGAAAGAAGTAGATTGTGCCAATCTCAAGAATTCAGAGGAGCATGGCAGGCATTTTTTGAGGGGCATCTAGACCTTTTTTTGTTATTTGTTCTATGAATAACCATTTCCTTATGTAGTAAACCAATTGTGGGAACCTTTGTGACTGGAATGTGTGATCCAAGTGGCAGTGTGGGACAATTTTAGAAAAATAACAGAAAACTAATAGGTTACCCTGTTGAGGGCATAGTTCATTTACTGTTGATTGGAAATTGAAACTGCAAAATGTGTATTTAAGCTTAAGTCATGCTCTAGAACTCCCAAAATGGTTTCTGCAGATCACAAACATTAGATCTTCCTTTGCTTTGGTTCATTGTTTTTATAGCACCTTGAGTTTCTGAAATTTAATGTGTTGTCCACCAGATTTGCAATTGGATCTGGATCAGTGGTATCAAAGCAGGTTGTTCCATATTTGTATATCCCATCGAACGAGTTCAGACTATAGGAAATCCGGTCTTGGGACATGACCTTCTGATTATCTTTTTTCTCAGTCCAAACAATCTCAAATGACAAAAGCAAGAGAACCCTATAAATTGTTGCTGCGCAAAGCACTCGAGCAGAGGGAGGTGGTGGAAAATTTCACCAAGGTACCTTCACAAATTGTACCTGAGGCAGCAGCCTATTCGTCAAGCAGACCCATCAAGAGTCCAACGTGGTATGCAATGACCGTTGTCGGGAAAGGGTTCAAGGCATCTATGCCCTTGTTGGAGGAAGCCAATAAAAATACAAAGGTGATAGTAGAAGATCAAGAAAAAAAATTGTTGCAAACAGGGTTTAAGTATTTTGTCTGATGGGCGGATGGATGGCAAGAATCGGACATTGATAAAATTCCTAATGACCAATTGGTGAACTTGAAGTCCATTGATGCCTCCCATGAAAAGAAGAAAGTAGGCATTTTGTGTCGCATGTTGGAGGACGTGATCCTAGAAATGGGTGTTGAGAATGTCATCTAAGTTGTGACTAATAATGCAGTAGCAGGAAGACTCCTTAGGAAGAGACACCTTACCATTTTTTGGAACTCTTGCGCCACCCACTACATAGATCTCTTACTTGAATACATTGTAAAAATTGGATGGATTATAAGTGTGGTTAAAAAAGCAAGAAATATTATTATATTACCAAATTGATGCAGTAGCAGTTAGGGGTCTCAATGAAGAAAAAGTTTTGACCACACAACTCTCAAAATTACACAACGGAAATAATGCAAATAAATGCGGAAACAATGAACGTAGTTCTTTATTTGATTTCAACAACAGGAAAATACAGCTTGCACACAAACATGATAACACAACAATGTCCAATGAGATGCGTTACATTAGATCCTCAGATCTTTGGCTTTTAACTCACGGTCTTTGCAAGTATCGCTATCTCTTAGAATACTTACCATGATCTAAATCACTAGCTCACTGACTAGCTTGCTCAAGCATAGGGGCAGGTTTATATAAGCACAAAACCCACTTACTTACAAAGTTAACAATAATGCTCAGCAACCCACTAACATCATTAAATATTTGCAACACATCATTATGCACCACAAAAATAGGCATCACGATGAAGCATCTCACAAATTGACATTAAATGAATCTGCAACAACCTTCCATGATTCAAGAAATTAAATACACGTGATTCTTCAGAAATACACATCACAAGAACACATGCACACAGGGCAAGTTGCCTGGAAGTTTCAACCTTGCAAGGCTAAGTCACAACACTTAGCAACCAAAGGATGCACGGAAGACTCCTTGCACATGATCCTCGTATTCACACCACTGCCCACCAAAATCTTGCATAAGACGTCACAAGCTTGTGCATTGGAACTAGCAAGACTTCAACCTCAATTCTATGTGTAGAACAAAACAAAGACCTTCAAAATGAACTTGCACAAAGCTTCATAAGCTGATCTAAATTGACCCAAACTGTGCACACCATCAAAGGCTACACAAAACATTACAAATGACTGGAGCAAGGCGGTGCAAAACAACACAAATAATATTGCCCCCAGCTCAAGTCTCGTGCAAACTGCAAAAATGCTTATTTTTTTACCAAGTGTTTTTGGTTGATGTAGCGTTACAAGTGAACCCAGATGTTCCTACATCATACATACATCTACAATTTCCCCTTGGTGCTTATCTTGATGAGAGAGAACGCCAAAGGAAAGGAGCTTGTGCAATCGGGAGTCACACGATTTGCCACAAACTTCATCATATTGTAGAGCATTGCAAAATCACTAACATCTCTTAAGCAAATGTTTGTGAGCACTCGGGGGTCGTAGTCTTCATATTTCAAAAACGCAGAAGGGAAAAGTAACTGAAAAAAGTTTTTGATTGTGTTTGCAAAGAGCTCAAATGAGATCCTTAAGCTAACTTATGATTCCAAACTTTAAAAGTAAAACTCCGTTACTTTGCAAGTTTGTAGAACTTATGGATATTTATTTGATTTTTGGACTCGACAAAAACTAAATACCAAAAAAAAATTGACTCAGACATGATTTCAGCAAAAAACATGGCACTCTTAGAGCCATATCTATAGCAAGCTAACTCTGATTTTCAGCCTCATATATGCACTTTGGAGCTATCTTGACTGCACTAGCAGATCCATAGCCATTGATGAAGCTGAGATAGCCTCTTTTTTTTCTCAAATCGGCTATCTTGACTGCACTAGCGGATCCATAGCCATTGATGAAGCTGAGATAGCCTCTTTTTTTTCTCAAATCAGCCTCCGGAAGCTCTAGCTCCAAGAACATGGGTTCTGCCAATTTGGCGCCCTAGTGGTGAAGTTTGTATTTCCTATTTATTTTTACTTTCTTGGTTAAAAAATATGTTTAACCTTGTAAATTTATACAGGCTTCTTTGTCGGTATCAAGCAAAGGAAATAATTTTTTTTTTTTTAAATTGTATCCCCTTCACCCAAAAAAAAAAAAAACATTTTTTTCCAAATGGCATAAAAATTATAGAGATGATAATTTAAAGCACCTTGAACAATTGTGTCTTTTTCACCGAATCCTAGTTCAGTAAGGAAGGTAGCAATTTTAGCCTGCCTTGGAATTTGTGCCAAAAAATCAAAGTTATCTATATGGGCTGAAATTTTACCTGACGAAAGATACATTTCTGCTTATTATTTTTTCTTCAGTAACTAGAGCTGAATCAGCCTCCACATTAAGTTTTAAATCATCTTGGAAAACATGCCAAAACTTCTATGATCAACCTTAAAGTTTTCCAGCAAGAAATTTATTTCTCTTGATCATTTTTCTGGTCTATCAAAAGAGTTGACTTGGCTTCTAGGTTGCACTTTTAAGGAAGTTTTTGTTTCCTTCGGCAAACATCATTTAAGTGTATCTTTTGCATATGGACGCCTTTCCATGCCCAAGATTTTTTTTTTAAGCACGTGATTTTTCACAAAGTTTCCAAATGCTATTTAAGATTTATTTTCTTAAATAGTATCTTTTGTTTTGTAATGGCCTCCAGCACCCCAATTCCCAATTATGGTTGTTCAATGGGCACAAAAACCAAGAGTGGCTATGCCCTCTTGGGCAATGCATTGTAATTAATTCCTTTTCCACAGTAGATAGGATGATAGACTTGGGCTTCAGTGTAACACCACATTTGATGATATTCATGCCAATTGCTTATGATGTTCTTTTTGTAAGCATGTTTTTTTGGCATCTAGATAATGGTTGTTCTTTGGGGGTTGTCCCACACCAAAATCTTATTGAAGCACCTCAGGAGTTCTCGACTTCAACGTATTTTGTCACTTGTTATCTATCAGAGACTTGAGTTATTAGTTGTCCAGTCTCATCTAGGGTGATTAGTTGTTACACCAGGATTGATTGTTAGTGAATTGAGAATAACTCCAGTATGTTGTAAGCTTAGATTTGAGTCTCTTTGTGACACCACAGCTAGTCTCTCACCTAGTGCAGATTTTTAAGTGCACCTAGATTGCATAATATTGTATAAAGAAAAGATGTAGAAAATGCAGGAAAGTTTTGCCTTGTAAGCTTTCACTTCATTTTACAAAAAAAATATTTCATTATTACCCAAGGTAACTATGCCTATCCATATAGTCTTTTTTTATTTATTTTAGCAGATATATATGTGTGTGTGCACGTTGTATTGGTACATTGTTGTCTTCCATGCTTAGATCAGTATATGCTTGTCAGTATATGTTATCTTTTCATGCTTTTATTACTTTTCTTACACCTTTTTGTTATTATCCCTAGTTTAGATACCTATTTGTTACAATAATTAGTTTATTTACCTATTGATTACTGCCTAATAGCATTTCTCTCTCTTTAGCTTACCCTTTATACATCTCAGATCTAGTTGAGTCTTTTGGTCATTAGTTATTTGCATAAACTTCCTTATTATATCCTTGATATCCTTATTATAAAGAGCTCTTGCTTAATGCAATGCCCCACCATCTTGTATGTATGTTGGATCTAGTATGGTCTTCACCCTTTTCCTTATTAGCAAATATTTATATTGTTGACCATATTTCCCTACATAAATCATGGTGATCTCGATGTGAATCTTAACTCACCATTGTCTTGGGTCGTCCTCACATTTTAATTTTTAAACTTCTTAACATTATCAGTCTTTCAAGCATATATTGCTTTCCAAATTCCATTGAGGCTTTGTGTGACTTGGATCAAGTATATTTTTTAATGATCTTGTGGCATGTTGAAGGGCTAGAAACAATGATAGGGTGAAGGAAAAGATTGCACTTCACTGTGGATTGTGGTAGTCAAAAGAACTTAAATTCAAAGGACGTTGTCAAAAGGTTGAATCTGCTGCACCATGCCCTTAGCCATACACTGACGGTTGAGTCAATTAGGGTAGGAATGTGTGTTATCAAGCAGTTTCACCTCCCATACACAATCAAGTCGTTTGAGAATGAAGTGATCTGCAACGTAGTACCCTTGGAAGGTGATGATGTTCTATTTGGTTGCCTTTTGTGGAAATGACATAGTGACTATCAATCTAGAGACCGTAGTGCCATAATTACCCTATTTGATCAGTTCTACATAATACTAGATGTAGTTCCTACCTTCCTTGTAAGAAAATATCTGATCAGCGCCAATAAGCTCTCTTTGATCAGCACAAAGATGTCGATTCGCTTTTAGCACCCTAAAATCAGCACCAGTTAGTCTTGGAAGAAAGTCGACAAATAAGGGATGAGTAAAAAAAGGCTAGACCTATAGGGTTTATGTAAAACAATACAAGGGTTAGGGTTAGCGTTTAAACTCTTAACCCTAACCCTTGTATTCTCTTACATAAACCCTGGTTAGGGTTTAAAACATCAAACATTAAAACCTAAAAACAAACAAGAAAAACTACAATCATTGCCTCCTTTGTGATGGTTGAATGTGAACGAATGAGTCAACTGTCAACTATTAATGTCTCCTAGCTAAAAACGAACCTACCATAATGGAGGTGGGTGTGCCCTGATCAATTTGAAAGAACGGAGTCAATTTTCACATGTGCTGTGAAGCTTCCAGTTTTCCTGTGTTCTGAATCCTCTATGTGATTGGAAGTTAAAATGGCTGGAAAAACACTTTTGGCAGCCTTTTATAATTAAAAAGGCCATGCCTTTTTGAATAAATTATGGTACTTAAATAGCATGGATTTAAAACGTGGTTTTTTTCACAAAAAGATCTAGATTTATAACTTGTTTCCAGATACAAAATTAGCACAAACCTGAACATGCCAATGCCAGAAGAATTCCACCGTTCGGTCAAAAATGGCCCTGCTGGTAAGGTATTTTCAGACAGCGATTGAGATAATGCATCAGGTCCTGTGTTTACAGGCCTGACTAATTGCTCACCTTCTACCAATTGCTGACCAATGGTAGCATTTGGAGGTGTCCTTGAGCCACCCATAAACAATGGCCTTCTACAGGTCGGACAAGAATATGTTTCTCCAACGCCTTGGTCCAACCTGAGCATATACAAGAAGTTCCTCAGAAAACATCTACAATTTTGAACCTATATTGCATACTAGTCAGATTAAATAATAAATATTCCAAAAACCCTTCATCAAGGCAATTGAACAATTCATTGGCATCTACCTGACCACCTTACAAGAAAAAAAATTATTCCTCTGTAGATCTTATGAAACAAAAAGTGAACATTTCATAATATAAATCATTTCCATATATTCACACCGCCACATTGCACTTCAGATTTCTCCAATATCACCATATGCTTTGCCTTAAAATACTGGTTTCTTCATTATTGTAACTTCTAGAATGTATGTTCAGCAGACCAAGTAAAAAGTCACATTGAAGAAAATTTTGATCTTTTGATGAATCTAGAAGAAAAATTACGAGTCTCAATGTACACACTACTCTTTCATGGACACAAAGTTCATCAGATACAAGTGAAAATTTAATGACAGCTTGCAATGGACACCCAAATGTTTACAGAGGGCGTCAGTATTGCATAAGCCCACCCAAAAGAAATGCAAAAAAAATTGCACAAGAACTTCGGAAAAGATAAATAAGCAAGGCTGGCAATATTTCTACAAGTTCACGTCATTCCAAATCAACTTTTCAAACAATAGTTTCCATAGGACACATGAATGTGCAAAGTCTAAACAGACATCTGAATTACCAGGTAAAGTTAACCCTGTTCTGTACATATCCATCCCATTAAATATGGATACTCATACAGATATGGACACAGCAGGTATATAATATATATATATATATATATATATATGTGATGCATCAAATTTTCCGTGCCATATCCAGACTGTATCCTATGTTGTTTTATTAATTTATATGTTCTCCTATGTTGAAATTTCCCCTCCCTTCGGAAAATTTAGCACTTAACATAACTAGATACCCAAAAGACATGTATAGGATACAGGCCATATGATTTCCTATAAGAAAATAGGCTACCTTCAGAATAATGATTGAAGTTCAGGAAAAGTTTAAATAAACATCCAAACAGATATAATTCCTGGTTTGATTTAAATCCACATTTGGATCTATATTAACAAGTGGAAACAGACTAATTTTCTGGTTTGGACTAAGAACTGTGTTATTCTATGTTAAAACTTTTTGATTTCCAAAACAAATAATCCAAATACAAATTCATCAAGTATCTAACAAGAACAGAACATATCTTCAAGATGGTAATACACAATTCTCTGCTTGTCAATTATCTATCAAAGATTTCAAGATCCTACATTGGAACAGTCGTGTACTTTAATGATAGGTAATTATCATTAGGGAAATTACTCAGAAGCATCTGCTAACCATTGCCTGCTTTACATTGAGAGGATAGAGCTTCGTAATCAACACATACTTTTACTAGAAAGTTTCTTGGCTGTTGTCTTAAATTTTAACCATCTCTCGCTCTATAATTTTGTTTTCCCGTTTATTTATACCTTCTTAAAACGCTTAATCCAAGAATTTCACATTATGCTTGAATTTTAATGCCTGCCTTTATGCAAATGTCCCTTGAAATTTGTTTACTAGATTGTAATTTGTATTTTTAACTTCTAAATCTATTAAAATAAGCTTATTTGTCTACTTTCAATATTGAGTTTTTTTATTTCTGCACAAAACAATGTTTCTATTTTATTAATACCCACACAAATATATTATTATTTCTGTACGGTTGTTTCCTTTGAAAGTGTACTGGTGCATCCACATTGGTTTTCCATTTTCCATTGTATGTTCAATATAACTCACAGATTAATTGTATAGATCCATCTACTAGTTAGTCCGTAAGTTGCTCTCTGTGGAAGCTCCTAAGCTTGGCATCCCATCCACTTATGTTTGTATCCCTACTTTGAAATACTACGATTGGGTAGGAATACACGATTAGGGCAAGAAGGAATGTCGCAAAGGATTGCTCTATTACTAATGATCCATGCAAAATCAAAGAGTTTGCACACAGGACATTTTGTAAACTAAGTAGACAGATAGATATCTAATTAACCTATCTAGTTATATTGAACATGCAATGGAAAATGGAAAACAAGTGCGGAAGCATCACTACACAAAGGAAATAGAGGATAGCAAATATAGCTCATCTTTTCAACATAAATAGGATATTACACAGTACGATGCTGGACTTAGAAACCAAAATTGTGTGTATTCTCATGGGTAAACCATGGATTGCGGGGCATTGAGAATGTACTACAAAAGATGGAGTTTGGATGATGCCAAACCATGTCCCCCCAATAGAGATCGAACCGATAAGAGTTGAAGGATCTTCAATCAGTTAGAGATGGTTTAATTCCAGGAATCCTTTGATAAGCCAATCGTTTGAGTTACAATAGTTATTTTTTGAATTGGAAGTTGAAGTGTCACTCAGCCAGTTACTGACAATGTGTGATTTGTTAATGTCCCAACTGTGTCTAGTTGTATACATGGAACCCGACAGGTTGATGTGCACTTTGTAGTGTTGCGAAGTTCGCAAGCTACAAATAAGTAATGTTAATACCTTGTGAATATCACAAGGAGTTAGTTTAAGGCTGCAAGAGATGCAAATCCAACCCAATTGTTCTGAGATCATTCACTCTTTCTTGAAAGGCAATGGTCCCCATTGCTTGGGTCACCAACTGCGGAAACTGAAGTTAAAGTCGATGAAAATTTTATCATTTGGCTTATCTGTATATTGCCTCTTCACAACTTGAAACAACTAATGAGTCTCATGACGAGTGCAACTGTGTCGATGAGTTCATTTTTATCTAATAGATTAAAGAGTGTAGGATACAAATCAAATGGATGAAGAATTGCAAAAAGCTCACGCAGAGGTGATATGTATGGTTTGAGTAGCTCGACATTGAACATAGGATGCATGCCCAAGTATGGAAGGAGATCTAGGATGAATGCATTCTCACAACAGTGTGACGTATGGTTAATATACCATATTGCAATGGTTTGATCTTGTGGTGAGTGTTGGGAATTTAGTATTCACATGGTTATTTGTAATTTACCGTATGGTAAATAGTTAGTCGGTTATATTGTTATTTGGTTGTTAGTCGTATATATTGTTGTTACAACAATATCACATATAGCTTATAGGTTAGTTGTTGAAATATTCTAGGGGATATGATGCACCCTATTTAGAGGGAAGACATGTCCTATATATTTGTATGTCAGAGGATTTTGTGAAAGAGTGCAATATAATAATATATTGTGTGTTTGAATATCAACCTCTGAGTATTTGTCTATTTGCTGGTCGTCATGAGATAAATCTTTGCATAAGATCCACTAATCCCTATCAATGGTATCTGAGCAATTGGACTTGCCCTTGTGATGGAGTAGAAAATAATTTGTAGGGCCAGTTGTCCTGTGCATTGCCTTTTAGGATGAGAATACAAATTATTTTGTGAAGAGTTTATAAGAATAGATTTTCTATACTTTAGATTTTTACATTTGTTACGTGTGCATTTCTATTCTGCACTGTAGTGAGTGGACGTGAGAACGCACTGTTGAATTTGCAATGCTAACTTGGTTATTTTGCATCAGACAACTGCGCATAGCCATCCCAGATCAACTCAAGGAGACTTGGACACTCCAACGTTAGGTGACGCCATTCCCCTGTTGTTCATTTATTTATGTCGTTATCTTGGTACCTACAGTCTATATTGTTTTTGAATTGAGGATTCTTATCTCGATGGATTAATGAATCCTATGGTTTGGTGAAATCTTGCTTGAGCACATCAAATCTCACTACAGGCTCACAAGCTCCTCTGGCAACTCGATCTTGTCTCCAACTTTCCAATAGTGACAGGTTTTGCAATTTGTGCATCAGCTTAGATTTACATTAATCACGAATTCTCAGTCACGTCAAAATCCTTCGAGACTCAACATTAGCAGACTCAAGCTCGACATTCCACCTCTGTCATTAGAATTTAGCCGTACCTTGACGGTTCCCTTTGGTCAAGTTGGAAGTCATTTATTTTAAAATTCTCCTTATTGTCTATAGTATTTTGTCATTTAGGTGAATATTGTTTAGTTCATAGCGAGTTTACATATTTTTTTAAATATTTATTTTTGTTATGATTCAAAGTATAGATATATTTAGTTTTGAGTATGTTTTGTAAGAGTGTCTTTGTGTTCAAAAAGTCATAAAGTCATGTTATTAATATTATTTAGTTTTATGTATGTTGTCAAAAACTCAAAAGTGTCAAAATCTATTTTATGTTGTCAAAAGTGTTAAAAGTATTTTTATTGAGTCATTAGTTGTGTGTCGTCATTTGTAAAAAGACCTTTATGTCATTTGGTCTTTGAAGTCAAATTTATACCCCTTATTGTAACAGACGTATTTTAGGGCGAACCCGACATCCATGAGTGTCAATCTTGTCGGGGGGGACCCTATTCCATTCAAAACGACATGTATATGAGCTTCAAATCTTTATCGGTTGAGTAAGCAGTGAACCTAAAGGAGGATGGCGGCATTGGAAGGAGGTCTTCATAGCCTCTCGTCCATCACCAACAACGAGACCCATATGATTTGGTGGCATTTTATTTCGGTTGTGTGTTTCATTTTTCAGTATTCTTTTTTTCAATGTGTTGGTTTGCAAATAAACCCCTTTGTAAAAATTCGGGAAAAAATCTTGTTTTCAGAAAACTCACTTTTGGGGAGTAGAAGAAGATTTCAAAAACTCGGGGATGGTTATCCATTTAGTGCCAAGATTGTGGATCTTGGAGATTCAAAATTCGGGCACCCAAGGAGGAAGAGAAAGTCACATAGAAACCCAAAGGGGAAGGAATTAGTCCTGCATATTTTGGCTCATCGCTACGCTTTAATGAGGGTAAAGAGATAATCTATGGAGTTTGTACCTGGTCTAAGAAACGCTTTCAAAATGTGATTAAATATTTTGAGAATGTGATGTTGTCCCCATGTTAACACTAAGGGGGTGAATGTTGCGAATTTAGTATTCACATGGTAATTTGTAATTTACCGTATGCTAAATAGTTAGTCAGTTATATTGTTATTTGGTTGTTAGTCATATATATTGTTGTAACAACAATATATCACATATAGCTTATAGGTTCATTGTTGAGAAATTCTAGGGGATATGATGCACCCTATTTAGAGGGAAGACATGTTCTATATATTTGTATGTCACGGAGGATTTTGTGAGAGTACAATATAATAATATATTGTTTATTTGAATATTAACCTTTGAATATTTGTCTGTTTGCTGGTCTTCATGAGATAAATCTTTGCATAAGATCCACTAATCCCTATTAGTGAGGACCATGGAATTGCTCTGTCTATAGATACAACCAAACTTTGTCACAAATCTGAAAAGTGTGGAGAGTCCAATGTGAATCATGACTTGTACTTTTCTTATTGGCAATCCATAATATGTTGAGCCTAGTGATGCACTTGCTGAATATATTGGAGGAATTTCTCCGCTTTGTCCAATTCCTTGGCCTTCACACTAGTTTTTGAAACGGTAGGAGTGTGTAAATGTATGTCAAGAGCTGCCACAAGTTAGATACATTGGCATGTCTTGAATGTATTATGCACTATAAAATTGTGAGTACTATTGTTGTAGGCATATTGTATGTGACCCAAGTTATCATCCCAAGTGCGAGGAAGGGCATTGTTGCACATTTGTAGCAATTGAACTAGATGTGATTGACCAATCTAGGAACGGAATGTCATTGATCTATCCAATTGAGAGTCTAGCATCTCCCACAAAGCTTCCCATAAATGACTAGCGAACTTGGAATCTCCATTAGATACAATGGAGAGAGGAAATCCAAAGTGTACTCCAACGTGATGGAAGATGAGTTTTGTTGTTTCTGGGATGTTGATGGGTTTTTTTGCATACTACCATGATTTCCATCTTTTAAAAATGATCAACCACCACGAACACGGATTTGTGGGGATGTTTGGTCATCAGTAGACCGGATAAGAAATATGTGCCAAAAGATTCTCATGCCCTAAACAAAATTGGAAGTGGTGTCTACATATCCAGTTTGCTATTAAGTGGTTTATCAATGCTGCAAGGAACACAAGACTTGATATGAGACTCGATGTCTTTGTGCATGTGTGGCCAATAAAAACATTGTAGTGCACCTCCAAGATGAGCTTACTGTGAGTTGTGCCCAAAGGAACACATGTAGCCAAGCTTGTAGACAAGCTCATCCTGTAAATAGAAATCCACTGCATGGTGTCCTTGAGAAAGGGTGTTGTAGGTAGGTGTGAATTATAGATCTACAAAGTACTACAAACCCAATTCATTGAGTTGTGACCTCAAGCATGGAGTATGGAGAGCAACGAGGTGATTGGAGGTTGACTCGAGCAGTCACCAACATTTTCATATTCCCTTTTCTTGTGTGTGACCACTAGATGAAACTCTACAAATCTTTCATCCACTTCATATGCCAAGCATTCTACAACTTACTTTGTATATGCAAAAATTGAAGATGCTTATGATCATAATGAATGATACTCTCCTTATTTAAGAGATAGTGTTACCATTGCTCCACAGCTTGCACAAATGTGTAGAGCTCCTCGTAGGTAGAGTACCTTTGTAGTGTCATTGAATGTTTCTAAGTGGTATGCAACACGCTTTCCATGTTGAGTGAATATTGCATTGAGAGCGAAAGTAGATGCATTGGTTTTGATTTTGAAGGGTTAATTAATGTTAGGAATTGCAAGGACATTTGAGAACTGAATTTAGATCTGAATTATTAAAATGCTTGGTATTGCACGAGTGTCCATTAAAATGTTGACTTAGCTCGCATGATTTGATTCATTGCACAAGGGATGTGAGAGAATCCCAACTCAAACTAACAATACAAATTTGTCAGCCCAAGAAAATTTTGTAGTTTTGTGTGGTTGCGAGGAACTGCTCAATCTTGAATAATTTTGATCTTTGCTAGATCCACATGAGTTCCTTCATAGTCATTTTTATTAAACCATAATTGTTTGACCCCCAACAATCGCAGATGAGGGGTCTCTCTGATATTCAAACTCATGACCTTTGTTTTCCAACTTGAACAACTTACCATTTGTGTTTCCCTTTCGAGATAATTCCTTCACGATCAATGATGTAGCCAAAGTAATGGACTTGAATAACACCAAAGGTACACTTGCCTAAGTTGGCAACTCGTAATTGTGAAGTAACCATCTGAATATGTGCAATATGCCCTTTCCCAAGTCTTGGTGTAGATGGAGATGTCATCTACATAGACAATAAAGGTGTTGGTGAAGGGTCCCAAGATATCATTTGTAAGACGCAAGAAGGCCAAAAGTGTGTTGGTCAAAAAAAAAGGCATAACCAACCGCTCATAAACCTTTGCTTTTCCTTCAACACAGTCCTTAAGATGTCTTTCGAGTTGACTATAACTTGGTGATAACTACACTAAATAACAATCTTAGTGAAATATTGTGCACCTTAGAGGTGGTCCAAAATATCACCTATACCAAGTAAAGCATACATGGTTTGCACAATGATCTTTTTGAGGGGCACAAATTTCATTGCAAAGATGCCAAAAACCATCCTTCTTTGGTGCGCGAACGATTGGACTACCTTAAGGTACAGAACTTGGCCAATGACCTCCCATTGGACAATGAGCTCCTATATTTTCCTACAAATCTCATCGTTCTCCCAAACCGATCTACAATAGAGAGGACTATTTGAAAATGGGGATCCAAGAATGACATCGATTTGATGCTTGAGGAAGCAATATGTTGGAATGCCTCTAGGCTCTTCAAAGACATCTTTGTATTGTTGTAACATATTTCCAAGTTATTTTTGTTGAGCTGCAAACTCAATGGATGAGCTGCAAGAGTATGTTTCTTCGTAGTTGTTCTCACCAACTCTGGGAAAACCATTAGTACAAACTTTCGTGCATGAGAAACAAACAATGTACATTGCTTCGCAATAGCCAATGAGATGTTGGTCTTCAAAAGGGGACTTCAAAATGTGACATAGCCGATTGTTGACCTTGCCAAACCAACATTGTGGTTTAGGATCTATAGGAATGCCTCTGGGCTCTTCAAAGACATCTTTGTATTGTTGCAACATATTGTCAAGTTATTTTTGTTGAGCTGCAAACTCAATGGATGAGCTGCAAGAGTGTGTTTCTTCGTAGTTGTTCTCACCGACTCTGGGAAAACCATTGGTACAAACTTTCGTGCATGAGAAACAAACAACATGCATTGCTTCGCAATGGCCAATGAGATGTCGGTCTTCAAAAGGGGACTTCAGAATGTGACATAGCTGATTGTTTACCTTGCCAAACCAACGTGGTGGCTTAGGATCTATAGGTAGCATCTTGGTCATATAAGGCTTGCCAAGAAGAATATCACTAATATCAAGTGGTGCAACATCACAAGAGAGCCTCGCATGGGTTAGATTCCATACTCGAATGTGCATTGGTGTGTCACAATGACCTCTCGTCCCCATTGAAACCATCCAAACAAGGTTGTGGGAGTGCTTCCGTTGTGAGGCCTAGACATTTCTTATTATCTTGTGCAATAATGTTCTAACTTCTAGTGTCCATGATGACACGGAGTGGCTATCACTTAACCCAACACTAGGTGTGAAAAATATGCTCGTTCCTAAATATCAATGGGTGTTTGCATGGCATTTATGTTCAAGCAAATTGGAACATCAAGATATGTCTTGTTCCTCAGCTACGAGCTGCAAAGTTTAATCAAGCAGAATCTTTTGCATGTGGCATTCTCGATCATCATGGGTGTCAAACTTGCAATGACTATAACATTTCCTCCCTTTTTCTTGCTTCAAGGCAAGAGCTTTTGGTTGCATACATTCCTATGGCTTAAGTCAAGGTTCCCTTCTGCAAAGTTATTGCTACAAAGTGCAAACTTATTTTGCATTAATATTTTCTCATGTGAGATGCTAGAAGTTGAACCTTTTTGCTTCATTTGGATTGCTCCTCGACTTTGACATCATCTCAGTAGGCTTGCAATAATGTTTCACAAGGAACGACCTCCATAGCGATTAGTGTGTCGTGATGATGGCCGCTACTTCAAGACTTTGTGCAAGTTTGTATAGTCAGGGATTGAGAGATTCTTCTTTCATCTCAACAGTTGGAATCTCTTGTACACTTCATGGTAGCGCTTACTACAAGCACCATTTCAATGAACTTGGACCATGTTTCAATAGGCTCGAATTCACTTTCTTTGTACTATGAAACTTCCACCAACAAAGCCCCTGTTTAGACATTGTAAGTGTTCAGAAGGTGATCTTTTCAGCTTATGAGAACTTAAGGGGGATGTACTATGGCTCCAATTGTTGAAGCCAATCATCTAATGGCTCTATGTCATTTTTTCTTGAAACATCAACATGTCAAGATTGACTTGAACCTTGAATGGACTTTGATGTTGGAATGAGGAACAAGCAATGGCAGAGGGCATTGCTGATCCGAAATTGGATCATGTACATCATCCAAATCAATTGGTTGAGTTAATAAAATGTTAATGAGATTCAAAAAATCTGTTGAGACATGTTAAGACCTAAAAAAAATAGGTTTTGGTGCAAAGGGAGAAAAAAATAACATAGGGAACACGTCAAAAGTGATTTTAGATTATATATTTAGATTCTTCTCGAAAAGCTACACACTTCCACAAAAAACAGCCCCTGATTTCAAGTCCACATGCAAAAGTTATGCCCTTCACAAGTTGCGGGTCTTTGTGGGGTTACAAAAGCACTGGTTAAAGCAAGTGGCGGTTACATAACCCCCAATCTTAAAGTGGCAGTTTTGCAACCTTATGTGGTGGTTTCACAACCACCAGATTACACAGGGGCTGTTTCGCTTTGTTTTAAGCAACGGTTTCACCACAATGCAATGCGCAGGGAGAGTAAACCACAAATAGACAATTCCTCTTTAGATTCCTAACTTTTGGGCTTCTTGTTTGAGCCTAAAGAATGGGTAACTGTATAAATGAAACCGTGGATGTTCAAGGAAGGCAATGAATCGAAGGCAAATCATCCACTTGTTCAGATACATGGTGTAGAGTCGTAGACTGAATGTTAAGACTACACGATTGAGATGACTGAGGGCAGTAGTTGAGTTTGTTGAGGAAGCAAGTGATCCACAAAAGCTTGCAGAGTCTGTTTGCAAGTGTAGGCTGCTGTTTTGATGTTGGTGTCCTTGAATGCCTCAAGAAGACAATAAACTTGTAAAACTGCAAGAAGATAATGGAGATGAGAAAGCATGGCTTCACTCTTGTAGAGTTTTCCACCTTGGGTTTCTCCAAGGTAACATCCAGTGTCTATCTTTCATTTACTTGTGTGTTTGATTCATTATTGCTTAATTCTATCTCCTATGGATAATTCACTATCTCAACCACTTAGAAGGCATAAGAAATATGCTGAATGAATGAACATAAGCATGGAAATTGTTCAAAACAGCAAACAGTAACTGAATTCATTCTCTCATGAACTTTAATAACATAATCATTGTGCACTATTGTTTTGTGAATTTGATATCAGTCACACATTTTGGTAGTAGCATAATTGGAGTATGAGGCATGATATGCAATGCCAGAGGGATGTATAAGAGCATGTGTAAGATTGCATAATGACGTGTGATGTAGATGACAGTCATAGAGCTATAGAAAACGTAAGTATGAGCATTTGAGAGTTGTTTCAATAGCATAGCGCTTGGGAACATCTATGGAAAGTAAATTTGTGTTCATCACTCATACAATGAAATATCCATGTTGATTACAGATCAGTTGCAAGACCTAGGTGAAGCATTAGGTCATGTAACTATGAGAAAATTTCCTTTGTTTGTTCTTCCAAAGCTTCTTGAACAAGGTTCTGGACTTCTACTGATGCAGGTTTCTTTGCATCATCAGAAATCTTGGTCACTTGTCATTGTTCTACCGGGTGTCCAGACACAGAGATGGGTTGTATCCCTTCTTTTTAATACTATGAATGGGTAGGCATACATGACTTGGGCGAGAAGGAATGTTGCAAGTGATTTATTTGACACCAATGATCCATACCAAGCCCAAGAGTTTGCACAAGGACAACTTACGAACTAACTAGTAGACAGATCTATTTAATTAAACAATGAGTTATATTGAATGTGCAACAGAAAAAGGAGAGAATGCAGAAGCACCATTACATATTCAGAGGACATGGGGGATAGCAAGTATAAAGATTCTGTTCATCATGAATAGAGTATTATACATGTGTACAATGTTGGACTTAGAAACCAAAACTCTGCATTCTTGTGGCTGAATACAGACATGGATTGTGTGGCATTGAGAATGTTTTACAACAGATGGAGTATGTACAATGTCTAACGGTGTCCCCCCAATAGCAATCAAGCAGATTAGAGTTATAGGATCTTCAATCAGTTGCAAGATGGTTCAATTCCAAGAACCCTTAATGAGCCAATCATTTCAGTTAACCGAGCCGTTTCTTGACTTGAAAGCTGAGGTGTACTCGATCGGTGACTGAAAATGCAAGCTCTATCAACGTCTGAGCTTTGTATGGTTTTACATGTGGAACCCAACCGGATGACGTGCACTTTGCAATGTTACAAGTGTTTTGAAGTTCGCAAGTTGCAAAGTGATAATGTTAATAAATTGTGAACCTGGAGAATATCACAAGGAGTTCGAGTCTGTTTGAGCTGAAAATCCTACCTAGTTGTGCTCTGATCAACAAGCCACCCCTTGTGAAAGAGGAATTGAATGAAGATTAAAACTTGTGTATAAGAGAGTCAATTTGTAGATTCTGGTCATGAGGAAGGTAATGAAGGGGAAACGCAAACCAATGGGGCAGAAGATAGGTGAAAGGTAGATCTAACCTCAAGAAGAATTACTAAAGCAGCCTAGAAAAACCATCTTCTTCAAGATGGCCAACATTCTGAGTAATCTTCTGAAAAACAAGTGTAGCAAAAATTTATTTGAAGCCAAAATCAGATAGTGGACTCCCCCAGAAGATCAGGAAGGCAGCCTAAATCAGTAATCTTACAAGAACATGCCCAACAGTTGGACCGAAAAACATCTAATTACAAAAACAATGATAGCCAACAATCTTACAAATAATTCAAAGCACATCTTTTGAATCAGATAAGTCTCTAGCTTCCCTACGGGGATGTCAAATCTTTGATGTTTTCTTGTATTTTATTGAGAGCATCCTATTGAATTTTATATTAAAGATTTTTTACTCTTAACAAAAAGTTAAAACAATTCTCCCACAACAAAAAATCATGTCTTCCTTCCAAAGGATCTACAACTGGAAGAGTTGAAAGGATCCAAATGCAACCTTAAAAAATCAATTTCCCTGCATTTCTTTCCATATATGGTGATAATATTATTGGCCCTGGTGAGTCTAATGATTTATTTATTTTGAACAGCCTCTTTACATTCCCCTCAATCATACAAAGCACTCATGTGTTAACCCTGCCATTTTAGAGCTACTGTTATGATTTATGTCTTTACAAGTCTCTCTTCTCTATGCTTTGTTTGTCAATTGTGCTTTTAAACTTTCTGCTAAGGCAAATTTTACAAGTCAATCTTGAATCAGATGAAACATTTTTTATTTCCTGTTAACATTTTTTGAGAACTATCACATAGTAAGTCATCTTGATACGATTGGGTTTGAATAAGTCACACGTTTGAACATAATCCCTTTTTAAGACACAACATCTTCACGACTTCCACATGCTTATCTTTTTTGTCTATCCTGGCATTCTTTAGCTACACAATCTCCTTGACCCACTCCAAAACTAATTCGGGCATCAAATGTTGACAATGATTTTGATCACTCATACCAGTTACAACCATATTAGATAGTTTCTTGCACGCTAATATACTGTTTTTACTCTGAAAAGTATAGACTTCTCACATCGATCCATTTGGAAGGTTATTCAATCTTACACTCCATGCATGATGATTCCGATGATATTAATACATATTTTGATGAATATAGATCCCTCCATAGAAAGCATTTTCTATATTTGGCACAGAATTCATGTTGCCTCTAACTCTAAGAAAGAAATTATGTGATGTCCAAAAATGACCAAGCTAAATACCATGCAGTAAAACAATGTAAACATAACTAGAGGTGGTACACCTAAAGCGATTAAACCCCAAACCATATGTTCTAATCAAAATTCTAAATACCAATGTGAGCTGAGAAGGACAAAACTGGGAGACTGAGACTGGAAACCATTACTATAACATGCCTGTAGCAATGCTGGGCGAAAAGAACCAATGACATCACCATCTACCACTGCGATGGTGCCAATGCATGATTTGATTGTGTCCACATGGTGAATGCCAAAAATCACAATCCTTACTCATTTATAAAGTAGATACTTTAAAAAAAATCTTTACTATTATGTAAATGCTAAAAATCGCATTCTTTTCTCATTACTTCCTGGCCATCCACTTCTACCACCCATAAGACATGGAGCCAAGAGTTATTAGTTATTACCCCTAGCAAGGACCAGTAAACATTATATGCAAATCAAAAGACCTCCCACTCAAATAGCACTACCCTGGCACACATGAGGAGCTTTAACAATGAGATCTTGCTCACTTCTTTTCCCCTTTCTCAGATATAAAATCAACCTTGGATGTTAAGAAAGACTCGTCTTTATTTTTATTACCTGATTTCTGCTTCATATTGCACAGCATGTCTCCACAGCCATGCAGCCTTTTTTGAATATCAATGTTGTCAACTCTAATATATTTCCCATCTCAGTAAGACATGCCACTTTTGAGTTGCACTCATTTCTTTCCAAGGAAAATTTGAATTCTACATACTGAAATAAAAATCGGCCAACTGGTATGAAATATAGTTCAGTTCACAAGATCCTCTTGACATATAGTTGCCACCAATAGAAAACGATATGGTATCATAATTCAGAATTTACACTCCAAAATATTTTAATTGAAGTGTGTGACTCCATTTTCCTATGTCCACCATCTTTTTATACTTGCAATATGTATATAGACACACATACACACGCACCTTGCTCTAAATGAAGTGGAGAAGGAACAAAGTAACCTTGTAATGCAAGCTGGATACTTATCTCAAGTCTCATTAAAACTCATCTAATGTAATCTGGAGTTTACTCTCGAATTTCCAATTACTTTCCAAACAAATTTACATAAATTGCTTAAACAGATATATAAGATCCAAAATAAATTTTAAGCTTCTAACCTTAAATTCAGTTATAATTGTGATATGCACAGTTGCTTATTGGTAATGTGTTACCAATCCCTGCTTTGAAGATTAAACAAGTTGAAAAGAAACTAACACACTCCAAGTCCTCAACTTCCCATGTGTACAATCTCCACAGATCTCTCTTGAACAGACTATAGTTCTGAGGTGTGAATGTCTCAGCAGATCCACTCGATAAAAATGAGTGCTCTACATATTGAAGAGTTGCATATGACATTTTGCTTGTATTCTTGTTCAAAAACCTTAACATCAATGTACAGTAAAACAAGTTCAAGGTCAGCTTTAGAAAAACCAAACATTATGTTCTTGAAAATGCAAAAGATGCCACATCCAAGTCAAAATCCACTAGCATGTGGAGTCAATTAGATTACAGGAAAACCAGTCACATTCTCTCTTGGAGATTATCATTATTTTTATATCCATACATTTAAGATTGAGGGTATTCTTTAATATTTAAATTTTACCAATCTTGCAAGATGGCCTTCCAAAGCTCGTGTAAAGATCACACAACATCCTTAAGACTACAAAGAACAGGGGTTGCAGGTGTGGGTACAGATCCTTTGCGAATGGAGCTTCCCAAAAATTAGAATTTAGGGTGGTCAGTTATGTGCATATACATGCGCAAATCAGTTCCAAGAATAGTGGCACGAGTGGTTTTTTTTTTTTGTGATATTGGAACTATGAACCGGTATTACAAACGCCCAAACTGGCCACAAACCACATATCCATCACAAACAGTCACAACTGACCAAAAGATGCCCTGTGAGATCTGAATGTGGGTTAGGCTGGACACAACCGACCTACTTAACCAATCGACCTAAATCTCGTCGCCATGTGGCATAATAAAGTTATTATGAAATAAATTCATATTATAATTGTAGACTAATGTAATTAAAAACATATTTTTGCAGTTATAAAAGAGATAAGTACACAGTTAATTGCTGTGAAACTGAAGAAACAACTGAAGACAGGTGCACATCTCTAGAACAAGAGACAGGAGGATGTTTCTCAAATCTATTCTGCTGGAGACATCTATTGAATTCCCAAGACATTTCCTGACATCTAGAGGATTGTTTCTCGCAAAGATTTATTACCAAACATAGATGAATTCCACAAATTAAATAATAAATATCCACAATACTCAGATATTTAAATGATTAATTATAGTACATAAATTATATTGACAATAGGGTCTGTAATCTATATTAGTCTCTTGCACAAAAACAATGATTGTACATTTTAAAAGTATTTATACATTAATATATCATTATGAATCCTTGTTCATGTTCATCTTGCTTTTAAAATTTTGAAATGTGCACGCACACACACACCATACTCCATAGTTGGATTTTAAACATGGAGCATCCATTCCAGTGTAGGAGTCAGTTTTTTATTTAGGCATTTGCTTTGTAGTAGACCAACATTTTGTATTCAGTCCACTATGGTCTCAAATAAAGTCATATCAAGCAAAGAATACGTTGTCTTAATTTAAGTTGAACATGTATGAAACTAATTAATTTTTAGTTAAGTCTAGATCAGTTGAGCGGTTGGTGATGGTTGGGTACAACCACCATACACATCCAGCCAACATTTTTTTTTGTTAAATACTTGCATAGAGACGGAGAGATCTCATGTGCATTCTCATGCATGTTCTGATTGTCGTCCGACGTACATTTTCTTTTGTATGAATATATTGCTGTTCCAGATATATCTGTTCTTTCCTTCTGCATTGTTTCTTTATCATACAACTGCTCTACAATATCTGAATATTCTAGTTAGGTAACCTACATTTCCAGTACCTAAGTACACTGAAAACTTAGGTCTATTACTAGTAACTATAATAGAATAATAATTTAAACAAATAGTCAAATATTGCCAATATCCAATGGGGTAAACGCTTGCTTTGCTTATATCACAACCCATCAATATTGGCAAAAGTCAACTGAAAAAATAGAAGAATTAGATAATCAAAGGTGATACTGTACTCAATCAACATATCACATGTATAGAGTGCTTAAAATAAATTTAAGAAGCATATCAATTTGTTATAGTACTGGATCATATAAACAGTCAATATTAATATTGAACAGAAAAATAAATCCTTAATTTGATCACACATCATATTTGGTAAGTACTCTGCTTTTGGTCAATGCAGAGGGCGTTCATTTCCATATAATGAACAAATACGATGCAAAAGAACTTGACAATAACAGTATAATAATTGTGCTGCTCATCATACCAGGATCTCAGACATTGAAGATGGAAAAGGTGTGCACAAGGCAACCTCTTAGCCCTGGCCATAGGTTCCTGTGTTTCACATTTTCTAATATTAGAAAAGGATCTCTTTAAACAGTAGATATGAAACAACTAGCAAGAATAAACAGTAAGCAAAAGAAAAACAGATGCATAATTTTAAGAATGAAATCATGCCTTGCAAATTGCACATTCGTCATCATATGCACGCAATTCATCTTGAGTTGCATCAGGTAGCGCTCCTTGAAGTGTATTCATTGCCGTCCTCAACCTCATAAAGCCCTTGATACGCCTTAAAATTGCACTTAATAGTCCCTGCCAATCAAACACCTTCCATCATAAACTGGAAAATTAAAACAAGTAAGAATTCTGAACTAATCTAACATCCTTCCATTGAAGATTCACCAGTAACTGGGAATAATAGATCTTACACGCAGATTCAGGAAAAGCACAGCATCTACAAGTTGGAAGGCAAGCCCACGAATCCACCAAATGTGCAAACAGTGTCCGAGTGCCATCAACAAGGTTACAACTTCCATTACAAAACCACAGTTCCTAACAAAAGTTCCCTTCCATTCCAAGAAAGCACCTGCAAAAGTTTCCTGGCATTAGAATAACTTTACTAGAAAATGCTTTTGACTGACATTGGTATTGGACACCATTCCTTCTTAGTTGCATACATACAAAACGTTTTAGACCTCCATGTTAAACCACCATAAATGAAGCTGTGGGGATTCATATTGTAACAAGCATACGCCCAACAGATGGGGAAGTATAAGAACCTTTTCTTATAGGTATAGTACCCTCTTGTCAGAAAAATATAAAATCAGAAACAAAACAACCCTACCACACCAAAACTTAAGAACAGTAAACACGTTCATCTAATTAAATATTTATAAATGTATCAATTTCGTGCTCAAGTGTATTACTTAATTTAATGATAATCTATTGATTATATTAGTCACCATATAGATAAATAATCTGGTTAACAATAATTGAGGTCAGATTCACATAATAGTTATTAATGTGTAATAGATTGTGACCCTCACATCATATCTGAAATTTGTCAATTGATCAAATCCAGTTTCAACGCAGGCACCCCTGATCTATGATATTGTGTGCCCCACAATTGCTACATATTCAATTGTTTTATTGATAATAATAATAATAATAATATACTTTCTTCATTGCAGAGGAAAAAGCATTCATTCCCCTGAATGGCATTTGTTTTTCCTTGAGTCCTCAAGCAAAGTTGATCTTCATGTCCTATGGTGTAAGCAAAACCACTGCATTGCATATTTGTTTGAAAAAAGGCAAAGCCTGTGTTTTTGGGATTGAAAGCCTGTTTCTGTTATCGCTCAATTGATAAAACCAATAAGGCAGTATAACAGGCAGCCACATCAATATCTTGTCTAAATTGTTTGGTTTCACATCTGTTAATTTTACTCTGTCCAGGTAGAAATAGATTGCATTGACAAGCTACCGTACAAATTTTGTTGCGGTAGCAGTTCTGTATGGAAACTCCAAAGATTAGTGTCCCGGGTTGAATCTTTTTGAAGGGATCAGTTTTAGATGGAATTGAAAGCCTTTTGAAGATAGAGAACCTAATACTTTGTCCTGATGGATGGATTGCTCAAACTTGTTGACGATTATTGGCAGAATATTGTTTGTGATATACAAGTACAATGGGAAAAAAGAATCCAGTTCAGTAGTCCTGCCATTCTGCTTTGCATTTGAAGCTAATTATGTTGCCATGCTACAGAAATTTTAATTGCTGTGTGATAGCAAAGTTAGAAGCAGGAATATTGATTCTTGGATATCAAAGCAAAAGCAACAGCCTATAGGTTGATATTTGATTTGAGATGTTGATAGAATCTTTACTGCCAACAGCTTTCAATGTGCAACTCTTTATTGCTTTCTTTTTGATCCTGTTTTATTTTCATTATTTTTGCTATCAGGCTCAAGGTTACCTGATAAGCTTGCTTTGGGTAGGGGTCAGTCCATTCCCCTTTCTATCTAACAAAAATATTATTGTTAACTTTTAAGCAATCGAAGGCTTCAATGAGCATTTTAATTAGATTATTAATTTTTGTGGGATTTTACTAGTGTGTGTTCAAGTCATCTCAAGATGACCTCCATGAGTAGTCCTTACCCTAATGACATTTTTCTTGGTACAAAAGCACTGTAGGCATTTGTTAGTAGGGGTCCTCTTTGCCAACATCTCCCTACTAACAAATGTCTGTGGTGCTTGTGTGTTAAGTGGGCCCCCTTGCCTCGCGATTATTACCAAAAAAAAAAATGAGAAAAGAGAAAATGTCATAAGGGTAACGACCACTCCTGGAGGTCATCTTGAGATGGCTCAAACACACACTTGTAAAATCCCACAAAAATTAATAATCTAAATAAATTGCTCGTGGGACACCTTCAGTTACTTAACACAAATACATGATTGGATTGTAATTGGGTTAATCCTACATTGTTAAGAATTGTGTAAAAATTGTGTGACAAGAGTGACTTATAAGGCATTCAATGCTCCAAAAGCTTTGCCAATGGAAAGAGGCTAGATGGTGAGAGGCCCACGGTGGTGGATTACATTCACCATTCCTCCCCACTAATAAAAAATGCTTTGGGTGCATGTATGCTGAGTGAGTCTCCTTGCCTTCTGATTATTATAATTTATGTGAGAGAAAAATTGTCTTTAGGGTAATGACAACTCATGGAGGTTGTCTTGCAATGACTTAAACACACGAGTAAAATGCTACACAAATTAATAATCCAATTAAATTGCTCATGGAAGCCTTCAATTACTTAACACAAATACCTGATTGGATTAGTTAGTTCAAAAGTAATATGATTTTTTGCGATAGAAGGATCTAACATGTCACAGACCTACCTAGAATGAGGCTTGAATATGAAGGAAAAGTGATCTTGGTTTCACCAGGAATGGAACGAGCAGATCACAGTTTGTATGTGTCCAAGTTGTTATGGAGAAGCGTAATTCAGGGGTTTAAGGTAGAATTGAGCATTCATTGTTTACAATGTACATGACTTAACCTTGATTCAATGTCCTTGTACTATCTTTGTATATAACGTGTCTGCCTTCTTTTTCATTTTACATTTTTCAGGCTATATTCTTCATGATTATATTAAGCCTTTTACAGAGTTGTTTTTGTATTCCTTTGGCCCTTATTGTTAGTACTTGTACCTTGAATCCAATTGATCTATCTAGAACATTTATGGAAAAGGTTAAAATTCCCTACTTTTTGTAATTTAGAAAAGATCAATAAATAAAACATGGAACCGTAGTGAGCTAATTGGAATGGAAATGTGATGTCCCTGCATTGAGGAATTGCTCTTATTTTTATTCATGTTACATGTTCTACTCTATATGGTGCTATTATAGATTGGACATCAACATTCAAACAAAGTATAAATGTACTAATATATTAACTCCAAATTTTAAATAATCAGATACCTTAACGGTACAAAATCAAATCTTCATATATAAGAAATGACTACAAATAGTAAAAAACGTTTAGGATGAGGGTAAGGAAAGGCTCATTCAAAATTGCACCTGCTGCAGATCTATCAGATGGTTGTAATCCTTGACAATGAACTGTTTCATCTGCATGATAGCGATGCCAGGTGTCAATCAGCTGCAACCCGTGCACCATAACTGCCTGCAATTTTTATTGTGGAAAGCATGAAAAGGAATTTCAGTAAGAATCCAGTCTTCATACATCAACTTATAAAATACTGCAAAACATGTGTTATACCTGCAGTGTTTCAACTGCAATACTGACAGGCTCAAAAATCAATAGCCAAAATGTGCTTGTTCCTGCACCCCTGGACACAATTGTACATAGCTGAATCCTGTACAACATGGTTACAATGAAGCATTAACAATGTATTTGAATTACTTTTCCAAATCATAGCTATAAACCTATACATACCAAAACCTTCATTAAACCATAAATCTACTCAATACCAGATTCCAAAACTCACAAGTGACACTAAAAAAACATGCAAAACCCCATTCAGGGAGCTGTCAACCAGCACAAGTAGTACTCAAAGTAGATAAAGATATGGAAAGGAATGTTAAAAAGAAATAAAATGCAATAGATAAAACTAAAGAAATAAATTATCGCAGATTACCAAAATGTAGGCCAATGTGACTCAAAATGTACTTTTAGTTACAAATTTTAATACAAAAGTACTAGGGTAATAAAACCTTAGGTTATGAAAAGAAACTAAACACTAAGCACTAATCATAGCAAGAGAAGTAATCTGACAGCAGTTCAAGACCTGGTACAAATAGAATCAAAACCGAAAGACCCCACAGATTAGATCATGATTTAAGTTGTTTAGGAGGTAAAAAAACAAAATTTTGGACTTTCCACACATCTTAAATCACTGTCCACATATGAAATATGTAATCCCTCTTGATGTTCTTGGAAACGATGTATTTATTAATTCCATTCACAAGTTTAGGAAATGTGTTGCATTTAATACATTCATTATTTGCTAGTAGCTCATATTTGGATTTATTAAAACAGCTTCAAGACAACGACACCATTCACAAACTTGAATTCAGTCCGAGTACTTGTATTCTTTATCTTGTAGCATAAAGCTTAGTTTCTGCACACAAAAATATGCCTGCATACCACCTCATATTTCTCTTATGTATAATGTTATTGTGTCACAAACAAGTTCCTCAAAATATGTTTGATGTTATGCAAAATCACTGATGCCTCTTCACCCAGTATTAATGGCTTCTAATTATTCATTATTAATTAGCAACTAGTTATGCAACACAAACTCCATAACTGAATATGTATCTTCTGTTATCCTAACAAACCTCTTGATTGCATCATCGTCTATATACAATTTTGTTTTATGGAACAGATTCCAAAAGTCTGAGCAGTTCCCGATGGATTTCAAAGCACATTCAAAGTGAAAGCTTGCATGATGCTCAGCTCGCAATAAAACTTAAAGGAAACTTTAACAAGCCTAAGTTCATAGTGGGAGAACAAATAACAAACTCCACATTGCAAATTTTCAGGGTTTTGTAGATCTGCTATTTTTCTTTGTCAAAGAATTGTTAGCTCTAAAAGAAAAAGGTTTGGATAGTAGATTATTTGCTAAAAAGAGTGAAAACATCCGTACAATAATTCAAATTGGTTTACTTCAGACACTCAGGTTACTAGAAAAAGTAAGGAAGAAATTTATTACAGGGTGTTCAAGTCTCAGAATAGCCTCTTCAAGTAATACCCCGGACTAATTTTAGCGGAGATCCAATGGATTCTTTACACAATAGTCTTCTTTTCATAAAGTGAGTGAGTTCATTTTAAAAGTTTACAAGTTTCCAAATCGGCCTTGTACTTGGATCTGACCAAGTTTAAATCACCTTTGATGGTTATTTTTCAGTGCTGCGAATCTTTCCTTATACACTGGGGAACTGAAAGCTGCTTTAAGAAGGAAAAACAAGTTACCTATAAAAATGACATATGAAATTATCCATTGAAATTCAGAATAGTATTAAACTAAAACAGAACTGAGAAGGCATCAAACTTATATTGCTCAGGGAATGAATGTGAGATCTAGAATCCAAAGGCTTACAGAAGGTGACAAAGATTCCATGCGTTTTCTTGAAATGCCCAAAGCCAAATTCAAAGGGAATTTAATGAAGCTGTGAAAGAAATGGATAATAGCATTGAGTATCTCCTATGAAAAAAGAATATCTTCCCGTCTTGTTCACTTATGAAGGTGTTAATATTTTAATTTGGTAATGAGAAAAAAAGTGTGCTCTTAAGCTGTCCCTACAGAACTTTTTGATTTTAAAAAAAAATCTTTGACATCTCTAAGGATGATGTTAGAACAACAATTTGGTAGTTAAAAAAGATAAACATCCTGAAATAAATAGTAAACCAGCAGCGTCAAAAAAATGTTATGTTCTTACATGTAAGTGAAAATGTTTGGTCTTCTAAGACTGCATTTGCAGATTGGTACTCTTTGCCCTAGAATTAAATTAATAACCAAGGGAAGGAATAGGGGAAAAGTTAGGAAGGAAAGACTTATTTCTCTCTTAAATGTCTCCTATAATAGTTTAGCAAAAGTTCTGGCTGAAACTTCGTGAGATACCTTTCTATCATGGTTTCAGTCATTCAGCTAGATCTGAAAATACATACATCTTTAGCAAATTTGAGAAGTGGTTGACATGTTATAGCATGGGGCAAGGTTTCTCATCAAAAGAATTTTATACTTTTATAGCTTTGGTCAATTTTGAAAAAAACTTATGATCATGTTGAATGGAGATTAATTAAAAGCTTAGGATTTGGATAAAAAATTATTACAGTGGTAATGGTTTTTGTTTAAAGATGCCTCTGCTCAGCCTAAGTTAATTGGTCCCTTTCTGGTCAAGGATCTATTAAGCAAGGTTGTCCTTCAGCAGCCCCCTGTTCATACAGCAGAAGCTCTTCATTATATTCTGCGGGAATTGCATCCTTTAAAAAGGGCTATTTCTATCAAATAATCATGAGATAATTGATAATCATGAGATAATTGATATTCAATTTACTGTTGATATAAAAAAAAAATTGTTGTATTATCTTATTGAAGATTAATTCAAGCTTAGATTATTGCACAAAGTTTGGCTGGGCCGAATCAGAGGTTTTTGGTTAAGAAGAATTTTCTGGAGTGGCTGATACAGCAGGGATGTTAAGAAGATTCATTTCCCACTATGTGTTAAAATTCAGTAACCACTCGCTCAAACATTAATTTGTGTAAGTGGTCTATGTACAGTCGCATGATCTAAATGTAGCAGTGCTTTGACAAACCCTTTGCAATTACCGAGTGGGCCAAAACTAGTAAGGGAGGAGACATTGAATACCTCCGGAGTTTGAACTTCAAGATGACCCACCCACCAAATCTTGCCACCATGTATAAGCCACATTTTCTCTGTGGATTTGGGCAACCATGGTTTTATCTGGATCAGTGAGTTTTTGAATCAAGTAGTACAAACTTGTGATCCATACAACTAGTTTTTTGTATTGAGGTATCGTCAAATGGAGGGGTGTTACTTTTTGTGTCTCTTGATGCTATGCCCTTAACCTGTAGCGTGTCTAGGGATATGTGTGACCGACTTGTGGTTTACATAACCTTCCATATTATCTAGTCACATTTCTCTATGTTCTTATATTGCTAGTAGGGTCGGCCTATGGAATAACCATAGCCTAAGTAGAGTATATATAGGAGGTAGTCGTTAGTCTTCGATCATCATATTGCGAATTCTAGTCTTATTGTATTGTTGTGGAAGTTGCCCCCGCGAAATGGCTCAGTCATATTTATCAAGTATTCTGCTCTTTTGTCAACTATTCTTTTCTGTAACAATATTGTATATAGCTGTTATTAATCCTAGGCGTTTAGCATAGGTGTCTTATTTTTGTTTTATTCAATAAGTTCTCCATTCCAGAAAAAATAGGAAGAGTCACATTGGGAATGTGAATTGAACAGTCATTTTGGCTTTTATATTGTAATGTTTGTTCTCACTCAAACTTGAATTGTTAAATATAATTTCATTGCCATTCCTTCAATATTCTTTCCGGCTTGTCATTGGTATCAGAGCATTGGATTTAATTTGTCTTTTTGTTCTTCTCTCCTCCTCCTTAGCCGTACACCCTGTTGTGTGTTATTGGCTTTTCATTAATGGTGTATTAGTTGAATAAAGGTGTAGTGGTGCTGTATTGACAACGTTTCAGTCGATAAGGAAGGATTTCTGCAGTTTTCTCACTGTTGGCTGCATGTGGAGCTGCATTCTGACATTCTTCAGCCTGTTTGAGGGCGTTTTGATTATTTTATTGCTACAAAGGACCTGCGTGGCACTTTCTTGCAGTTTTATTAAAGATTAGACCTGCCTGATGCCTCATTTAAGACTGACAATCTTCTCTGCTGCGTTCTGGCTATGTTGAGGCAACTTTCTGCTGTTCTGTCGGCTGATACAAAATGCGATTTGGTGTATTTGTTTTGCGTGGAGCAATTCAGTCTATTCTCTGCTGCGTTTGACTAAGTTGGAGTCCACTTGCCTGTGTATTTCTCTGCTTCGTTGGCAATGAACCTGGCATAAAATGCGTTCAACTTTTGTGTGAGCATTTGCAAGGCGGTTCACATAACTTTTGTGTGGGCATTTGAATGGCGGTTCACCTGACTTTCTCTATTCTCAACCAATTTTTGGATGCATTTGGTATTTTGTAGTCTTCAAAAATTGCCACGTGAAAGAGTAAATTTCTAGAGGCGACCATACATATTCTTTTTCCAATATTGGAAAATTCTTCATATAAGACAAAATCGGAGGAGAGATGCAAAAATTTTATGCTTTTCTCATTTAAAGGCTAATTTTCAAATTTTGAAAATCCTTCATTTCAATGTGAAAGCATTTAAATTTGAGCCATTTTTTTCATTGAAATTGCCTTGAGCAAGCTTCTCTCAACAAATTTGATAAACAACCAAATTTTGCAAATTCGAGGAGAAATAAGGAAAGCTACTATTTTAACGATTCGTCGCTATTGATAGGTGTAAAACCGGAAATCAAGAAAAATCGTGTATATTGATGTATGAGGTTTTTTTTTTAACCCAATGCTAACAATAAGGCAAATCATTTTCACGTGCCACCTAGCTACCACGTACCACTCTGCTTTCACATACCTTAAAGTCTCTTTCACGTACTATCGAGTATCTAGAAAAAGCTAGCTTCTTCCACGTATCGACAGAGGTATAGGAAGGGCGGGTATATAGAGAGGTTTGGTATATCGGTCTGATGATATAAGAAAAGAGGACCATTTTGAAGTAATAAAAAACCGTTTGGGATTAACATAATCTCAAAACAATGCATTCAATCAAATCTATCATTGGCACAACATTGATCGACAAAGACAATAGGTTAGAATGGTGTCGACAAATGAAAAACACACTCATCTTCAATGATCTATGGTTCGATATTTGCAATGGAAAGAAACAACCAATTGAGCCAACAGGGAATGCAAAAGATATTCAGACATGGAAGCAAAAAAAACATAAAACATTGACCTTGATGAGGGCTGCAGTTGACAGAGATGTGTTGTCATATTCAGCGATGCAATACTCCATGGGAAGTATTTCACAAATTGAAAGAGCTATATGATTCCTACTCATAGTTGGAATTCATTCAATTGCAGTTGAAGCTATTCAACCTTGAGTTGAAAGATGGTGATGTAATGAAATTAGCTTCAGAGATATGTGCCATCAAGCATAATGTAGAAGCTACGAGTGTCAAAATCAACATCTATATGGCCGCATTCATAAAAGCCCTTCTTCCCAACTATTCAACCTATTTGGAGTCTCTACAAGCAAGTAATCAGTAAAAGACTCACATTTGATCAATTGGTTGAAAAGATGGCGGAAAGAAAAAAGGCCTTTTGGAAGAAAAACCGAGTGTACAATAAGAGAAAGTGTGTGCTATGTCAAAGCAATTTCTACCAAATCATCCAACAAGGCCACGTCTTCCAAAAATGAAGGCAATAATAAGTACAATAAGTACAAGAGAAAAGGTGGCAAAAACGAAAATCAAAGTGGTCAAAAACAGAATGATAAACAAAACCTCTACGACGAATGGTGTGATTGAAAAGGAAGCCATGAGATTTATGAATGTAGAACTCCATGGGAGAAAATTGAAACATATCATAAGAACAAGGAAAAATCAAAGAAAACAAGAGTTAAACTCTACCCAATTCACCAAGGAATGTGTGTTGTCCCATACAGATGACGAAGCAAACAGTGTCTTAGTCAATTCTTCATGATTTGATGCTTGTGTTCTTGATATTGGTGCCTCTACATATGACTTTCTGAAAAACACTTCTTTGAAGAGTTTAGTGAAAAAAGTTGTGGTGCGGTATACCTCGCAGACAGGGTGAGTCTACAGCCACAAAGAAGAGGTACAAGAAGACTCAAGTGTCCGGGGCTTCCAGATTTCAAACTCCAAAATGTTCCCTGCCTTCCTCAATTGAAACAAAACTTGTCCTTATTGTTCATAAGGCAAAACGGCCATTCCATTCTGTTGGATAATGGTGATGTCACTATCAAAAAAAAAGTGACAATCCAGTCGTCTTGACTAGATATGAGGAAGGAAAACTACTCAAACTCAGGTGTGAGCCATCAAATTCAAGGAATTATGCTCATCTCATGGAAGACAGAATGTCTCCAAACATGTTGTGGCATGTATAATTCGGGCACACTATAACAACATTTGTGTATTGCAAAAGAATGTGTTGGCATGCCTACATTGCCCACAAAATCAAATGAAAAGTATGAACCCTGCATCTTGGCTAAACACACAAGAGAACTATTTCCAAAGTCACAGTGGAATGCTGACAGAAAATTGCAACTGATTCATTCAGACTTGTGTTCTCTTCCAATCTTCTCTGTTGGTGGTCATAAGTACTTCATGTTGTTCATTGATCACTACAGCAGGATGACTTGGATATACATTCTAAAGAAAAAATCAGAAACCTTCGAGACTTTCCAAAAGTTTCAAACTAAGATTGAAAATGAAGCTCAAACATGCATCGAGACACTCATGACAGATAATGATGGTGAATACATTTCAAAGAAGTTTGAATCCTACCTTGAGTAAAACGGGATCAAACACCATCTCACAGTTCCTTACACTCCACAACAAAATAGAGTTGTCAAAAGGATGAATAGAACTGTGATGAATATGGCTCGTGATATATTGTACTGCAAGGATAAATCTGCACTTTTGAGCCAAAGCAACTAAAACAGTAGTATACCTCCGCAACAGGTCACCATCAATAGCTTTTGAATCGAAGACTTCGTATGAGATGTGGTGTGGTCATCTTCCTTCAATGCAACATCTTCGGATTTTCAAATCCACTTTTTACACATTGATTCCAAAGGAGAGGAGAAATAAGTTGGACCATAGGAGTCGAAAATGCATCCACTTGGGATATTATGAATCCTCAGGGCATACAGGGTATACGATGAGAAAGAGAAGAAGTTTCTTGTCACATGATAAGTTGTTTTTTGTGAGATTGCAAAGGACAAAGAGCACATTGATCGGCAGCTAAGTCGACTTGACAAGTATGCAAAGTTCGATGTCTACAAAAAGTGATTTGCATGTTTTAAACAATGAGTTGGGGACACATGGTTGGCAATCTATTGATTTTCTATTGTCTCCTATACATGAGATTGAAACTCCTCTTGAAGGGGAGAATTAAACTTCATCAAACAATGAGCAGGGGCCCCCTGAATAGAGGGCAAAAAGTGATGGAACTTCAGAGGATGAATTTGAAGCACCTAAAACACAGAAACAAATGCCTAAGTGGGATACTCAAATATTGAAAGATGTGAAACCTGATGAAGTTGGGAAAATAGGCACAAGAAGTGCACATGCAGCGGCATCACAATCAAACATGTCCCTTAAAAAAAATCAAGATAGCATTGAAAAGCTGACCATGAATGATTCTCTAGAAGAACTCAATGTTGCGTTTGATTCAGAACCAACATCTTTCAAACAAGCTGAGAAGTTTGAATATTGGAGAAAAGCAATGAAAAATGTGTATAGTACATTGATCAAAAATAGGATATGGAAATTGGTTGATCCTCCATATGGCTGCAAACCAATTGCTGCAAGTGGGTCAACCGCAACAAATATAAGGTTGATGGCTCATTTGACAAACACAAAGCAAGGCTTGTCACAAAGGGATATGCTCAAAAAGAAGGAATTGATTATAATGAAACCTTTGCACCTATAGCAAAATGGACTACCATTTGACCCATGTTGACTTTGGCAGCTCACAACGGATGGAAAATACACCAAATAGATGTCAAAACTACATTCGTTAATGGTGACCTCAAAGAAACTGTGTACATAACACAACCCGAAGGTTTTGCAATAAACAGAGAAGAGCACAAGGTGTGCAAATTGAAAAAATCGTTGTATGGTTTGAAACAAACCCCTCAAGCATGGTATGACAAACTCGTTGAGCACCTCATGAACATGAACTTCAAACGTTTTGAGTTTAAAGATGCAACTCTTTTCGTCAAAACAATTGGCAAAACAGTTGCGTTTGTGGTGGTGTGTGTTGATGATCTACTCATCACAGTGAACAATGAACGATACACTGCAAAGTTCAAATCAGAGTTGATGAAAATTTTTGAAATGACTGATTTGGGTTACCTCCATTACTATATAGGTATTGAAATAATTCAAAAACCAAAGTATTTCTTCATCACTCAGCAGAAATACGTTGGTGACATTCTAAGCAAGTTCAGAATGAAAGATTGTAAACCTCTCAATACGCCCATGGAACAAAATCTCAAATGGACATCTGAAGATTCAACAAATTTGGTTGATGCTATTAATGTAATGTCCCTTTTCCTAGGCAGTGTTAGTCTATGCTTGGTTCTCGTAGACTAACCAATATGGTTAGGGAACCCATTGGGGTGTAGCCTTGGTTGGTTATGTCAGTCATCGGTGGAGGGTGTTTGATTCTATGAGGCCTTCGGTTTGGAGCTTTCTAGAATGCTTTCGATCACCTTGACCGGACTTGCTATTTTTAGCAAGTTAGGGTTTTTGTCTGTTTCGGGAATCTCAGAGTTGGTTGTGAAACATTTCGGTGAGACCTTTCCAACGGACTATAGATCTCGAGATTCCGATGTGTTTTGAGGCTATGTATTAAAGTCCATAAAATAATAATGTTTATTTTAATAAGGAGTTTAGAACATTTGTATCAAGTGAGTTTATATTATATTGTACTTTATAATATATGTGGAGTTTATAAAGTCACATTTATATTCGGTGCCCAAGGAAAAAGAGAAAAATAAAAGATTTAAAATATTTGCATTTCCCAAAAAAAGTGAACATGAATGCAAAGGAACAAAAAGAAAAGAAACCAAGTCACTGGGGATTCATTCATGTTTGGAGAAGTATGGGCTAACTCTGAGCTTGCTCAAGCTAGGGTTTCAAACCAGCATCAATCGGAGATGAGAACATCCATTGATAGGCACATCTGCAGAGTTTCAAGGCACTCCAAGGATGTCGTTTGGGTGTGGTTTCATCCAAAGGCCACAATAGAGCTTATTGGAACAAACCAGCATTGTCACAAAGAGATTTTCTTGAAGATTTTCAAAGTTTTTTGTCACCATAATTGCCGGAGGATATAGAGGAATGCATTGCAAGTTATGACAGTAATTTAGATGACATTTTGAGGTGTTTCATGTCCCAGACCAGGCCGTACCATACCCAGGGCCAGCCATACAGCAGTGGGTTATTTTGGGGATTTTGTTAGTGTGTTTGAAGTGTTTCTTCCATCCATTCAGAGTCTCAGGTCTGCATAGATAGGTGACCCAGAATGAGGCAGTTTGGAGCGGGTTTTAAGGTGATCTCACTGTGTTTCAGGTACAGCAGGGCCGTACCAACACATATTGGGACGTGGGTACTGTGTGGCTTCAACAGTCACTTCATCTCTTGCCCTTAGGGTTGTTGTATAAGCACAATCCTCCTTATAAGTTGTTCTCTATTTTTGAGCATGTATCAGCAGCATTTATTGCAATAAAAAGGGAGATTAGACCGACCCAATTGCTGTTATGGCACTTCAGACTTGCATTTGTATGGACAGAGAAAATGGATATATGTAAGAACCTTCATGCTTTAGCCATTCTACCTTATGGGTATTGTTTAGAAATGCTTTGAAATGTATTTGCAATAAAATAAAGCATCTGGTATCTTTACTTTGTTGTGTTTGCAAAGAATATGTATATGCATGTGTTTGCTTGTCAAAATGCAAAACACCAAAACGCAATAGGGATCAACTTAACCACAGAAAACTGAAAAAACTAGTCTTAGATTTGAGATGGGTCATTACAATTAAATACAGACAATCATTGGAAATCTGATTTATGTGATCACAACTTGACCAGATATATCATTTGCAATTGGTGTCCTCTTAATGTTCATGCAGCGCAAGAACAATCATTGGATAGCAGTAAAAAAGGTCCTCAAATATCTCAAAGGAACATAGAATTTTGGGCTCAAATACTTCAAGGCAAGAAACTTCAAACTGGTTGGGTACTCAGACTCTAACTATGATGGTGACCATGAAGATGGAAAGTCAACATCGAGTTTTCTAATGAATTTGGAAATAATAGTTGTCAGTTGAAAATCCGAGAAGCAATCAGTGCCGACAATTTCTTTAGCAGAAGCAGAATATGTAGTCACTTCAGAGGCAACTAAAGAGATCTTGTGGCTCAGAAGGGTTCTTTCAGATTCGCAGAAACAAGAAGTTTCGTCAACACCTCTCATGATTGACAACATTTCTGCAATCCAAATGGCAAAGAATCCAATCTTTCACGACTAAAACAAGCATATCAATACTAAGTTTCACTTGATCCGACACTATGTGAAAGATGGCAATGTCAAGTTGTAACATTGCCCTACAGCAGAGCAACTAGCAAACAACCTGACAAAAGTGCTTAGACGAAAAAATTTTGAAAAGTTCATAGGCATGCTTGGTCTGAGAAAAAACCCTGCATATTAAGGGGGGTGTAACAGTATTGTATTGTTGTTATTAATCCTAAAAGTCTAGCATAGGTGTCTTAGTTTTGTCTTATTCAATAAATTCTCAATTCCTGTAGGAATAGGAAGAGTCACATTGAGAATGTGAATTGAATAGCCATTTTGGTTTTTATATTGTAATGTTTGCTCTCATTCAAACTTGAATCGTGAAATATAATTTCATTGCCATTCCTTCAATATTCGTTCTAGCCTATCATTGTGGATCTGCTTATTTTGCTCAAATTTATGTGATACATTATTCCATTCGTGTGATTTCGATAAGTAATTTCATTACAATTGGTATCAGAGCTTCAATTTGAGCAAATCTTTGCAGCGTAATTTTTTCAGATTTGGCATAGCTATTGCCCTGAGCACTGAAGAATCGAAAAAACATAACTTGTAATCCGAGAAGAATTTATTTTTTCATCATTGCAGTAATGTTTGACATTTGAAAAAAAAAATTGCATCCTTGTGCAAATGAATAGTCGTTGGATTCCTCTCGATGAGATGATCGCAATGGTATAATCCTCTGACACACTTTTTGGCCCAAAACCCTAAATTTTAGAGTTCTTGCATGGCTGGTCCAAACACTCATGGCCACGAGAAAGGGCAAGACACTTCAGGAAAAACAACTCACAAGGACGATATGAAGTCCAAAACTTCGGATCATGGGGTTTCTAGGATAGTTCAACTTTACTCAGATATGCAAAGCATAGTGAGGAAAGACAATCTCAATGCAGTAAAAGTGGGCATCAATGTGGTAAAAGAGGGACATGGATGATGTAAAGTCTCAGTTGGCAACTATCAATGGGACATTAACCACTCTTGTTGCTTGTCTTCCACAACCAAATAATCTTCCACCACTCCAATCGAGTTCTCCCAACTAGAACAATCAAAACTCAAATACCGGTTAGAAGAACATGATGCCAAAAGTGAAAGTGTGCAAGTTTGATGGTAAAGATCCACTCACTTGGATCAATCAAATGAAAAATGTATTTGATCTACATCAGACGCCTTGTGCACAAAAGGTGGTCATGGCATCTCTATATCTAGAACATGAGTAGTTCATTTGGTATAGGTAGTTGTATGCTCAAAAGAAAAAGAAGGGCCTCCTTGTTAATTAGTGTTTACTGATGAGTTACAGATGCACTATCACAACGTCATAGAAAACCATTTCAGTCAGTTATCAAAGTTGCGACAATATGCCCTGTCAATGATTATATTCAGCAATTTCAGAATCTATCCTTATGCGCGGAAGACATCAACAAGGACAACATGAATGTCCTATTCTTAAGAGGGCTCAAGGATAACATCCAACTTGATGTTCGCATGTTTAATCAAAGTTCAGTCTCTGAATCCATAGCATTAGCACACAAGATAAAGTAAAGAGATATGGTCAAATGAAAGGCTTTCACTAATGGCCAAGAACGCAACTCCCCAGCACAATCATTTCCTCAACCTACAAAATTGACATCTCACCAAATTGAAAAGAAGCATGCAAAAGGATTATGTTCCAGCTGTGATAGCAAGTGGAGCAAAGGACACAAATGTGCTAAGAAGTTGTTCTACATTGAAGGAGCCAATGCAGATGAAGAAAATGATGCGACCTCCGTTGAAGGCGAGGAAGAGACAGAGAAGGAATCTGAAGATTCCCGGCGAGGAAGAGACAGAGAAGGAATCTGAAGATTCCCACCCTACTATCTACTGTCATGCACTTTCAAGTATTAGCACTCTTCAAACCCTTAAGATTGTGGGCTTCCTCAAGAAACTGGTGATGGTGTTGATTGACTCATGGAGTACACAACTACATCAATAGTAAGTTGGTTACTTGTTTGAACTGTTTCATTTACACAACTCTAGAATTTTAGATCATGGTTGCAAATGGTGGCACAGTCAATTGTTCTGGGAAACGCTATAGTATTAATCTTGCTATGGGAGACTACAAGCTAGATTATCCTATGTTTGCTATTCCCATGGGTAGGGCAGACATTGTTTTGGGAGTCCAATGGCTCACAACCTTGGACACAATAGAAATAAATTTTCAGGAACTATTCATGCGCTTTTATTCTCAAGTTAGGATATTTGAACCACGCGGATTACGGGCAAAATCTCCACAATTGTTTAGTTCGCATTTTGACATATCAAAATATATAAAAGTAGTTAGTTCTATCAATAGCAAAGATCCAGGTATTACAAAATGGATAAAACCCCCACAGAGGGTAGGAAAGTTGAACACAGATGGGGCTTCCAGAGGTAACCTGAGGAATGCAAGTATGGGAGAAATTGGTCAATTATTTGATGGATCGATTGCTTTCTTTTTTGGGAAACATTAGGATATGCAATGAATAATCTTGTTGAGGTTAAGGCTATAGATTAAAGGCCTCCAAGAAGCTTTGAAAATACGCTGGACAAGGATTTATGTGGCCTCATACTCCAAGCTGACTATCCACCTTATTTCTTCTTCCTCCCTGGCAAATGTGAAAAATTGGCAGATTTTAAGGGAATTGGAAACCATTCAAATGCTCATACAGAATTTTGATGAGTGATGTTTTAGCCATGTTCCTCGACATCAAAATAGAGTGGCTGATGCGTTGGCCAATTGGGCCTTGGACAACAGTGATCTTATGTTATGGCCTCCACCATATTGGTGATCGAATATAGTTCAAAAGAAACTTAGTCACATTTTAGAGCTAGATTAGACTTATTTTCTTTGATGAGTGAGTTAATTATGAAAAAATTGGTTTCTACCGCCCAGGGTTGGAGTAATAGTTACCATGCCTAGCATAGTAGAGTCTATACACATTTATGATTTCTCTTTAATATATTTCTCTTTTTTTTTTTTTTTTTTTTTTTTTTAAATAAGTTCAATCAACAAAAGTGCTTGCACAACCTGATCTATAGATGATTATTGATGACCACTAGCTATTTTTGGCACCATGCCAAAAGGACTACCACCAAGAAGAGAACATGATCGTGCCATACAATTGTTCCCAGAGAGTTAACCACCAAACATCAAAACAGACAAGTATCCCTATGCCCAGAAGAGTGAACATAAAAAAATGGTGCAAGAGATGTTGAAGGCCGGTATCATTAGATAGCAAAAGGGAATGTTCATCCCCGATAGTCATGGTGCGTAAAAAGGATAACACTTGGAGGATGTGCCCAGTCTACAAAGAACTCAACAAGTCCACCATCAAAGATAAGTTTCATATTCCAGTAATATTGATGATTTGATAGACGAGTTACATGGTGTTGTTTATTTTACAAAACTAAATCTTCGTTCTGGGTATCATTAATTTGGATTAGAGATGAAGATATCCCTAAAACAACTTTCAAAATTCCTAAAGGCCATTATGAGTTTATGGTCATGCTTTTTGGTCTCACCAATGCACCATCTACATTTCAGAGTTTGATAAACACTGTTTTTTGGCCTTTTATTAGAAAATTTGTGTTGTTTTTTTATGACATCCTAATATATAGTAAAACTTGGGAAGAACATTTGTAACATGTGAAACAGGTATTGTTAGTTTTGGAACATCAACATTATGCAAAACCTTCTAAATGTGTTTTCGGAGTCCAAGAGGTGGAATACTTGGATCATATTATTTCTCACAAAAGAGTCAAAATAGACCCTAAAAAGATTAAAGCTATGATGGAGTGGCAAGAGCCAAAAACCCTCAAGAACCTCTAAGGCTTTTGGGGGCTAACAGGTTACCATCGCAAATTTGTGAAAAATTATGTTAGCATAGTAACACCATTCACATCCTTGTTGAATAAAGACTCTTTCTCATAATTCCCAAGAGACATGGAGGTATAGGTAGTGGTACGTGGATGGAGACGCCATTCAAATCAGGTTATGTGAGTAAATGAATAAGGGTACAACTAAATTGTATGTAAATGTTGTCATCAAAAAATGTGGGTACAGGAACTGGTACACAATCTTTGTCCCTAAATTGGAGTTCCCTGGTAACTATGCTCTTTCTATTGAAATGAATCAATGACCAAGCCCTTTGAGAAGTTGAAGGAGGCTATGTGTACCACTCTAATTTTGGCTACCCCTGATTTTCCAAAACTTTTATTGTTGAATGTAATGCATCGGGATATGACATGGAGGCAGTACTCATGCAGAAAGGAAGACCCATTGCATTTAAGAGTCATTAACTCAAGGATAAAAACAAACTAAATCCAATCTATGTGAAAGAGATGTTGGCTATTCTTCATGCAGTCAAGCAATGGAGACCTTATCTGATGGGTAGACATTTTAAGGTAAAGAATAATCATGACAGTCTAAAATATTTTTTAAAACAATAATTATCATCAGAAAAACAACAAAAATGGGTGATTAAAATGTTGGGATCTTTCTTTGAAATAGTCTATAAAAAAGGAAAAGAGAATGTTGTAGCAACTGCACCATCCAAGAGAGATGAATCTACTAAGGCATTTTTATGTGCAATGGCCATTTGGCAAGCATAATGGTTGGAAAAGGCAAGATCAGAATGGAAGAATGATAGGGATACGCAGGTTTTGATTCAAACTCTCTAGCATGAATTTGGTGCTTATGACAAATATAGATGGAAAGGGAAAGCATTATAATATAAAGATCAATTATACCTATGTGAGAATCCTATCCTCAATCATAAGATCCTTTAAGAGCTTCATGCATCTCTAATAGGGGGCACTCAAGATTTTTTTGAAAACCTATCATAGAATCAAGCAAGGTTTTTTTGGGAAGGACTCAAGGGAGATATACAAAAAATTGTCATTGAATGCATGGTGTGTCAACAAAACAAGGGTGAAATAATTAAGACCCCAGGGCTTCTGCAACCTTTATCCATCCCTAGCCAAAGGTGAGTGGAAGTTTACATGGATTTCATTACAGGGTTGCCAAGGTCTGAAGGTAAAAATGTCATCATGGTAATTATGGATAAACTCACAAAATGTGCTCATTTTTGCTCCTTGTCACAACCAATAGCTAGTACAGTAGTTTGTTGCTTCTCTGAATACAATTCAAAAGCTACATAGTACTCCTAAGATCATTGTAAGTGATCATGATCCCATCTTTATCAGTGATTTTTAGAGTGATTTATTCGCATGTTTGGCTACTCCGTTGGCTCATAACTCATCATATCTTCTCAATTTGATGAACAAGCAAAGGTGGTCAACAAATGCCTAGAAGAATATCTTCGTTGTTTTGCCCCAAATAAACAAGAACAGTGGGTTCATTGGCTGCCCCTAGCAAAATGGTGGTATAACACTTCCATAACTCTTTCAAAATGTCTGCATTTGTGGCACTTTATGGTTATCAGTGCTCGTCCATCACGTCATCCTTGAGGGTGCAGCGCAAAGTTCGAGTTGTTGAAGAACACATTCAACATCAACAAGAGATACTAGCAAGTCTAAGAGAGAATTTGGCAATGGCACTAATAGAAAGAAACAGCAAGCAGCTCGGCACCATAGTGAAAGGCGTTTTAACATGGGAGATTGGGTACTTGTGCACTTTCAGCAATATAAGTAGATGTCTCTGAAACAATAGAAAAAGGATACGAAACTCTCTTGTAACCATTATGGCCCTTATAAGATCCTACAGAAAATTGGTAGTGTTGTATACAAGTTGGAGCCACCCCAATCCACTCACATACATTCTATATTTCATGTATTTTGCCTAAAGAAGGTAATTGGACATCGAGTTTATGCCCAAACTAAGTTACCAAAATTGGATGAAAAAGGCAGTGTCATTCTAGACCCTGAGGAGATTTTTCAGACGCGCTAAAAGGTTGAGAACAAGAGAGTTTAAGAGTATTTGATCGTGGAAAAATCCGAAACATGAAGATGTCCCATGGAAAGATGAAGCTTTTCTATAACAGCATCCAGAGTTGCTCAACATTGAGAGCAATGTTGTTTTAAATGGAAAGGGCATGCTACATTGTTAACCTATAACGTGTCTAGGGATATGTGTGGTGGACTTGGGGCTTACATAACCTTTCATATTATCTTGTCATATTTCTATGTTCTTAAATTGCTAGTAGAGTTGGCCTATGGAATAAACATGGCCTAAGTAAAGTATATATAGAAGGTAGTGTTTAGTCTTTGAGCATCATATTGTGAATTTTGGTCTTATTGCATTGTTGTGCAGGTTGCCCCCTTGAAGTGGCTCAATGATATTTATCATACATTCTGCTCTTTAATCAATTATTGTTGTGGATCTGAATATTTTGTTCATATTTCTGCGATATATTATTCTATTGGTGTGAATTATCTAAGTAGTTTCATTACACTTGAATTTGGGTTGGTGCACGACAACTACTAGGGATACTAGTTGTTGGATCAATGTCTATTTAAAAATGAACAATGTCATGCATTGATTTTGTCTAAAACTCCTGGTCCATTTTGTTTCTCTCCATGGAGCTATTAGGCAAGGAGGTGGACAATGGACAGTCATAATACAAAAAACCTACTTTGTAAAAAAGACCTATAGTGTCTCAGGAAAATTGATCAGAATTGAGAAGAGAATTCAAAAGCAATGAGTGTTGTTTTATATTAGCCATTGGCAGTAGCTACGCAAGAATTGAAAGCCTACCAAAAATACAATATTCAAGGAGCCAAAGTTAACTCAAGAACAAGGATAAGGATTTCGGTACTTCCTTACAATGGTGAAAGCAAAAACTGCAGAGATAGATAGAAGCAACGGATTATCACATGGTCCAAAGGCTAGGGCTTGAAAACCCCCAAGTCGTGGTCCTTTGCGTCCACTAGAACATGAATGTGTTTGGTCATATATTGGCATTCTTAGGGGTCACGAGGAATATTTGAGACTTTATCTTTCAGGAACCATTATTTTGTCATACAAACTCGGTTTGACCTCCTATTTGAAACATTGAAAAGGTATTTTAGATATCTACACATTGGTGTAATATTTTTACCATTTGGAGAATTCTGGCCTGTTCTTAAAAAAGCTTAAATATGGATCTGACCCTAGTTAGGGTTTGGGAATCGTAAATGGCATTGCCCTTAATGGGGATGGAAGCATCACTGATGATTTCTTTATTGCATTTTATGGATGGGTGGACTCATGAGCATGGGCCATCATCCCATGGAATCAACATTATCATGTTGATTTCATCTTTACTTACTTGGTTTGGAAGGATGTTGGCAGTCAAGTGTTTGAAAAGGATTGGCTTCATTGTTATGTTGGAGGTCATGTGTCTAAAGAGGACTTGCTTCATTGTTTTGTTGGAAGTCGTGCGTCTGAAAAGGGTTGGCTTCTTTGTTTGCTCGTGATCACTATGTTGGTTTGAAATTTGTTGTGGCAGTGCAGATTGTGGGTAGGATCATGACTTGTTGGCTTAGCGATGATTACAAGGTTGCAATGCCCAAATCCATTCCTAAGGTGTTAGTGGCAAAACCTATGGATACCAGGTTGTTCTTGGCTTCGGTTTGTAGGCATGGATCAGTGGCTCATGCTGGTTTTGGGAGTTCATGCACATGGCTAGGGATATTTGGTGGTCAATCCACAATTGGCTTCAGCAGTTTGGCCATCAGCATCATTTCTATGAATGGGATGTTCTTGGAACTTTCCTTCAGGTTTTGGGAACGGATGTTTAGATCGTGCAGGTTTGGGAGCTCATGCACATGGATGGAAGCAATTACTGATCAAATGGTGGTCAGGTCACACTTGGCTTCAACATGTTTGTCGTTAATTCTCTTGAAGACATTCATATGGGAAGTTCAGGGATCGTAAGGCTGCAAACTTGTTATACAGGTCCAAGGATATCTGGCGGCTTGGAGCGTTTAGAGTTCAACATGATTGGGAAGTTGTTTTTAATCCCTAGGCTCTTTAGGACGTTGAAAGCCAAAAACAGACAAATTTGTGCCTAGACTTGTACCTAGGAATGCATGGTGTGGGCTATGAAAGCAAAAAGTAATAAATGAGCAACTCTCAATGGAAAACTAGGATTTCATTCTTTTGATCTTTGTAGATCTATAGATGCATCAGCATCGACACTCTCAGAGCCATCATTAAGCTACCAATGATGGTGCTTGCACTTTGTCTAATTGTCTAGACACAAGATGGAGGGTCAAGACACCTCTACAGGGAATGTGTTAAGAGCAGTTCAAATAGAATTTCCAAGTTCAAATGGGCCATGAAAGACAGAAAAAGGATTTGGAATGCCTCAATGATCTGAAAATGTTCATAAATCAATACCCTTGAATGAGGCAGAGATCAACAGCAAAGGAACCCAAACAGATGAGATAACTCTTACATCGTAACACTTGAAATCCCTAGTAAATGTTGAGCAGCAAAAAAATGAAAAAAATTACAATAAAACAAGCTTTAAATATTGAGCATTTAATCCCATGTCAGAAAATCAACATCTTCCTGGGATTAGAATGCAACAAGGACAGTTCACAGAACCGGAGAACTAAATATAGCTGGCTAGAAGAACAGGCAAAGTCAACTAAGAGAAGAATCCTGTTGGGGCAGCATATGCAGTAAAACCAATTGATTTGTGATTAGGGAGCAAGAAAGGGAGCACTAAACAAAAATTAATGAAGTGCAACTTAGGCACAAGGATTTGTTCAAATAGCAGACTGAGCATGGTATAACCTAGAACTGAAAATAGCATACATGAGAAGATATGAGCTTTCTATAGACATAAATCCTCTCCTCTTTGGCAGCCAACTTAAGTAACTCAAAAGGAATCCAATACAGTAATTACAAGACTCCAAGTGCTACGTATGAATGGCAGTTAAAGTTTGACTAGCCATTATATGTTTAAAAAATATGAGTTAATTAACATGAGATTCAATATATTTTAGAACACAATATGAGCATATAAGCACCACACAAAGGTGTTCATTGGGATGGCCATGAGTCATAATAACATATTCTAGAACATATGATGCGCACAACATAATCACCACACAAAAATGTTCAATGGGATGGTCATGGCTCATTACAACGTACTTCAGAATATATGATAAGCACAACATAATCACTACACAAAGTGTTCATTGGATGGTCAAAAACGACGAAAGGGCTTGGTATACTCCTTAAAGTAAATTATCCTAAGCTAGTTAATGATAGGGTGGATCATTTTATAAATTACACAATGTTCCACAATGACTCATCCCCTGCCCTATGGGCTAGTCCCAGACATTTCAGGGATGTGGGGCCCCAATTTCTCTGCATTTGTTTCTCACATCCCCAAGATGTTTTGGATTTTTTTAGCATTCTAGGGACGTTTCCTATTTAAGGGGCATTCTTGGGACATCAAGAAATGTCCCTAATCTGCTCAAAACATCACGCGAAGGTCCTGACATCCCCCACATTAACAGCTGTTTACAGGAAAAACATACTTGTATATTTTTAAATAAACAGAATGGGGGGAGTTTCATACAATTATTTTAATGATAATTGATAATATAACAAACAAATATTCATGTTTAAAATATCGTATTTGTATTTTAGTGTTTCACTCAATTTTTAAGTTTTATTTTCAATGGTCAGTGTTGAATGTCCATTGTTCATTTTTCAATGTTATAAATGTTAACGTCATTTGAATTTCAGCTCTTTAAATTGTTTAATGATGTTAAATAGTTTAATTATACAATTGAAAAGCTATAAAATATGAATTTTATGAGTTTCTTGTATTTTATATATATAAAAAGTTTGCCGTCCCCCAGCCAACCCTTTTCTCTCCCCAAAATTCAGGAGTTTTTTTTCCATCCCAGAAATGTCTCTTCACATCCCCCCGTCCCACTGTCACAGAAACTCAGAGAAACATTGATTACAAGCAGAAGTTTGTTTCTTTGATGTATGAACTTCTATGGTCAAATGAACATGTGGCAAGTGATAAAATCAGACATGAAACAGTCATCATGACAAAAATAGTTGTTATACAGGTTGCAGATATGATGGTTCCAAACCCCATTGATGGATTGAAAGACAAAGTTGACGGGCATATTGTAGACATGATAAACAGAGCAGAAAGAAAGAAATAAATTATATTAGTGTCCACATATGACCAAACATAAGTCAATGGAACTTGAGGATACAACAATTAATAATATAAATTTCTAGGAAGCTATACAAAGAATCCTAGAAGCCAAATAAAGGAACAAAGTAAGCAATGTGGATAAATTAAAGCAATGCGCCACAAACAAAGCTGGCAATGGAACCAATACAAATAGCAAAGAAGGGCAAACAAGAGCCCCAAAAACAAGTGTCAATGAAACCTGGAAGACTTCATAGAGGATCTCTTTCTGTGGAAAGATGTTGATACAGCTGGAAAAAATTATTCTGTAATATCACCTTTTGGAAATCAACCACATGTTAATATCGAGTCAATCTTCATGACCCATCTCTCATGACCAGTGGTTCACAAGAACCCATCTCTCATGAGCTTGAATGACCCACTTGTCACTCAATGGATATCATAGCATAGTTTATTCCCGAAAAAATGATATTATATAATGATGCACTGCAGAAACTCCAAATGCATGAGAAGGCATTTATTCTTCTAGTCTGAAGATTGCAGTACCTTCTATTTCCTTTACTATTCTCAACAAAAAGATAGAAAAATATTTAAGAAGTGATTTGAAGTCTAAGAGATCTTCCAAGAAACCATCGCAGTTAGTTTACGATATCTTGGCTGGATGATAAATAGCTTTTGTTTGAAGATAGTCAATAACTGCTCTTACTATCTACTTTTCTTTCCTCAATATATAAAGGAATGTTTTTTGGTTTTCTGATCTGTTCAAACCAAGATTCAATCCCTAGCAACATGACCCAATAAAGCTCAAAGTTTGGACAAGTCAACTCTGCTTGACTGGAAATGTGTCAAAAGCACTTGCATCAATGTTCTCGTGCTTCGGAACACTTAAAAACAAACATTTAAGAAGTTTCTTTGAATCCGTCATTTTTGCCACATAGATACTAAGGAATTCAAAATTTTAGATCCAAAGTCATTCTTGCAAGGGCTCAGGACTTGGCATGAAAAGTGCAAGTCACTTTAGTCTTTATTGATTGACAAAGTTCAGACATTTCAGGGAAATAAATATAGACATGCCATTCGACACAAATGGCAACACTTGATTGAAAATTTTAAGATATTTGGCTGCAAAATTACCAGAATAAATCGGAGAAAAGAACCAACACAAGTACAGAAAACACTCTTAAATGTGCCCATGGTGTTGCAGAAGGAGATGCATTAAGTCGCTCAAGGCGATCTTTTGCCAGTCCTTGGAACATCTGATGAAATCAACAACCAATTATCAGTAGAACTGCAGGATAAAAATAACTCCTTGCGACAGTAATGAACAAAAAACACAATATGCTCCTTAGTTGATTGTAGATTTACTGAAACATAACCAAAAACAAAAAAAGAAAATTACCTTCAGGGATCCCAGAACTGAGAACCAAGTCAACCACAAGGCGATTTGCACAATATCTGGCTGTACTATCCATATAAGGAAAATCCCCTGCTCAGGCCATCTCATGATAATTAGATTATGAGATAGGAGTATCATAAAATATGGTAATTACTATTTACATAAAGATAGAGAGCTAAGAGATCACATACTCCATCTGTTCCATGGATGATTAGCTAGTTTGAACTAAAAATTGACCTTAAGTATTATGTGCCCAATAATTAGCATTTTGCATAAGAATAATTCTTGGAAAGCCACAACACTTGTTTAAAAATGTTTTATCAAGTTTTTGGCATATTTAGGCCCTATCCAAATAGGCATAAATGTATCCGGGATGATTCTAATCGCTACTCTTGTACTTTAAGGAATGCTAGCAAAAAACCATCATATCCAGCCACTAGTCAAGAACGCCTCTTCTAGTGGATTAATAACTGGCTAATGTTTGGTTTTGGCCAAGATATTAATATCTTCATAAGAATTCGCATTGGCAACATAAATTAAGTACGTTCAATAGAAACTAAACACTGGAAAAGTTGTTCATTCCACACAAAGCACTAAGAACGTCAATACTAAAATCCATTTCAAGCCATTACAATTTTAGACTTTGCACTATATCTATTATCAATAACCTTCTAGCAAAATGAGATGGAGAGCAAAGTAAAGAACAATCCCAGTAAGTATATAAAATGAAATCTAGAAAAAGGATGAACCTTCATATTTATTGTGTGTGTGTGTGTGAGAGACTGTATGCACATACATGTGTGTGTGCATGAATGCACGTGTGGGGGAGTGTGCGCGTGTGGGCATCTGTGTGGGTGGGCGTGCATGCGTGCGTGCATGTGTGTGCACGTGCATGTGTGCATGTATGTGTGCTTGTGTGTTTACAATTTTATACTTTTTCGCTATATCTATTATCAATAACCTTCTAGCAAAATGAGATGGAGAGCAAAGTAAAGAACAATACCAATAAGTATATAAAATGAAAATCTAGAAAATGGATGAACCTTAATATTTATTGTGTGTTTGTGTGTGCATGCACGTGTGTGTGTGCATGCACGTGTGTGTACGTGAGTGTGTGCGTGTGTGTGTGGGGGAGTGTGCACGTGCAGGCACGTGTGTGGGTGTGTGGGTGTGCGTGTGTGCGTGCATATGTGCATGTATGCGTGTGTTTGTGTGCTTTTGTGTGTTTGTGTCAATGTGTGTGACTATGTGTTTGGGTGTCTATGCATTTGTGTGAGTGCACACATTTGGCACATGCACATAGATACATTGACACCCACACACACAAACACGCACACAAGTGCACACACCTATGTGTGTCTGAGTGTGTCTCTGTGTCTATATGTGTGTATGTGTCTTTGTATGTGTCTTTGTGTGTATGTGTCTGTGTCTGTGTGTGCGAGTGTGTCTCTATGTCTGTGTTTGTGTGTTGGAAATACGAACAACACAAGCATAATAAGACGCAAAACATTAATCAAGACGACAACACATTAAGGTTGAAATACTTTGGGTGCACTAAGCACCTCTAGCCTTAGACTCTTCATTACCAATGTCTCCTCTCATAATGAGGGGATGGCTCCCTTTCAACACATGTTCTTAGGCCATGTACTCATTTGATACATTTCATTGGCTCATCCACCTCACCCACATAAGATCTTGACTTAATCTCTCTAGCCCACAATCATTTCACTTTATATCCCCAATAGATGAAGATACGTTAGGTGAAATTTTGACACATGAGGGAGCATGAAAATGCTCGCAATTTTATGACATGTGAGCATATAGTCAAACCTTCTAGATATATGGTCTTTCTAGCACATTTGCCACATCACCCACTTGGCATTCTGGCCACATCAGATCATATTTAACATTTTAACAATATATAAATATGCATGTGTGTGTGTACATGTATAATGTATCCATGTTGTATTGTGTAGTGGGGTCTCTGAAAATTTGCCATATCCATATCCTATCCTCATCTACTATATAGAGCTCCCATCGGCAAGAGGGCGGCTATCTATAGCTGGGCATTTATGCTCTCTCCCGACAAAGGGCCTCCATAGAAAGTCCACTTGTTCAATAGGATGAGGGCAGAATTCAACCCCGTGTTTTTCAAGGCGGTTGCAAACCACTGTATCTCTATGTCCCATTTTCATTACCTAGTTAACATGCAAACACACACAACTCACACACCATGATTAGATGCATTGAAATGGCATATTGATTAGACTCCTGCTGCCAAGTTTAGTCCTAAAAATGCTCTTCTTAAAACACCAATTATGAGTTTGCTATAATGCTTTGCTAAAATTCCTAATTGATTACCTTACAGATGACATGAATCAACCAGCAACAAAAAAGTTTATTGTGTATTCTTCTGCTGCTAATAGATGGCATTTTCAAATTTCCTCTACCTGCACAACATAAGTATATGACATATCTAACTTGTCTTTGGTATTTATATCATTAGAGGTATTTATCATAAATTTTTACAAGTTAAAAAATGGTTATGTTGTAGACAGCGAGAGATATATAACAGCTTTCCGACTCAATTTCAAAATTAAAAGTTGTCTAGAAATTTTTATCTTTTTTGGGGTTAAAAGTAAACATTATATTAGGAGGTGAAAATATTTACATTGTCCCAAGCCCTGTTTTAGGCAAAATCCAGGGCCTCTGGCGTTTATCAGCCTTAGGAGATTTCATCAGAGCATTATATCAGCCAAAAGACCAAAATTCACCATCCATTACAGCTGTCTTAACCATATGCAGTAAAGCCTTTAAAAAGGTACCAAATCTATGACTAAACATACTCAAACATAAAACAAAACTAATTATAATTCCTTTTCCTACATACTTTTTCCAGAACCACCATTCCAGCACAACCAACATTGAAAGTTTGGATGCCCCAGCTGGTAAAGAAAAATTGCCCCCTGTTGATGAAGTTGTTGTAGGTGAAAGCCAGCCTGTGTGATTTCTTTTACATGATCTCTCCAGATGGGTCCTTGAAGCTTTTAATAGGAGTATCTCTTTCTTTTATGATGCCATGGGCCAGCCAGCTGGGGGCAGCAGGCCTTGGCTATGCCTTACATACAGGGACCATCCACTCAGAGGCTTGGAGAGTGGCTTCCACCAAGTTCTCACCTTGGACAGCCTGTGTTTTTGGGGTTGGCTGTGGATCACCACGCTCCTACATTAGTTTAGTCACCCTTTTTTTGGCAGGCTCACTGGACTGGATTTCTTCTATTACCTCCAACGGTGCTATTATAGTTGGAGACTGTTTGCAAGATTAACAATGCAGTTGTCCTGCTGCTGAAGGCAGCAAACAAGGTGAAGAAAGCATTTTTCAATGAGAGACGCTTGCAGACCATGCTCAATTTTGCTGCTCATGTTCAAGATGTTTCCATTGATAGTCTAAAGAGTAGTGCCAAGGGCAGACTATCTCTTAGCATGGTCAGGGCCCTGTTTCAAACTAGCACTACCTCCTTGTGAATCAGAGGGCTGACTTGGTTGTAAATCTAAAGGAGAGGCTACAGACCGCTGAACCTGAGCAACCCCTTGTAGCTTTTTTTGTGTCACACGGCGAACAGTAGAACTGCTTGAAGGGTGAGGAGTAGATGAAGGCATTGGGTATTGATGGAGGTGAGAAGCAGCCTGCGGGCACAGTGAACAGTGGACTGTTTGAAGGGTGAGGAGTGGAGAAGGCATTGGGTATTGATGGAGGTGAGAAGCGGCCTGAAGGGCATTGGTAATGGACATCTATGGGTTAAAGTGGTAGAAATATGCTAGTGAGTACACCATTTTGGGGGTAGGGGAAGAAGATTTGCTCTGACACTAGTAGTACTAGAAGTATTGACACTACCTTAGAGAGACACCGTGGCCCAGATATGGTGCATACCTGATTGCTGAACTTAAAGATGCTGCATAGCATGAGTTACCTGAGGGAGGATAACAGGTTCCTCATCATCAATGTGGATGGGTTGCTGGTCCATACCAGAAGACTGATTCAATCTTACCAACTTGAGCAACACATTAGGGCTACAGGGCTGACATTACAGAGCTCTTCTATTCCTTTTATATACTTTCAAAGGCTTTCCATCAGAGTAAAGACATCTACATTTACAAAAGCTTCTGATTCCTTTTATAGCCAAGATTTAAATTCTTGGGCTTCTCCTCAGCATCATTCCCTGTGCAACTATGGCAAGCACTCCAGTAGGATTTGGTTGAAAAGATTGTTCATAATTATTGCACCCATAGGAGGTCTCTGAGTTAGATTTTGTAGAAGATCCCTGCACCGTCAAAACCGCGGTGCTCTCCTTGCAACTAAATGCATATGCTCATGATGAAGGGAGCCTAATTCTTATTGGCCTGATTGCCAAAGGCATTTTGTATCTTGGCTCAAAACCTAGTGCCCTCCTTGCAACTAAATGGATACAATGTCCAAGATGAGGGGGACTTAATTCTTATTGGCCTGATCGCCATAGGCGTTTTGCGTCTAGGCTCATTCCTGCTTGTTTCATAACCACATAAAACAAACAGCTTATCAGGTCCATCCTCAACCGGGATCCAGTAGGATATTAATATTTGCAGGACATACAACATCATCTTGAAATTTTACTATAATTATCCCTCACTAGATGTGATAATGCTAGAGGTGGTAGTAAATGTGCAGGCTGGAGTAGCTTGATCTGTGCCAAGGTGAATAACCACAATTGTATTGCCTGTACTGGACGCCTTGTGCAGAAAACTAAGCCATTGTTTGATAGATAGGTACTTAGCAAGCAAAACCAACAGATGACCAGTATCTTGGAAGTCTAGGTCGAGATCATCATGTATGGAAAATGATTTAATGGGGAAAAAATAGAAGAAAAGGCTACAGAGGCCGGGGGGGACGGGTGGTCATAAGGATTGACAACTTTAGAGTTACTGTTAGAGGGACATAGTCGTCGGTGCTGTCGAGGAAGAATTTTAAGATTGACAGCTATGGGGCCTGTTAAAAGAGATATTAAGTGGAGTTGATTGGTTTCAAAGAGTTCACGTGATGTATTAAAAAATCAAAGGGCCGTGTCTGTCAAGGGGCAGGGGCATCTGGTCTTACCAGGAAACAAAAATTGATGAATAGGGCAGTGGGTGAAAAGGGTATATGAAGTATGGTGAGCTTTGACAATGTTTGTTAGCATAATGTATTTTAAACATGAGGTGGTGTGTACAAATCCGACATGGGTATTATGGAGAGCTAGCAAAACTAATCTTTGATGAGTGGAGAGGAAGACATGTGGTTGTGAATCATGTCATCAATGTCAACCTTCATCTTTGCTCCCATTGATTTTGTGATTGCTCGCACACATGACCAAGGGACAAAGCATTTCGTGCTATGTTCTTTGTCATTTGCTCTAGTCATTTCCATGGTGGGGTTGCTATGTTCTTTGTCGTTTGCTCTAGTCATTTCCATGGTGGGGTCGCATGGTTGGTTTCTCTATGACAACCATGGCACAAAGTCTAATACATAGGAGATATTTGCCTCTGAAAGTGGTTATCTCATCGAGCAAGCCCTAATCCACAGCAGGTTTTGCAAGGAGGTCTGCCACACTATTAAGTTTCCTAGTTTCATGCTTGAGTGTGTCCATAAGCATGTTCAACTATCCCTGTTATTATATTTTCCATCTACCAATGCCTAGAAGAAGCCGAAAGCGAGACAGGGGTTGACATCAGCTGTCTTTCATTTGCTATGAGTATTATGATGACTTCTGAGTCACCCTTAACGTACGCATAGGTCATATTGTTATTGACCAAGTTACCGGTTTATTTTTGGTTCTGGTGCGGGTTCGAGGAACCCAGTTCGCCAGTACAGCAATTTTTTTCCCTGGGTTCATTATTGGGTTCGTCCATACAAAAAATATATAAAAAAATAAAAATAAAAAATATAGAAATTCTAGCTTGATACATAGGAAATTGGTGTCATTGTCATTAACCACTAAACAAATAGAGATAAATGAGTCAAATCATAAATGAATCATGATAAGTTGATAATAATAAACGATAACTATAAGTACAGCCATTAATGAATACTAATTAAACAAAAATGATAAAATGATAAATGAAAATCATATATATTAAAATATGAATATTTATTATCAAATATCAAAAATTATCCTGTGGCTGTAATTAATTACAAGATGTCAAGATACATCAAAGTTCAAAGTTCAACTATAAAAGTCAATTTTCATAGTCATTGATATTGCTCTTCATTGAGAGCATCAACATCATCATGATCTTGTGGATCATTAGAAGTAGAACCACATGGACTATCTGCACTGCCAGTCCCGCTAGCTACATTTTGTGTCCTTGAACCCGAAGGACTCCCTGTGTCATCTAATGAGAAACGGGATATGCAAGCATCCAAGTCAACAACCTCTGGATCTATATCCCAATGCTTTGACATCCCCTCCTTGTACTCTAGGTTCTTGTGTGATAGAAGACGCAAATTAGAGTGTATGTAGACCAACTCCTTGGCCTTTTTAGCTGCAAGCTTGTTGCGCTTTTGTGAGTGAATGAAGTTATATGTGCTCCAATTTCGCTCGCAAGAAGATGAACTTGCAGCCTATAGTTAAATTTAAACATAAATTTAAAAATTTTAAAAGAAAAAGAAAAACTTAAAAACATAAATAATAAATTTAAAAACTTAAAAAATACAAAACTTACCTGTGACAAGATCTTGATTGCAAGAGGTTGGAAGTTCGGTGATCCTTGGCCATGAAAGTACCACCACATAGGACCATCTTTCTTGTATTTGTACCGAAGAGCACCAAGACTATGACCTGGGGAGTTAATGAAAGCCCTTAACTCGCTTGTAACCAAGTCTTCTATTTCAAGATCAGGGAATATCCTAGACATTGCCAATTTGTACCCTTCAGCCACTTCGACATCCCTATATGGTGGCACCCTCCTCGGCAAAGAAAGGATCTCCATGCTATAGAAACGAGGAGTCAATGCAAAGGCAAGGAGATGTAGAGGGGTGTTCATTTTGTTCCACTGCTCAACAAGGACAGAATGCACTTGTTTGAAAAAAAAATCCTCAAAATCTTGCTCTTTTACATTAATGATGAATTTTATTTTTTCAATCATTGAGTCTATGCCATCATATATTTCTCCCAAACATGGTTGATCCATGTCAGTAAAATGGATCATACTCATGATGGGCTCAGTGAAAATAAATAATCTACACGGGCCCACCAATCATCATCTAGGATCAAGTTTTTCACTCTGTGGTCCTGCTCCTTGCTCGCCTCCCTCCATACACCCCACAAGTTGCTAATGACCATATTGCTAAATGCTTGTTGCACTAGTACAAGTCATCTCAAGATGATTGTGTGAGAAGCAAATCTAGTCGGAGCAACCTATTATAAAAATAAATTATTAAGAATAATAAATATAGTTATACAAATATGAAGTACTAGTTTAAAAAATAAAAAAGTTATAATTTTAAAACAAAAATAAAAATACTAAAATAAAAATACCTTCAACAAGTCCAATTTCAAAATGGATCTGAAAATGGCTTGAGAGTGTTGATGGTTGGTGACAAATATTTGAATTTGCTCAGCTTCATCATACACTTGTTTAATCCAATCAATTTGCTTCCCCATCTTTTACAACATGAGGTTGATTGAGAGGACAACACAAGGTGTCCAAAAAATGTGTCCATATCTCACCTCCACCAACATCCCCGCGGCATTACAATTTTTGGCATTATTCGTTATAACTTGGATAACATTTTCAGGTCCAACTGCCTCAATGGATTCGATGAGGATGTTGGCACTGAACTCCGCATCCTTCACAAACCCCTCACAATCAATGGCCGTCAAAAACATTGCCCCTTTACGGCATATTGCAAGCACATTGATCAAAGCCCTATTTCTTGCATCTTTCCATCCATCAGAAATGATGGACACCTGTTTCAGCCCATGAATCTCTGATTGGCTTCAAAGAATCTTCAACAGTTTTTCTCTCCTTCGCCAATAAAGTGTTGTAGACTTTTTCAAACCCTGGGCCTTTGTAATCTTTTGAGGCCTCATTGATTGCTCTCACCATTTCTTGCTAATACGGTGATCGAACCACATTGAAAGACAATCCATTTACATATATGCATCGTGCAATTTTTTGATCTGCAATCTCCCTACTCTCATTTTCAAAAGACCTATCCAATGCTCCTCTTGTTCTTTTGTTTGTAACTGGAAGAGAAGCCTCTTCTTGCATAGGGGCTACTCCCAAAAATGGATGTCTTCCAACAGGCACAACCGGAGAACCACCAATAGAACTTGGGGAAATAGGGGGCTTCCTTGATCCCTTGCCTTTCCCGTGCAAAATTTGATTCCGCATTCAGGGATGTGTCATAAATGCTTTCACCCTAAAGTATGAGCTTGTGAACTAAGAATCACAAATATTACATTTCCAAATATAGGCCCCACCCCCTGAAACTTGGTCTACTAGTGTTGTATATTTCCACAATGGTGAGTGTGTCAAGTTCATTTTGTGTTGCTTTTGGCTGCTGGAGGAAGAGCTACGAGACATTGTTGATTGTAGTAATAGACTAATAGTATATATAACTACAAGTAAAAAAACAAACACAAAATTTAAAAAAAAATCAAAACAAACCCTAGGGCAGCAGCTAGAAACTAGTAAAAATTTGAAAAATGACAAAATAAATAAAATAAAACAATATAAAACTTACCTTGACAGCAAATGGCTCCTCAATCACCATAGGCAAATGACTAGAATGATGCTTGATGAAGATTCAAACCTGCAACAGCAATGGAGTTGAAGTATGCAATGAGAAATTTAGAAAAATAAGAGGCAAGTGTTTTTCCTTTTGTCACTTTGTTCTTCTCATTTGTGTTGACATATGCTTTTGTTTTTGGCTTTTAGGGTTGAGGAAGGTGTTTTTTATTATTTCAATGCATTGAACTAAAACATTTTTTCCCAGCTTTTGGGTGCCGGCAACTACGGGTGTGCTGCCCCAATGCCCAGGTTTCGCCCCTGGGCACCCAGGTGTGTTGGGGGTTCTTCTGCTGGACCCCGCACCAGCACCGGGTTCGAACCTGTCTCCCAAACACATGCTTAGGGCCACGAACCAGTAACATTGTTATTGACACCAAGCTAAAGACCTGTATAAAAAGCAAAAGTCTTTGCGAAATTGTTGGTTTTAAGACCAATGTTTTGTTGATAACTGAGCACAATATATCCTACAGAGTTTCTTATTATCCCCCTATACCAGCTGCTCTAGGATTCTTTTTGGAAGCCCCGTCAAAATTTATATTTTAAATCACCCAAGGGCAGGTAGGGATGCAGTGGCACCCTCCTTTCTGTCTTTATTGGTTAAACACTTAAATTGATAGTGGAAAGGAATTTTCTTAGGCAGGAACTTTGAAGATCCTTCATATTTTTTTATTGGAATCTGCCAGAGGAGTGACTAATACATATCATGGTTGTTGTTTGGACCTGAGCTCCCTCTAACAATTCTCAAATATTCTATTATTTCTCTCTTTACAAATTCAAATTATAAATCCCAGGACAAGCCTGTGAAGGCGGATTATAAATCCCGGTACATCAAATTATTGAGCTATGGGAAACCAGAAGGTTTTGGCATATGAACAGTGAAGGAAAAGGCAAGCTAGTGTTTCCAAGGCTTGCTGGCAATTAGGAGATCTGCTAGGACCCATGTCACCCATCCATCCCTTTCTGTGCATGTTATCAGCGGTGAGGATCATCTTGTGTGAAACCAACCACAGGAAGGATTTTATTCTAGGCTAACTGTGGCTGTTCCATAAATGAGACCAGTTTTTGTCCTTTTCTCTGTTATTACTGATTAGGAGAGTAAAAGCAGCAGCAATAGTGCATTTGCCATGCTAAGGTGGTCAGCCAAACTCTTTTATCTGGGAAATTTGTATATACCATTAGCCTGTTGACTAGTTTTGTGGGCACGATAAATTCTTGATGCTGACAGTTAACCACAGCATTCTCTATTTCTCGTGTAATCCACTGTAGTTCATTTCCTGCGAAGGTCGATGTGTAGCGTACTAAGGAATCGTGACCTTTGATTTTCATTATTTTCTGCAATTCCAGGAAAACAAGATTAAATAGTAGCCTCAGACCATGCTGTCACCATCACGCCCAAATTTTACAATTTGGGGCCACTTCTAATTTCTGAATAATTATGCATTCTTGAGCTGCAATTTTTCTTTTAATTTCCTTTAAATTTTTGTTCTGTTTAGATTTAATTTGTAATTTTGCTTCATTTTCTTAAGACTAAAACTTGGTTTGTACATATCTTTGTTTGTGTTCAATATCTTCTTCATGCTTCAAAGTCACCTTGATACTTTGTGGTCTTAATTTTTTTGCAATTTTTCCAGGACTTGCTGCATTTTTTATTTTCTCAAAGTCACCGAGTTTATCTTTCATGAGTTTTAGCAAAATGAGCAAGATGTTATTATCCCTTTTCCCCACAGCCCCATGACAAAATTCCGAAGTAAACAAACCCATAAGAAAAATCAGCAGGCACACGAGTGTGCAACATGAAGACAAGTGTTTTCATCCTGCACTCTCTCAATCCCGAACTAAATTTAGCCGTGTTGCAAACATTAATAAACAATGAGTAGGCACAAGATTGAAACAAGTGCATCCATCCCATGCCAACTTTAAAAGAGATAAAAAAAAAAATGTATAACTTAATATGTTTAAAAAGGAGTGCCATTTTCGTGGCATGGGATCGTACAACTTGTCACAATCCGACATGCACACACCACGGCCGAAATTTTAAAAGCATTGCAAAATATCTTTTACCTCGCAAGCTTCTAGTAGAACAAGATGAAGACAAGTGTCTTGTCTCATAACTTCTCATTCACAATGTTACTTCAAAAGGTTTAAACGAGATAAAGATGCACTGTATAACTTGAAATATATTTATTAGGAAGTGCCTTTTTTGTCACATGGGATCATGACACTTCTCACAATCCCACATGCACGCACCACAGCTGAAATTTTACAAGGCATGAAAACTCTATTTTACCTCATGAGCTATTGGTAGATTGAGATGGGAGACAACTGTCTCGTATCGTAGCTTCTTATTCACAGTGTTACTTCGAAAGGTTTTGGTGATCAATGAGGGTTTGTGGATCAAAGAGGATCATTTATCTAGATCCAATGGTGCTAATTCCAATATTCAACTGTGTTATTCCATCCACTACTGCTTTTTCCATCATTGCGTCAAATTTAATTCAACAACTGAGAATTCACTAAGACGACAAAATTAACCTTGTGTTACTAAAGTTGAACATCCCCAGAGATTCACACATTTCACATATTGTGCCCTCAATTTTGACCTGTTTGAAAGAAATTAAGGTCACTTAACTATTAATTTGTTTCTCTGAATTAGTAGAACCTCTTCTTGCATACCAAGAAACTTGAGTCACCGCCATTGTTGTTTGCTCAAGCTATATATGAGGGAGTCAATAACTAGCTGATTGAATCCTTACCCCAATTTTTTCTCCCTGGGAGCTTTAATTTATTTAAATCTCCTATCAAGATGCGTTTTTGTGCAGACTTTTTCCAAACCCAATCTGATAGGTGGTCAAGCAAACTTTTCTGTTATTGCCATAGAGGGATATAAACATTGGCATTGCAAGATTTCAAAACCAGGCCACAAGAGAAGGAATGGCGTGATCATAGTGCATACCTGGGAGAATCCCAAAGGATCATAGTGGGAGTGTTGGGACAAAAGGTTTGCTGTTTGCTACCCGCATATACCGGTGTATTAGATTTTCCTCGGAGAACTAAATCGAGTGATTTTTTAAAGAAGAATCAGATCTATCTTGTCTACTCAGACTTTTTCTTTGAGAAATTGACATTTGTTGGGCAAGCCTAAGCCTCTGATATTTCATGACAGTATCTGCATTACAGAAAGAGGGTGATGTTGGATGTACCTATGAGCAAGTCCACGTCATTCCTTGTGGGTTTGGGTTCCTATATGTGCATCAGCTTTGTTGGTTGCTTGGCTTGAGTGATATCAAAGTTACTGCCAGGGATCCATAGATGGTTTTCGTTTTTGAGTGCATTCTTGACTTAAATTTAATAGGTTGTAATCAACCAAGGGATTGACTTTGCTTTTGCTGTTTTTCCCTTTGGTTGCTAGTCTGGAGATGTAAGAAATGGATAAGAATTCAGTGAGTTTTGTGGCCTTTTCTTTTTGTTTATCTTGTTTTTTTAGCTGACGTTGTTGTGCTATGGTCTTTTGGATCTATTGAGGATGTTATAGTTGTGTCATGGCTGCCTTGTATGTCCTCTGTTTCCTCTATCCCCGGATTTGCTATGGCCTTAAAGGGATTTAACAGGCTCATTTGATTTGTTTATTGAGTGGGGACATAAGATTTCCTTGAAAGGATCTTTGAAATTTATCTCCTCCTTTGTTCTCTTTGGTATTCTTTTGGCCTGCCACTAGTACAAAGGGAGGTAGTTGTCCCTATTCTTGTAGTTGTGCATACTCATGGCAGATTCAACAATAAAATGGGTTATTTTCAAAGTCTATTGACTGCTCCGATTCTATTCCTCTCATATCAAACAATATCATATCTGGCAGAGGCTTTTCCAGATCTATATTAACACATCCGAGCCTAGTTGAGGACTCCTAGGTATTTCATTGTTGGAGTGGTCGTGTTTACACTAACTAGTGATTTGGATGATTACCAAACCAACTTTGCGTTAGCCGTGTTCACACTCACTATATGAGGTAAGTTAGATTTAGGGAGTGGTTTATATTGTTGGGAGAATAATCTATTTGTGAATGGACACTTTGTTGAATGCACATTATTAGGATATTCTCCTATATTTGAGTTGATCAAAACAACAAAATGGTTGTTGTGAAACCAGTTTATATGCTTGTTTATTAGGCACTCCCTATTGTATTATATCATATAGATTATGTGAATATATAGAGACTATTGTGCATAATTATTTGTTGTGTATTATGTGTGTGCAATAATGGAAGCGTTGTGGTATTGGTGTGCGAGGGAGATCTAGCAGGGATGTATGAGTGCATCGTGCACTCCGATATGATATCAGAGCAGTCTTTGTGCATCCATTACTCAATTGAATTTATTTTATTTGATCAGCATTAAGCCTCTCTCATTACCTAATTCTGGTTTTGATTATTTTTTGTGTTGGTAACTATTTGGCACCTGGGCCGTACACATCTCATTTTGACAAGGCATTTTTGACAGGGTGTTGGGCATTCTTTTGTTGTGGACTCTACACCCACTCATATGCAAGCATCTTCATCCACTGTTAGTTATCATCTAGGGTGGATATTTTATCGTTCTAGACAACGTTGACAACATTCTTTGAGAGGACTCTTGTAATGTCCTCTTTTCTAAAAAATAAAATAATATTATTATTGAAATAAAAAATATTTTTATAGACTTCAAATAAAAGTAATAATATGCATTAGTTGCCAAAAGTGAATATGACCACAACTCCTTCATATTTTTTACTTAAGGGGACTTTTAAGGGTCATGGGCAAGATTAGCCCTTAAGTGAATTTATGAGGAAGTTGTTTTTTGATTATTTGAATTTTCCCTCCAAGTGGAATGCACCCCTTTGAGGAAAGGTTATAAAAGGGAAAGAGGAATTTCTTTTGGTGACTCATGTTATGTTTATGAATTGAAATCACAAGTTTAAACACGAATTGCTTGACTTCATCCATTGAAGACGGAAATCTTCAAGGGAAGGCTGAAGTAGAGACGAAAACCCTTACCTATCAACTGGGCAGCCTTAAATCAAAGGTTGTATCGGGCATCATTGATCATTTTGAGGTGTGTAAGCACCAATTTTAGTTTCAATGCAGCAGAAGGAACTTCAAGGAAAGTGGTTAGCAGGTTTGGAGAGTTGGCAAATTGGTTGAAGAGTCCTAGAAGGGCAGCAAACTACCTAGCGTGGGCAGCGAGCCTCTTTGGAGGGCAGCAATCCCCCTTTTAGGGTTGGGCGTGGCACTTCCAAGGCTGATTTCAAGCCTAATTGTTGTCTGAAAGCAACAAAGTATTTTGGGTTTTTTTTATCATATTTTTCCAGCCATATAATTGGGCTAAAAATCAGATTTGAATGGATAATGATTGGCTGTAATATTACCTAATTTTGGTAATTATTTGAAGAATTAAATATTGTTTTCATGCCCTAAATTGGCACTTTCAGAATTTTGCAATTGTCATGTGCTTATGGTTTGAAAAGAAATTCAAAAATTTGTGTGTTGTTACGGTTTGTTGGGAAACCCCTTTGGTTCTAATTTTCTCCTAAAAGGGACATTTCAGTGGTATCAGAGCCAAATTCTAGGCTAGCTGTGGGGATTTGAGTTGGCTTTATGCCAAATAATGATAGGGAAGTAAGGTACCACGAAAGGGGATTTTGGAACAGCCAAGGTAGAGTAACATGGATGACCCAGATGAGGGTAGTTTTGAAAGATCCACCTAAAATCAAGAGTGGTTGACAGAAATGATGGCTGAATTCATCCAAACCATTAAGGATATGAATGGACTCAAGCCACACAGGTGAAGGTAGCACTTCAAATACATACAACCACCCTCCCCCTCCACCTAGGGTGACAGTAGGATCTAGGGTGAAGGCCTAATCAACCCAACTTCCTTCGTAAAGAGGAAGTCATTCCAGAAAGGGAGCAACCTTCTATACGGAATGATGTGGCTGCAAACTATGAGGAATATATGGTTTTTTCACCGACAATCAGAGAAGAAATGAGCAAATTTCATGGCATTGAAGAAAGGCAAGTATGATTCTAGCACTGGTCATAAACCAAGGAACAATCCAAGAGATCTTCAACATGCCTTGAGAAAGGAAGAGGAAAAAAATTTCCAAATTGTAAGAAAGGAGAACGAAGAAAAATCTGAAATGCAAGTAATTTTGAAGGAAAATGATGGAAAGTCAAACGCTCATGAGAATTCCAAGGAGGAAATCAAGGAGTAAAAGAATTCAGATTTGAAAGAAGTTAGTGAGCAGCCATAAAAGAATCGATCATGCAAGTGGAAAGTGAAGAACCTTTAGTAGAAACTTGAATGGTTCTTGATAAACACAAGGATGGTTGTGCCAAGGTAAGTCCCTCAAAAACTCCTACTTCTAAATCTAAACAAAGCAGTAAAAACTGGATTTCAGCCTAAGGTATGAAAAGAAAAGTATTTCAAGTTTGTTGTTTCATACTAGGCCATTTCAGATTTATTGCTATCATGGATAGCATAGTGAAAATGATGATAGAGTGATGAACACTTTGAGTGGCAAAGGGAACGTAAGTCCTTTCATACAAGTTCCAAATTGCTTGTGCATGAATGTTTGGGATCTGGGTGACCTTTGGAGACACGAGAAGGCAATTTCAGTCACTATATGGTTGATTCCAGCCCCTATATCACCACCATTTCTGAATTTTGTGAAGAAATTAAAATATGACATTTGTTGTCCTATTCTTTTTGTTGCTATGTGCAACAGAACCAGGCCCTTGACAATTTTTATGATAATCACAAGAGTTCAATCACAACATAGAAGGATGTTCCGCCTACCATCAATGAGGGATTGTCTGCAATTGTTATGGAAGAGTTTCCAACCACCACAATGTTGATTATGGGCGAGAAAATGCAACGCCGGCTACAACCATGTTTGGGACAGCAAGAATGGACCTTTGGAAGTCCATCACATGAATGAAAACTCTAAAGAACATGCAAGCATGGGAGGAGAGTTGAACAACATGCCTACAAAGCATGGTGAAACAGTTGGAGTGGTGTGGAAAGTTCTTGATTTCATTGACATGTTTGTTCTATGTGTAGGTTTAGGAACAGCCCATGTGAGTGTTGATAAAGAGACTCTTATGAGTCAAAGAGTTCATAGTTTGCATATGTCCAAGGAAAGTACAATGGTCATGGCATGTGACAAGCAAGAGTGGGGGGCAGCTGAGTTTGTTTTCAGCCCACAGTATGAATATGGGACCCATCCAAGCTCAAGGCTATGTTCATGAAGCAAGTGTTTGGGGTTGCAAGTTCCCAAGATTGAATTGTGATACATGTATTTCAGAGATAATTGAAAAAGGGCTTGCATTTGCTTTGAGGGCAAGCAAATTTAGGAAAGGCAGACTATAATGTCCCATTTTCTATAAAAAAAATAATATTATTATTAAAACAAAAAGTATTTTTAAATATTTTAAATAAAAGTAATAATATGCATTACATGCCAAAAGTGAATATGTCGACAACTCCTTCCTATTTTTGACTTAAGAGGACTTTTAAGGGTCATGGACAAGATTAGCTCTTAAGTGAATTTATAAGGAAGTTGTTTTTTGATTATTTGAATTTTCCCTCCAAGTGGAATGCACCCTTTTGGGGAAAGGATATAAAAGGGTAAGAGGATTTCTTGTGGTGACTCATGTTATGTTTATGAATTGAAATCACATTTTTTAGCATGATTTGCTTGACTTCATCCATTAAAGATGAAAAACTTCAAGGGAACGCTGAAGTAAGGATAAAAACTCTTACCTATCAGTTGGGCAGCCATAAATTAGAGGTTGTATAGGGCATCACTAATCATTTTGAGGTGTGTAAACACCAATTTTGGTTTCAGCATAGCAGGAGCTTCAAGGAGTGTGGCAAGCAGGTTTGGAGGGTTGGCAAGTTGGTTGAAGAGCCCTAGAAGGGCAGCGAACTACCTAGGGTGGACAACGAGCCTCTTTGGAGGGCAGCGAACTAACTAGGGTGGACAGCGAGCCTCTTTGGAGGGTAGTGAACCCCCTCTTGGGGTTGGACATGGCACTTCCAAGGCTGATTTCAAGCCTAATTGTTGTTTGATGGCAACAAAGTATTTTTAGTATTTTTTATCATATTTTTCCAGCCATATAATTGGGCTAAAAATCTGATTTGAATGGATAATGATTGGATGTAATATTTCCTAATTTTGGTAAATATTTGAAGAATTAAATATTGTTTTCGTGCCCTAAATTGACACTATCAAAATTCTGCAATTTTCATGTGCTTAGGATTTGAAAAGAAATTTAGAAATTTGTATGCATTGTTAGGGTTTGTTGGGAAACCCCTTTGGTTCTAATTTTGCCCTAAAGGGAACATTTCAACTCTATAGGCAAGGTTCCTCCACCACTCAGCTTCTTCGACTACACATTGCTCCTCCTACCTTTTGATGTTCCTTAGTTGTATAAGCTTTTTTAGGCAGATTTGTTTTTGGAGCATGCATCTCTCATTTCACAGATGGGGTCTTCTACAGATTGACTACATTATGGAGTTTCTTGCATCACTTGGTGATATTGTTTGTTGGATGGGACCTTTTCTATAATCACACTAAGAGTCATGGAGTTTTTTCCTTTTTGTGTCTATGCTCCATGCTGAGCACTTTCTTCTTCAGTTGCATGGCTACCCATCGCCACCAAGGACATCTTCTTGAGAGAGTTTGTATTTATATATTTTGATGTTGACAATCTACTTCAAATTTGTGGTGAAGCTCATATTCGCTCATACGAACTCCTTCTGAAGAGTAGTTAGTCTAGAGAAGCCCAATGTCAGCCTTTCAATGTTTGAGTAGTGGGATTTGCCCACTTGTACAAATATTTTGAGTCACTAACCCATTTCAGCTTTATGGGGGATTGAGTGCTCATACTACTTCAGATGTCGTGCTCTTTGCTAGTCCTTGGTGCACCACATTTTCTTTTGGAGGCAGTTAATTCTGGTTAGATATTTTGTGAATTTTGAGTCCATTGAGTGCACGTAAGCCTAATGGGACTCATTCCATCAAGTGCACCTACCTCAACATTGTGTATGAGCTTTATGTTGTGCTTTTACTTCCGTTGTGGTGTTTAACTACTTTTTGGATACCTTGTGGTGAATCACTTCATGGTGAATTTTTTTCCTAGTTTAATGATCAGTGTTATTTTCTGAGTGAGCCTTGTATAAATTACCAATTCTTATTTGACTTGACAGTTACAACGACTTAGCATTCTTGTATTCTGGTAAGATGGATGGATACCATAGAGACCCTTAGTATTTCACTGTGTATTTGTACATGGGTACCTAATCAAGGCTAGTTGTCAAGGCCCTTCAGTCTCTTTGCTTCCTCATTTCTCACTCCTTATTCTGCACTTAAGGGATGGTTTTGAAGTGATCATGTTCACGCAGGTTAGTGGTTTGGGTTATTACCAAACCAACTTTGTGTTAACCGTGTTCACACTCACTATATGAGGTAAGTTGGATTTAGGGAGTGGTTTATATAGTTGGGAGAATATTCTACTTGTACACAAACATTTTGTAGATTACACATTATTTGGATATTCTCCTATATTTGAGTTGATCACAACAACCAAACAGTTGTTGTGAAACAAACTCATACGCCTATTTATTAGGCACTCCCTAGTGTATTATATCATACGAACTATGTGAATATACAAATACTATTGTGCATAATTATTTGTTGTGTATTAAGTGTGCAATGATGGAAGCGTTGTGGTAATGGTGCGCAAGAGAGATCTTGCGAATGTATTCAGTGCATTGTGCACTCTGATATGGTATCAGAGCAGTCTTGATGCATCCATTACTCAGTTGAATTTATTTTATTTGCTCAGCATTGAACCTCTCATTGCAAAATTTTGGTTTTGATCATTTTTTGCATTAGTAACAGTTTTGCACCTAGGACGTGCACATCTCTTTTTGACAGGCATTGAGAATTCTTTTGTTGTGGACTTTGCACCCACTCATATGCAAGCATCTTCAATCACCATTCATAATCATCTAGGGTGGATTTCTAATCATTCTTGGCGGTGTCGACAACATTCTATGAGAGGACTCTATAGGCGAGGTTCCTCCACTACTCAACTTTTTCGACCGCACATTACTCCTCTTGCCTTTTGATGCTCCTTATTTGTATGAGCTCTTTTAGGCATATTTGTTTTTGGAGCATGCATCTCTCATTTCACAGATGGCGTATTCTACAGATTGATTGCATTTTGGAGTTTTTTGCGTCACTTGGTGATATTGTTTGTTGGATGGGGCCTTTTTTGTAGACACGCTAAAAGTCGTGGAGTTTTTTCCTTCATGTGTGTGTGCTCCATGTTGAACACTTTCTTCTTCAGTTGCATGACTATCTCATCACCACTAGGGGCATCTTCTTGAGAGATTTTGTATCTAAATCTTTGATGTTATAGTCTCCTTCAATTTGTGGTGGAGCTTTTTCTCCCTTTGAAGAGTAGCTAGTCCGGTGAAGCCCAATGTCAGACTTTCAATGTTCGAGTAGTGGTATTTGTCCACTCATACAAATATTTTGAGTCACTACACCCATTTCAGCATTATGGGGAGGTGATTGCTCATATTGCTTCAGATGTCGTGCTCCATGCTAGTCCTTGCCGCACTACGTTTTCTATTGGAGGGAGTTGATTTTGGTTAGATATTTTGTGACTTTTGAGTCCATTTAATGCACTTATGTTTGATGGGATTCATTCCATCGAGTGCACCTACCTCAATGTTGTGTATGAACTGTGTTGTGCTCTACTTCCATTGTGGTGTTTTATTGGTTTTTTTGGTACCTTGCGGTGACTCATTTCATCCATGGTAACTCTTTTATTCCAGTTCTTTGATCAAGGTTTTTTTTACTGAGCCTCATACAGATTACCAATTCTTATTTGTCTTGATGGTTACAATGACTTGACATCCATATATTCTGGTAAGATGGATTGAATACCATAGGGACACTTAGTATTTCATTGTGTATTTGCACATGGGTACCTAATCAGGGCTAGTTGTCAAGGACCTATCAGTCTCTTTGCTTCCTCTTTTCTCACTCCCTATTCTGCACTTAAGGGAGGGTGTTGGAATGGTCATGTTCACACTCGCTAGTGGCTTGGGTTATTACTAAACCAACTTTGTGTTAGCCATGTTCACACTCACTATATGAGGCAAGCTAGCTTTAGAGAGCGGTTTATATTGTTGGGAGAATACTCCATTTGTGCACGGACACTTTGTTGAGTGCACATCATTAAGATATTCTCTTCTATTTGAGTTGATCACAACTAAGCGGTTGTTGTGAAACCAACTCATGTGCCTATTTATTAGGCACTCCCTATTACATTATATCATATGGATTATGTGAATATACAGAGACTATTGTGCATAATTATTTGTTGTGTATTATGTGTGCAATGATGGAAGCGTTATGGTAATGGTGTGTAAGAGAGATCCTGCGGATGTATAAGTGCATTGTGCACTCCGATATTCAACTTAGATGTTTTGATGTATTCCCTAGTGGCACATTCTCTCTTACTCGATGAGGATTCTTTCCAACATTTACCTGGAAGCAAAGAAAGCTTGGCCCACACAAATACTGTGCTTGGGAGGTCCTATGTGGGGTTGAATACAAGAGACTATGCCTTGATGAAAAGGCATGACTATTTCATAAACTAGTGTCCTAAACATTTTCTTGCTTGGACGAGAAAGTGGCCATGAAATATCCCTTGGAAATGATCAAGATGTCCACATAGCCTGCTCCATTATCTCATTGTTTTAGGGCCTCAGAAAGCATCCATGAAGTGGCAGATTGGGGCCTTCTTTTTTAACAACCACAGTCTGTTTTCCATGTAATCCATGGCAATTTGACCCTTGGGGAATTTTTCATCCTGAGATAACAGCAATACTCCCTTTTAGAGAAGGAAGTGGACTTAACTATTCTCCTCTAGATGGGAACAAATCATCCTTGCAGATCTGATTTGTTTGCTTTGAGACAAATGATCTGAAAGTTGGGCTGGACTGTTTTTGGGAAGGGATGTTGGAAGAGGCCATGACCCCATCAATGGGGCTGTCCTTAATGTCACTTGATCCTGGGTAGATATTGAGAAGATCTGATCCAGCATGGGGGATTGTTTGTTGGCCGTGTGAGGTTTGGGCGAAAAGGTATGAGAGCTAAGAGCTACGATGAGGCCTGTGTATGAATTTCATGTTCACATTGCACAAATGGCTAGTTAAAAACTTAAAATACAAAAAGCCAAACATGCAATTAAAACAGAAAAAATGCCAAGTCGAATAAGAACAAATTACTCTCTCAATAAGATGGAAATTGTTAGTCTGAAACATCTTACTGGTAATTAGCGTACATGCCACTTAATGGAAAAGATGTAAATGGCATAGTATATGCAACTTAAAAATAGGAAAATGCAGAGAAGGTTGTAAAATCTCACCTTAAAAAGTATGTAGTTTATGAGGCGTTCAATGACCTTTCGTGCTTCTGCAGTGGACAGTTGCCCAAAGAAAACAACCTGCAAACAAAAAGCATATGAACACATCAGATTCCACAAAAAGAAACCAAATGTAAGATGATACGCACAACACCCAAGAGATAAAATAATATCAATACATAAGATAAAAGATAACCATGTTATTATAATTCAAGTATTTGAGCAAATGAATGCTCTGATGACACCTCTTCGAAAAAATATGTCAGTCAACGTCATGTCAGCAAAAACTCTTTAATGAATTATAGTTCAGGCAAAGAGTTTCCTTTAATCTATAAAATGAGGATTTTGCAGAAAAATAACAAAATACAAGATACAACATGCTTCCTACAAATAAATAGATTTCAAACAGATGTTAGTAGAATGCTGCATATAGTGGCATTACAGATGCACTTCAATCATTTATGAGGCAGTTGCCATGACACTATTACTTGGAAAATAGTCAGGGGAAATGAACGAATGTACTAATCCCTCAAAGTATTTACCATTTTCTAATCGGTTTATTCCGTAATTCTTTGGAAAATCAGTGGACAAGCTAAAAGTTGGAATTTACAAATGATCAGCCTCCACAATCTGCTCATTTATATGAGGCAGTTTCGATGACACTATCACTTGGAAAATAGACGGGTAATGAATGCAAGTTCTAATCCCTCGCAAAGTATTTACTATTTACTATTTTATAACCAGTGTCGGGAGCTATTGTACACCCAATGCCACACTTCAGCAAATAGACAACATTGGGGGTGAGGGGAGGGGCAGGGCGGGAACTCGGGTGTGTTAGCACATCTATCTATTCAAAAAACGCCATCCTTTGCAAGTTGTCTCACCCAAAGCGCATTAGAGAACCTGAAGCCCCATTTGATTGGCTGATTGATCCACGGGATAGTATTCAAGTTCTGTTTCTCCCTAACAACACTTAGTCATAATATCAGTGAACACATGAATAACAACTACCTATACTTAGCACACTTTCCTCTATCTAACCCAAAGTAAAGAAATGTAACGACAACTCTTAAGCATCAAACTAAAGTAATTCATAGCAATAATCCTATACAACTTATATCACCATCAGACTCGAGACAGAATAGAATGTCTCTATAAGCATTTCCATATAGTTATCATAAGAGTCCAGCATAACAAGTGAACACAAGCATTCCTAAATGCATCTTGTTGCTTGAATGCAACAAGCCTTCCCTTATAATCTACTATATCCTACATCCAGTATTCTTAGGCTATACTATTGCATGAACAAAATGACAGCATTTCCCGTATATCATATGGTCGCCTCTTTCTTAATAAAGCAGATACATACCTTTATAGGGAGAAAGCAGATCAAAAAAACAAACAAGTGGATCATGCAGATAGCCAAGTGTCCTCACGCAACTCAAGACCTGTCTCATGCAACTGCAAAATGGCAGGCAGCCTTCCCTCGTTGCTCTGGCATGGTCAACAAACAAATGTGCCAGCATGTCTTCTCTTGTGATTGTACTTTGGGTTCTGTCCTCCGGGCGCTTATCTTTGTGTATCCATCCCCTACTTTGGCACTCAGCTCATCCATCCTCATTTGTTTCAATGCTTCCTTCCTTATCCTTCCTTGGACATTGCCTTATCCCTCCTTTGATGCCAGCATCTGGATGCCACATCTTTTCACACTCCCTTATCTCTACCCTTTGGCCCTCATAGTTTGACGCTCTCTACTTAGGCAAATATCTAAGGATTTCTTCAGCCAACATTCCTCTGGCGCTAAACTCCTTGCTTGTCCCCAGGCAAGTCGGCCAATGCCTCAGAAAATTTGGTTTGTACCTCCTATGTCAAGAAGTTAAACCATTCCTTTGGGCATCTTCTACCTCCGCCCAAAGTTTCTCAAGGTCGATAATATGCTTCCTTGGCCATTTTGTGTCCTTGTTGAGACCTTAATACTCTATTTTTCAGCCTCGCAACCTCCTTGAGTAACAGGGGTATCTTTTGCTTCAACTCACTGTGTACGCTGCCAAGTCGGTCTACAAGGGTGTTAATCTCCTAATCCATCATCACTTGTTTGCTCCTAAGGGGTCCTCTAACTGCTACATCGAAGAGGAGACATAGTACTCTTTTTGTTGTTTGTTTCAGCATTCCTCTTTTGCCGCTTTATCATCGATTGTCAGCGCTCTTTCTTCCTCATCAATCTTATTTTGAATTAGCACGACGGGACCTAGGAGGTAAGTACAAACTCTCTCTAAAGCCAGTTCTTTAGTAGGCCCCTTAGGTCTTCCACCATGAGCATCCTCGCTTGTTTCACTCGCCGAGATCTTCTACAATCACTTCCCCTGGCATTGGTCTTAGTTCAATTGAAACTACCATGGCATGGACCATAGCGTGCAATGTATCCTGGGGGACCAAGTTTCCCAATCCCTCCAGGGCAGCTACCTCATGTCTCACTATCTCTACTAGATGTAGGCAACCAGCAATGGCATATGTTAAAACTTCCAATTCATTTGCCTTGGACTCCATTTCCTTGACTATGGCTGCCCATTCATTGTATTTGCAAATCCCATCATCCAAGTGTTGCACTCAGCTGCACTTCTCAAGCTCATTGTTATTAGTTGATCATCACTCAATTTAGCCATGGCAATCCTCAAATTTCCTTGTTTGGGGTCCACATTCTCACGAAGCACAAATTGTTTCCTTATTATTGCACTAGTGGGGGACCATCTTATTTTTATCAATGCCCTATGGTAGCCACGCCTCCATGAACTTTGTTGTCTGCTCGTCAATTAACGCTAACAAATCAAGGTTTGGGCCCTTCATCACAAAAGAAGAATATTCTTGGTCGTATATCCATGACATGAATGGAACCTTAGCCCTTTCTAGAGTGATCTCCAATAGTTGATCACTCAAGTCCACAACAAAAGAATCGATGCCAATCGGGATCAAGGTCAAGTGACTCAGTGCTCCAAGATGTTGTGTTTTGGCTTTGAGGGGCCCCTCTTGTTGGGCTTCCATTAATTGTGAGTTGGCTTCTTGTTCATGTTTCTCACTTCCCAACCCATGTTGCACTCAATTACTGCCCTATCCTATGACTACCGTCAATTCGTCCTCTTATTCCCCAAATAGACTCCACTTGCAAGGGGTGAATTGTGCTTAAGAACGCGTACATGCATATCATCTATTTCTTCTTCTCGTAGGGAGATTTGCACTCCTTTGGATCTCTACTAATGATGTTCTCATCCCATGTGGCTGATATTTGTATTCTTTTTAAGAGGGGAGTCTCTCCATTCACAAGAGAAGGGGTATTTCCTTTTAGTGATGATTTTTACATTTCATTATCTGATCGTGAATCTTGCATTCACCTATGTCAACTCCCAACTGATGGGCTTGCCAAAAGTGGTCAGTGCTTTCTCCAACAATACGGATAGGACCTTCTCCATGGTGGGCATGACCTTGGTCGGCAAGATCATACTTGATCAATAACCTCTAGTGTTAAAGTAGACATAGTGACATGGGGTCCGATGCAAAAGAACAACCTTGGGTAAAAATATTTTACTATGCTTGGGTGAATCCCCCAAAGCATTGTCGACCTATCTCAACAAGTTGAGAGATATCACACCCCACTTTGGCTTCATCCCCAACACCATTACACTATCTGCCACCAGGTCTCCAAACCAAAATATTGGTGTTGGGTCAGCACTCTTAATTATTTTTTCTTTCTCTAGTCTTTCATACTTTGTCAACATGCCAAAAATCAACAAGGAGCTATATTGAAACTCCTTTCCCACTTGTCGATGCACTTTCCTGATGTTGGCATTAATCCCCCTCACCATGTACGTTGGGTAGTTATAATACATTCTACCATCGGTGGTCTTTTCACAATCTTGCTTGCTCAAGAATTGTGTCACCAATAATTGACCGGAGATGCTTGCCTTAGGGCAAAGGAGGTCTGCAATTTCCCATCTCCCTTATTTCTTTGTCAACATCAGTGGATTGCAGACACCCCTCCTCTATGTATCCTCCACCACTTTAGGGAGGTGCTCCCCTTCATCCAACATCCCTATTCTATCTGAAAAGTACTGTGGCAAATTCAATTCTATGGAAGCCAAGGTGGAGGGCTCGTTGGTATGTTCTACCTAAGAAAAACTTCATCAATTTCTCTAGGGAGCCAAAATTTGGAAAGTTGAAAGCTTTCATAATGTCCATGTCATTGATTGCATCCTAAACCATTTAGGCACTTAATTTTTACTCTCTTGCTTGTTAGCACTTCAACCTTCTTCATCATGTTGGCCCTAAAGGCCAGCCCACACTCTCCTTGTGGGTTATGTTCTCTTAGTATGCATTGATGGCAGTGTGTTCTCTCAGTATGCAAGCATTCCAGTACTCTTGGCAACAACAAAGCATATTGTTCTTTGGTCACCATCTTGAGGACCTTCCGTTTTCTTGTTGTGTTGCATGTTGTTTAGGCAATTTTTTTGTGTCACTTTGTCTCTCACTCACTCCACTTCACACTTTTTACTCAACCCTTCAATCCTCTATGATCGATATCTCTAATCTTGGTCTATAACGGCTTGCCTCTCAATCGGCTCTACATATCTTTGTGTTCATCTCTCCTTCCACTCCTTCGGCTTCAATGGCAGATAGTAGCAGAGCTCAATTTTACAAGTTTGCAAAGTGAATGATTGTCCAAGCTCCCCTTTTATAGACCATATATGCTTTTAATGCTAGTACATACCCTCATAAATGCTCTAACAGGGTAAATATGTAACTTTTCCTCGAGATCACCACATCATCAACTCTGTCGACACCAATGACATTCTTCTCCAGCATCTCATGTATGCTCCTTCAGCAAGAACATGTATTTCCTTTTCTTTTGTGCGCACACAAAATTTTACTCTTCCTCCCTCAGTGGATTCTCTTGAATGGAACTCTTAGCCTTTCTTTTCTAGTGCAAGGTCCATCAACTCTCTTTCCTTGTGGCATGATACCTGATTTCGGGCTCAATCTAGTACCTTTTCCTTATTCTTTGTCTACTCAGTTCTACCTTCCCACAACCTCTTCTTCAGCACATTCCCTCTCCCAATGCAACTTCTATGCAAAAATTCCCAACATTTTCCTTCCTACAAACAACCTTCAAGGTTGCTCTTACCATAATTCTAAAGAAAAAATTTGTCACATAGTTTGTTTCCCTCTTCATCATCGCCTCTGCACAACCTCCCTAGGCCTAATGGACCTCAATCGGCTAAACTACATAGTGCTCACTAGTCTAGCACAATTTGTGCCCAAGGATGGCATTGCATCCTTCTTTATCAACAACCCACTTAGTTCACATCTTGCAATGTTCCTCTTCACCTTCGTTTCTCTTTTGGAAATGAATGCCGAAAGTATTCCTCCAATTAACCGGCAAGGGGTTTCTTCTTGTTCCATGTGCATCTCCGAACACTGTTGTAAGCCCTCCTTCCTCAAACGCTATATCAAAGCCCAACCCTGACTCTGTCCTCTATGGTACTTCTTCATCAGGGGTATCCATCAAGAGCCAATCGATCATGCAATCGCTACTTTTGCTAGAAGTGGTGACTTCACTTTCCTTTGAAATTTGAGCAAGCTCGAGGTCGATGCAAGGTGGGGTGGGCGCTACTTCAACTTTCTTTGTGCCACTCAATCGTCGCCTTAGCTACTTTTCATACAAATATTATTAAGTCTTTTACTCCCCGAACACTATTTTCACTAAACATAAGACATGCTCCTATTGCTTTTCTTGCTCCATTCCACCATCCAGTAGCCTTTTTCATTTTATTATGCTTGCAAGCCAAAATTACTTCCCCAATCCAAGAATTTTTCTTTACACCAGATTTGACCTTAGTTTTGCCCACCCACATTCTCCTTGTTAAGTGTGTAGGGCACAAGTGTTGGGTTAGCATTGTTCTCCTTGGTGGATACCTGACTCCCCAAACGTTCTAGTAAGCACTAACATTTGCACATAGCCGATCAATAAGCTTATACTCTCTTGCAACCAATCGTGCTAAATGATCCTCGAAGTCACTTGTCAATGCCCAATCCTCCCAATGCAACTTTCCCTTTGCACAAAGCTAAAAGTAGTCAACCCATAATGATCCATAATGATCCAGGCTTCTTTTACCAATACATTCACCTCGACACCTATGTTGAGTATATCGCAGACATTCTACCCATCTATAGTAGCATTGATTATCAATTCCTTGTCATACCAGACAATCTTTGTCAATTTAATGAAGGGTGAGATTTGTCTACAATGGCACGCCGCCTCATGCCTGAATTTTTATGAAATATCTTGAAGTTGTTAGAATCCTATTATATATAATCAATGTAAGGATCAATATTTAAAAGTGCTTGCTTTTCTCTAGGTTTCCTCCAACTCATGCAACTATCAATCTCCTTGGAGTCCCCTAATTATTTGAGTTGCATCTCTTAAATCTTTTATTGGTTGTCACAGGTTGATTTACACCCTTGGTCATTTAACAACCTCTGGGTTAGGACGTACCTTCACCATCTCAAGAGCCAAATCTTCAAGCAAGAGACAAAGGATGGCACCAGCAACTCGGGTCCTATTTCCTTTGGCATCTATCGAGCTTTGGCTGCAACGCCTTCGACTCTCCAAGACACTCTTATCATTCCCGCCCCTTTACAACAATCTTTCTACAGATAATTAGTGATGAGATCCAGGCAGCCTTCAATTCAGTAGTCTCTTCTACATTCACCACAAGACAGGATCTTTGGGCATTGGCGCCAAAAAGTGATTTAAGTTTCTGCAACTAAAACATTCACCTCGTCGTTGGTTGTAACCATGACCTCCAACAAGGATCCTACGACGGCCTCACCCTCCAAACTGCATTCCTTCACTGTTCTAAGTCATGGTGGCCTGTCTTATGTTCCTTGAACAAGCATCCTTCATACTTCCCAAGAATGTGTAGTTCTTTGTATCGAGGGTGGTGCCTTCACATACGGCATGTTGTTCATTCATAGCTTGTTATTTAATTTTTACACTTTGGGGTGGTGACTCCCATCATGGACATAAGCCATGCAAATTTCACAAAACAATACCACCTTCATTACCTCTATTAATTGTACCGCACTCAAGTTTATAACCTCAACCATCTCTACATTCTAAGCTTTTCAATACACGAGTTGATACGTAAATTATCTCTGATTTTGCTCCTGGATACTACATGCAAGGCAACCTCCAACACTTGGTGCATAGTGTAATACATATTCTCACTAAGCTATTACTTGATAAAGCTATTACTTGATAGGGACAACCATAAATCCAATGAACCATTCCTTATGTTGATCGTCATTGAGGTCAAAGAGCAACTTAGCCATCAACACTCAGAAGTGAGAATTATATACCTTCACAGACTCAATAGCCTTGTGCCTGATTTCTTTCAACCTTGCAATGGGGCATTGGTTCATCTCTCAATGTTGGAATTCATTCAAAGGCGTTTCTTTCAAGGTATCATAGTCCATGCATGTCTAGTTCGGATCATACTTGCAATACCAAGAATAAGCCCGATCATACAACATAGCGGAAAACTAAGTTGCCTTCTTCACAAGTGCCATTGTTCCTTTGGCCTGTTATATGATTTCACACTTTTGGACATGCTCTTCTGTGTATAAATGGGTGTGGGTAAAGAGTGTGGGGATCGGGGTGGGTTTTGTTGGTTCTTGTTTAAATTCGCCATACTTGGCATTATTAGCTACTTTTATTGTGTATGTTCCTGACACTTGTTGGAGCACGAGAACTCTCCACCAAGTACTTCTTTACCTTGGCGTCAATGTTTTAATTGTTCCAACGTTGGAACAATTTCTTCTTGCTCAATTTAAAAAACACGTGCAAGGTAACAACTTCGTCAAGGGTTTATCTTTCGAGGAAACTTTGTTGATCTTCTAGGGGTTCTTTTTTATTATTCCATCCTCCAGTTTGTCGTCTTCAAGCGCCAAACTACTTGGTTATACTTCCTTTGTCTAGTATCTGGCACACTTATGGCATGTCGGGCAAACTTCCTTAACATCTTCCTCTTCCATTAGGCTCTCTTGGTGCTTCCTCTCCCTTTCTCCCATGACTCGCTAAGTTGAAACATCTCAGGGCCAACTCCTGAGCCTCTGAATACCATGGCAATCTCTTAATTTGGTTGCATTAATATGGTTCTACAATCTATTCTCCTTGGCATAAAGCATCCATGTACTCTCGAGTGCTCTATCCATTTCACCATCCATCTTGTCCTTCCTTTGCGCCACCCCACAGTGTCGGTATTTCGCTGACCTAGGGAAATTTTCAATGCCTTTATCAACCACCAACTTCTTAACTCAAAGGGGGATTTGCACTATCAACCTTCTAAGTTACCCCTCTAGAAAATCTGTTTTTGCCTCCTTAGGACATGATTATGTTGTCACCACAAACTACAATAACTATAAAGCACGCCACACCATAATGCATCTACAACGCGAGTCCACACTTCTTCAACCCACGCCAAATGCTCAAGCCTCTCCATCCGTTAAACTACTCGTTGGAAGCTGCATCCTCTCTGATCAACATAGGCGTTTAACCACTTGTCCAACTAAATTGAAAACTCTACAATGAACTCTTCACACAAGCAATCATACACATTCTCCTCAAGCCACATCTTCAATGTCAGCAATCCTCTTGACGTGTCCTCAACAAATTCAAGAGCGACCTGATAGAACCAATCCTCCAAGACCTCCAAAGTGGCACCATACCATACCACAATTCAACGACAAAGGTTCCAACAAAGGAACCAAACAGTTGGGAGCTATTTTATACCCCATGTAGCGCTTTAGCAAATATTCAACATTGGCGCCGGGGGGGGGGGGGACTCGAGTGCACGAGGGTATTATCTCTTCATAAAGACATCGTCTTTATGTAGGATGTCTCACCCAAAGTGCATTAGAGAGCTTGAGGCCTCATCCAACCCGCTAATTGATCCATAGGATAGTATTCAAGTTCCATCTCTCCCTAACAACACTTATTCATATTACTAGCGAACACATGAACAACAAGCTATACTCAACACACTTTCCTCTATCTAACACAAAGTAAAGAAATGCAACTACATCTCTTAAGCATCATACTGAAGTCTTCCATAGCAATAATACTCTACAACAGACATCACCATCAGACTCAACACAATAGAATGTCTCCATAAGCATTTCCATATATTTATCATAAGAATACAACATAAAAAAATAAAAAAAAGCAATTCCTAAATGCATCCTATTGTTACGATGTAGCAAGCCTTCCCTTACAATCTACACTAAATCATGCATTGGTATTTTAGGCCTATACTGTTGCGAGAACAAAATGGTGGCATTTCCCCTATATCATGTGTTTACCTCTTCATGAAGCGCATACATCCTTTTATACGAAGAGGACAAATCAGAAAAATCGATGCATGGACCATGCAGATCGCCAAGTGTCTTCATGGAACTCAACACTTATCTCTTGCAACCACCAAGTGGTAGTCTTCCCCCGCTGCTCTTGTGTGATCAATGGTTAATACGCCAACTTGTCTTCTCTTGTGGTTGTACTTTGGCGCCTTGTCCTATGGGTGCTCATCTATGTGCATCCATCCCCTACTTTGGCACCCAGCTCATCCATCCTTCTTCGTGTCAGCACTTCCTTCTTCATGTCAGCACTTCCTTCTTTATCCTTCCTTGGATGTCACCTTATCCCTCCTTTGGTGCTAGCATCTAGACCAGCAGCACATGCTTCCACGCTCTATTATGTCAGTTGTATCTTTTATGTTCGTGCTCCCTTATATCTACCCCAGCGCTCAAAAATTGGTGCTCCCCTCCTTAGGTAAATAACTAAGGATTCCTTCAGCCAATGATCAGTTTATTCCATAATTCTTAGGTAAGTGGACAAGTTAGAAGTTGAAATTTACTGATGATTGACGCCAGGATCTACTCGTCAACATGAGGCATTGAGTATATCTCGTGATCATGAAGTCGGTTTGTGAAAATGGTGTATCGGTGCAGTAGTAAACACGGTCAACCTGTTTGAGTGGGCAGTGGGTTCAAGTGAGTGGTTGGTTCACATATTGAATCTAGCGGTCAACCTGAAGAATATAGACCATCCATAGACCTTCCATCTCTAGATTGGCCTTCGCCGTCCTATCAAATAATTAAGAGCAGTCATTTTTCCCCACTTGAACTTGCTCAGCTATCTACAACATAACTGCTTGAAGGTGACGGGGAGGGTGAACCTCAAATAGACTATCAGCTGGAACTGTTTGTGCATTCGAGGCCCAAGAAAGAGAGATTTAGTTAGGGACTTTAAGGGGAGAGAGAGATGTTGGTTAGGGCTCCTCACATCAGGTGGCTATCTACAACATAATTGCTTGAAGGTGACGGGGAGGGAGAACCTCAAATAGACTATCGAAAGAGGGGTTCACTAAGCTTACCCCTTCCCCTCCATCAGGAAAGGCCCTTTTGGAAATGCCCTAAATTCCCTTATGATCGCATGCCTAAAGGCACTTGATTTCCCTCTCCCTCTGTCGAGAGAGTGTCTTAATCTCCTATCATCAATCAAGTTCCTAACGGCCCTAAAGGTCAAGTGCCTACAGGTGAGATGAAAAACGAATGTGGAATTATTCACCCTAGAGAAGAGAGAATACCGAATGCATAGAAGTGAGTCATACCAGATTCCTGATGGATGATGTGATGGAAGTAGGGGATTGTGTAGCAAACTAATGAAACTTCTGAATGCAGATTTGGCTAATGCTATAACTGTTACACCTTTCAAAGGCATAGATTAAGTTGTTTTCTTCCTTATCTTTGAAAATAATCAAGAGAAATGAATGGAAGTGGACGAGTTATAAGTTAAAATTTACTAATGATCGGCCAACACAATCTGCTCACCAATATGAGGCGCTGAGTATAGCTCCTGATCAGGATAAATTAGACTGTATAGCATAATAATGAAACTCATAAATGTCGATTTGGATATCACTCAAACAAGTAAAGCTTTAAAACATAGCATAAACCTGTTTTCTTTGTTGTTTATTTAATTATTGGAAAATAAAATTATAAATTTTAGCCTTCCAAGTTTTTTAAGGACAAGATTATCTAACCCTGTTGCTCAGCTGATGTAATTTTCATCTTCTTTAGTGTGCTTTCATCAAAAAACAGCTAATAAAAAAATATATTTTACTATGATGATTACATTAGGCAATTTAGCAGTTCAACTTGCTGAGCTAAAATCTCCTTTTCCGACCAACCCCTACCTGCAAATACAGTTGCACTGTTTCTGCCACCTGTTACCAGCCTTTGCAGGTGCTCAATTAAATCCTTGGACAAATCCCAAGAAAAGATGTGGAAACAGCTCGCCCTCACCATCAGTAGATTTCGGTACTGAAATGCATATCACTTTTTCAGATAGTGTCAAATGTCTAAAGCAAACCATCCAAAATGGTGAAGGACACACAAGACAATGATGCTTTGATGAACCAGCTTATAGGCCATCATGGCCATCTAAGGAGATATGTCTTGATTACCAAAGCCTAAGACCACAAAGGTAGCATGTGCACAAGCACATTATCTTGAGATGGACAAGAAGAATCCATCAACCCCTTCACACGCTTCAAATCAAAAAAGTGGTTCCAAGCTAAAGGGTATAGGTAAAAGAAAATAAGATTCTTGCAAAGAAAAATACAAACATCATAACTCGGTTTGAATCATCTATTTGTGAAGCATATGGTGAGTTATATGAACATAGTGCATATTTTAAGGAGATATTTCAGCGCTTGCATAGGGCAAAATGTGCAGATTTTGAGCACAAAGAAGACTATCATCTCCACGCGGGTTTCCTGTACAAGTTGGAAAAGCTTTGTGTTCCAAAGGATGGAAGAATTCAGCAATTAAGAGAGGCTCATACTTCAAAAGTTGTTAGTCACTTTGGTGTAGGAAATAATTTGATGCATTTGCAAAAGAATGTTTATTGGCCAAAAATGCAAGATAATGTTGCTAAACTCATATGGGGATGTGTTTTGTGTAGCACAAGTAATCCAAGCAATAAAAAGTTAGGGATATACATGCCACAACTGGTTCCTTCTAAGCCATTGAAAAGCATTTATGTGGTTTTTGTAGGAGATTTTCCCATGTCAAAGAAAGGGCATGATTATTTCTTTGTCATTGTACGGTTTAGCAAAATGGGTATATTCATTCCATGCAAGAAAACTCTTAAGGGCCATGAAGCAACGGAATTAATTTGCACTCAGGTTTTAGCTTGCCTAGTTCCATTGTTTCAAATAGAGATGCAAAGTTCTTGGGCAAATTAAAAACCACTTTATGGGAAAGAATGGACACAAGGTTGAAGAGGTCAACCACTTTCCATCCACAAACAGGTGGCTAGACCAGAGAAGTCAAAAGGACATTGGTGCACCTTTTGAGGAGTTATTATAGGGCATCCTTAGACTTGGAATGAAAATTTGGCATACATTCAACATTCATGCAAGGGTGGTTCATATTTTAACAAATAAGTCTCCTTTTGAAACATGCATTGGCTACTTACGTCCTAATCCATTTGATGATGTGATGGAACAGCCAAAAGGAAAGAAAGAACTTGACTCGGTAATGCAAAGAGCTAAATTCATCTTCAAGTGCAAGAGCAGTTGGTCTCAAGCTAAGAACAAAACAAGGTATGATCAGCCTAGAACTGAGCACAAGTTCCAAGTTAGGGACAAGATACAACTTTAGTTAAGCAGAAAAAGACTCACATTCCCAAGCAATGCCAAGTGGCATTCCAAGGACAAAGTAGGGAACTTGTCTCCTCACCTTGAGAGTCCTCAAAATTTTGGGAACCAAAAGACTCCTAACTGAGGAGGTCTGATCCGAATTGGATGATGAAAGAATGTTGTAATTTAGTTTGATTGAATTAATCGGACTTATTTCACAGTTTGCATGACTGACGAAGGGTTATAACTTATAAGACATGTTTCCACAGACTCTATGATATAGAAATGGGCAAACAGAAGGTGTAGAGAATGACCAAAAGCAGAACAAGTTCATAAAAGGCCTAAGGATGATCTGGACATCCTGGCACCCACAACAAATTTAAGAACATGCTACAATGATGAATTTGGCACAATCCAAATATATAGATGCAATCAGCACATGCTAATGTGCAGATACAGAAAGAAAAACAGATATGTATCCCAGCACTACTGAATCCATCCCCATATGAGACAAAATAAAAAATTGAATCCAGGATTAGAATAGCGTCAAAGACAATGCACATTTTCTTGAATCAGTTTGTGCATAGGCCAGCCACAAATGAAAAACCCATAGGTTAAACCCGATTAATGATGTTTCAAACCTCCTCTTCTCTTCAAGGAACAGATGGAGGGCATGGCACTGGTGGTCAAGGAAATAGTGGTGGCAATGGGATGGGTCTGAGCACCCACTGTCGTTAATTTTTATGTTGCTTTTTCAGTATACTGATTTCTGTCTTACCTCTGTTTATGTGATATATCCCAGCAGCGACAATGCTGTCAGTATTATTTTTTGGTTGATGAATCGGGTTAATAGCTATAGGAAAACCGTTCTGGTTGATGATAATTCAAATGTCATGGTAGTAATAGACTTTGGCTTTTTGGTCACTAAAAATATGAACACAATGACTTTTTTGGAAGTCAAATAGATCTAACCCAATAAATATTTTGTAAACTTTTATATTTAGCTGAAGTAATATAAAGGAATTTTTTCCTGTTCTCAGCAGAAAGATTGCACATTTACTGCACAGAACATGCAGGTTAAAATTATAGCTGTCCCTGCCATTTGGCTATTAAAATATGATACTTAAGTGCTCTTACATATACGCACTACACGAAATATAAAATCTTACAACAGCAAAGAGTTATTAAGAATCCAGTACCTTTATAGAGAGGGCAATCAAGATGAAAATATTGATTGCAAGGTTGACAAGGAATGCTACAGTGAGAGAGGATTCAAGAAGCAACTGTAAAATGTACCCAGCTTGTACAGAGTCAAGGCCTTCCTCCAATGTTGCCCCATCTAAGAGAACCTTATTCAGTGCCAAATTAATTCTCCAAGCAACTCCACAAAGGCTGATTGCTGTATATGAAACAATAATAAGGCCATAACTTCTGCCCATCTGTGTATATTGCAATGTGTCTTAAAAATCTTCACAAAACTGCCTGCTCCAACAAAGACAGATAAAAGCATTATAAAAAGTCAAATGCATGCCTGAAATGAAAGACTCTTAAAACAATGCCCCTTTGTCACATCAGGAAATAAAAGGCAAATGTCTCCAATTCATCAAGTAGGGAATCCATTGTTAATAATGTTTAGTCAGAATATGGTGTTATGTCTTGAGTAAATATCTCAAAGACAGCTGTTCATAAAGCCTGCTAAACAGAAGCACGACAAAGCAGATACAAGAAAATTGATTAAAAGATAAAAATTCTAAGGACAATAGCAGAATATTCTGCCAGTAACATTATAACATATACAAAGTTGGACGACCAAACATATAATCAAACAATATTCCTTAGTATACAAATTTTCAGGTGAAGCATTTGCAGAAAATTCATTATGAACTGCGTTTCAAAGTAAGAGGAAAGTAATTTGTGCAAGCTTGCAGAACTGCTTGTCAGCGAGTATAAAGCATTGTTGACATGATGATTCGTCTTCAAGATTTAATGTTTTACTCAACTAACATGCATTTTCAGGCTGCGCCTCGTTACAATACAAGTTCATTCTCACTAAAATCAAATGGACCTGCCTAAATCAGTTAGTTGTTCAAGATTATTAGAACTTAGGGATCATGCGAGTCACTACTATTAGATTAAGACATTCAACACAGCAGAATCACTACCAGAAGCCAAAATACATAATACTTGCATATTCAATAATTCGTTATCTGAGTTTTAACGTACCGCATAATAACAATCCAGAATCCCATATTGGATAAGATCTACAAAGATGCTTATGAGCAGGTTCAAAAATGTGATTTAAAACTAGATGAAATATAGGTGGCAATGTTAGAACAAAATTTCCATTTATAAATAAATAAATAGCTAGCTGCTGACAAATATTTCTATGACAAATATAGAATTCAATTCGCTCAAATCCAATCCCAATAAATCAATATTTTACCACTAATAAGCCATAGAATTCTCTTATATTCACCATGAATGTTCAAAACAGAGTGCAGTCATAACTCCTACAGCTACACTTTCAAGCAATACAGGAATTTATGTTTAATGAACTCCTTTCTTATAAGCCTACATAATTTACAAATTTTTCCAACCTATAAGAAAGGAAAATTTAGAATTAGTGGTGACTTGTACATGAATTGTATATAGCCTTGGCTGCATGCAAATCAATCCATAATTGAGAGGAATTCTCGTACCCAGACTCCTTTTACCAGTTGGTGACAACTCCTTGTAACTGATACAAGTTAGTCTATGTCAACTTTATAAAAATATACCTGCCATACCATGTCAAAGAAAATGTAAAACTGACTCATCCAAAGTAGTATACAACTAGGTAGTAATGTAACGGATTCAAGATATTAATTTTGAGAGTGACTAGTAAAATACAGAGTTGTCATGATCAAATTTAATCCATTTTACATACTTTAGTTGATGGTGCAATCGCACCATACCATTGCAGGAAAACCCAAGGCCAGAAGGATAGATGTTGTGCACATTGATAGATGACAGGTATGCAAGAGGGCAGATACTTGGCCAAGGAGGCCCTAAGGACCCGAACATTAAACGATACTTATATTGATTGCTGTAGATACATATCCTGAATAGATTGATTACACCAGCTACACTGCAAAGACCAAAAGTGGGCCCAATGATCACATGATTGAATTTAAACTCATGGAGCCAACATTCGATTTTATAGGCAATGGGAAGGCATAGAGGCCTAAAGAGGCATTTCCAAAAAGGCATCTTTAGATCTTGAGAATTTCTCCTCTAGTGATCCCCAGGAGAAGCAAGTGGCAATTAAAGACTCGCAAGTCACATGGAAAGACTCTGTTTACTACTGGGATGGAAATATTTTAACAACTTGTTGATTGTGGACGCTTGGTTAGGGATTGGCTGGGACTCGGGAGCTTCAATGATAACATTTGGGCAGTGAACATTGACATGAAGCCATATATTTTTGCAGTTAACAAGGACATGTCCAATGTGGGTTTTACATCAGGATTCTGAATTGGAAAATAAGCTTGTACTAATTATATTGATGGGCTATTGTTGTTATTGATGCTTAATGAAACTATCTAACAATGTTAATATTTGTGTTTTGTTATGATCATTTGATTTGATGAATATTATGTTTCTTTATACCATGAAAATATCTGGATACTGATAGGAGTTGTTTAGTGTTAAAAAGATCCAAAGATCAGGGTCCATCAGAAAGGCAAAGGTCATTACATGTAATATCAGAGCTATGATGTTAGTATCGAAAGAGCACCAGAGACAATAACAGCAAACTCCTACATTAGTGATTTGTTTTGAATTGAGAACAGAATGTTTGCACTGTAGGGCGGAGTTTGTTACAAATGTAGGTCCAGTATACTATAATAAGAGACCCCAAAAGATAGCACCGTAAGAGAATGCTATCTTCTAAGCTATTTTGCCAGAAAGCTTGCGAATTTGCATTTACCATTGCAGTGGTATAATAGTTCCATGACATGATAAAAAAATCTTAACAGATTTAGAAAGACAATTCCACCCTTCGTTTGTAGAGTTTTAAAAGGATCTAACGAGATTTGCCACTGGATCTTGAAATAGGGACTAGGTTTGCAGCCAATTTTACCACATGTTGCCTGAATTATTCACCAAAATACTAGAACATGATCTTTCTAAAAAAACTTCAAACTGGCCGGAAATTATATAAATCCTTCACTAATTCAGTGCTCCCCATCAAAATTGAAATCTGGCACAAAAGTCGTACGGTAAAATAAGGGTTTCAAACATGAATTATACGCAATCGAATTGCACAGATAACGGTTCAATATATTCAAAAATACATAAAAACAACATCAATAGAGCCCCTTCATTAATAATTCTATTTGCTGCTGAACCGCAAATTTTTATAACGAGATCACATCGAAACAATTTAACTTACAGTTTATAAGGATACATAAAAAAAACTTCAAATCCTCGTATATTTTCACAAATTTTCAAACCCTAAATTAAATTTCAGAGAAAAGACGGTAACACTGGCCAAACTCAACGTACTTGGGCTCAAAAGACGAAGATTTTTGTCGCCGTTGCGAATTTGCACGTCTCGCGAGATTCCAGAGGCATCGAACGCCGAAAGTATAAAGAAAATTGTTACAATTTGGGCTCGCGGGGTTCCATTCGGCATTACATCTACGCCATGATCGAAATCTCCGATTGGTCTTGGTTTGAAAATAAAGTTAAGTATTATTCTGTATTACATGAATTTGGAGAATGAATAAGATAAAATACTAAAATGCAAGTGTGCGAATAAATATATTTTGTGCAAGTGTGCGAATAAATATATTTTGTCGGATCTTTGGAGAATGCCGTGGGATGGGATTTCATTTCAATGGAGGCGGGCAAAGTGTTAGACACGTATGCATATATATGCATTGTTGGGTTCTAGCCACGTAGTTAATATAGAAAGGATTTCTAGAGACATGGTTGTGCCTAGGGTCCTATGGAAGGGCTACCGTTCCAATTTTGGGGGAAAAGGACATAAATTTGTTTATTATTATTTTCCGGGCCGGTTGTTCATTCAACTAAACTTATTGACTTTTAAATGCCGGACGTCTCACTTTTATAACCCCGTGTGAGTTGTCGATCGAGACACGACACCTCCTTTCCTCACGGGTGAGTAGTCAAGTCCTCTCTTGCTAGTGGAGTGGGAAAATATGTTGAAGGGGCATCTAGGTTGATAAATAATTTCACATTATTTAAAAATATTTATATTAAAAAGAAGCAGTTTTGTATGTTGTTTTGCCCAGTTTTTATATACACATAATTGTTTTTATGTAGTATTTTTGGTACGTATATTCTAGAACATTAAATTGGGTAAAGCTTATGTTTTGTGCAATTGTGTTATTAAAGAGGTTTTATGCAACTTTGTGCATTATCTTCTACATGTAGATTTCATTTGTGACTGTTATGACTTGAGCTTGTGATGTGTGATATATGTACATTGTCTTTTGTGCACAATGTTCCTGAAAAACTTTGTTTATGAACTGTGATCTTGAATGACGAGTGAGTTCCTCACATAATGGAAAGGCAGTTTTTCTTGTGTAGAAACATAATTTACTAAACATTTGTCATTTTGATCTGTGTTATGTTTCAAGTGCCAAGTGTCACATATGATGAAGAAGAATGGTCTTAACAATTCGCATAGTGTAGCCGAATGGAAACTGAAGTGTCACATGATGATGATGATTATTTGATAGATGGAAGAAGGAATCGTTCCAACTTCCCGATTGTTTCTGGATTGCATGCCTATGTCAGGGGTGAGCATATTTATGCAAGGGGTTGATTGTTCAAGAGAGGATCGACTATTATTGGTTGTTGAAAAGAGGATCAACTATTGTTGGTTGTCAATTAAAGTGTGTAGATTAAGAACAACTTTGCAAACATTGTGAGTTAGCAAGATCAACAAGATAGGAGCCAAACCAGAGAAAACCAAGCTCGGTTTAAGCAAAGATATATATGAGTCATAAGCTTGAGAGTGAGATAGGTTGTAATGCATCTCATAGGAGATTGTAGTAATACTAAAAGTAGGTTGTAAGTCAGTAATAAGATAATAGGTGTGTGTGCAAGTTGTGATTCCTCCATTGAAATCAATAAAGTATATGTTTATTGCACGTTGTTTTTGCATGAAGGACTACGTTTTAGTCCATTGTTTGTGTTAAATATGTGGGTTGTGTAGTCTAAGGTTCTCCTTCATTAAAACCACTAACCTCGATTGCATCAATTGGTATCAAAGTAAGGTTGTTTCCATATGAAGTGAGCATGTGAAGCTTTTGTTGAGTCGAGTTGCAAGTTGTATGCTATCTATTGATCTTGTTTTTCACATTTGCCTATGTGGGTATAAATCAATGAAGGCATCTTCCTACAAGGAGAGTGTTGGGTTGAAGGTGTGTGTTTTTTTTTATGATTTAGAGAAAAAAATGAACACAAAGGTCATGTTAGCAAAGCGCCAAGAATTACAAACTTATTTGAGATGTTGAGAGGAATGTAATCCTGTTTAGAGGCTATAAAGATCGTGCAACATAGAGGATTTGTGATGGATGATGAAAGCGATAATGAAATTGAATGAATGGCTAAGATTTAAGTAGAAGAATTGATTAATGAAGCAAAAGATAGATTCTTTTAAATAGTTTTGATTATGAACATTAAGCAATAATTGGACACTCCTAGCTATTTTGGTAGCTCGTGTCTTGAAGAACCATTGATTGGATCACTAAGTTGGAGAAATATTTCTAGTACAAAAAATGGAATATCCCAAAAAGGTGAAGTTTGCCTACACGAAGTTAAAAGGGCACACATCCTTATGGTGGGATCATGTGCAAATAAAAAGAGTTTGAACAAGTAAAGATAAGATCAAGACTAGGGATAGACTGATAGCAAAACTAAAATGTAAATTTGTGCCTTCTGATTACTAGTTAAATTTATTCAAGAAACTACAAAACTTGAGACAAAAGGAAATGAGTGTAAAGGATTGCATTGAAGAGTTGTATAGACTCACCATTAGATCAGATCATGTTGAATATAACATCGAGAAATTATCTAGGTATGGGAATTGACTACACATTTCCATTCAAGATGAGTTTGGAATGATGTGGTTTCATTTGATTAAAGAAGCCTCTCAATATGCACCAAAGGCTAAAGTTAAATTCTCTTGAAGACAACAAGGCGTAATGAGGGAAAGGAAAGTTCTCATGTGCACAAGGACAAAGAAGGGCTACCATTCTAATTTTGGGCAAAAGGACTTCAATTTATTTATTATTTTGTGGGGGCTGGTTGTTCATTCAACCAAAATTATTGACTTTTAAATGCCAAACATCCCACTTTTATAGCCTCATGTGAGTTGTTGATCGAAACACGACACTTCCTTTCCTCCCCTCAAAATCTTTATAGGTGCCTAGTCGAGTGATCTTTAGCTAGTTGTGTGGGAAAATATGTTAAAGGAGCATCTAGGTTCACAAATAATTTCACTTCACTTTAAAATATTTATATTGAAAATAAGTAGTCTTTTAAGTTATTTTTCATAGTTTTTACATGTGCATAGAGTTAATAAATATACAGTGTTTTCAACACACACATCTTGGAGCATAAAATTGGGCAAGGCTTGTGCTTTGTGCAACTATATTATTGAAAAGGTCTTGCACAACCTTGCACATTATCTTCTACGTGCATATTTCATCTGCGACTGTTGTGACTTGAGCTTGAGATGTGTGATATTTGTGTATTGTCTTTTGTGTACAATGTTTTTGAAAAACTTTGCTTATGGATTTTGATCTTGAACAATGAGTGAGTGCCTCATGTATTGGAAAGATGGTTTTTCTTGTGTAGAGACATAATTTGCTAGACATGTGTCATTTTGATATGTGTTATGTTTCAAGTGCCAAGTGTCACGATGAAGAAGAACAGTCCTAACAGTTTGCATAGTGTGACTAAATGGAAACTAAAGTGTCACATGATGATGATGATTATTTAGCAGATGGAAGAAGGAATCGTTCCAACTTCCTAATTGTTTATTGATTGCATGCCTATATTAGCGATGAACATATTTATGCAAGGGGTTGGTTGTTGAAGAGAGGATCGACTATTATTAGTTATTGAAGAGAGGATCAACTATTGTTGGTTGTCAATTAAAGTGTACATATTAAGAAGAACTTTGCAAAAATTGTGAGTTAGTAAAATCTACAAGATGGAAGCCAAATTAGAGAAAACCAAGCCTAGTGATTTAACTTTTAAGGGTTATGGAGTTTAAGCCCTAGGTTGTTAAAGGGTATGAGTATAGTAAATTAGGGTATAAAATATGCAATAAACACAACCACTAATTTGTGAAAGAACTGATATGATATGATATTTTTAAAAATAGAAATGAATGACACAAATAAATACTTAGTTAGAAATTGCCTGAGACGAAGGATTTGGAAGCTAGAAATAGGTACAGAAGCTAGTATGAGTGTCACAAATAGGATCTAGATGTCACAAACCCTCTTGGACAATAACATTGTACCTTAGATAGTAGTAATGTGGTGCTAGTGTCCTCTTTTAGCATTAATTTCCTTTGTGCAAGAACTAACATGTACTTCTAAGAGTGATTGTGTTTGACTCTGCTAAGCCTGTTCCTATATAGATGAAACATGCTTCATTATTTGTGGCATGCTTTGATTGATTATGTATGCAAAATCCTAGACCTCCATGTGGTCAGGGTATTTGATTGCCACAAGTAGCTATAATTATGATGTTAGTTAGGTAGGATAGACATCTTCAACACCCCATTGTGATGAGATTTGCCTACATACTAATACTCCAAGGAAAGATCAAGCTTGATGTAGTTCTCCCCACCTAAGTGTTGGTGCAAGTGTTAGTGAAGCTAGTATGAATATCAGTTTGAGTGCTTTGAGTGAGGCTTGAGACTATAAATCTATATATTCTGAGCTTAGGATGGTTGTGGATGACTATATGCAGAAGTAGGGTAGAATAAAGATCAATAACCTTGATTGTGCATGACTTATTCTAAGCTTGTTTGTATGTATTTGCATTTGATTTCCATATAACGAATAAATGGCTAGAAGTCATGTATTGATATTTGTTTGGTGCTTGTGTGGGGTTTGAATAGGTTTAGGTTGACCCTAGGTGTCTTTGGAATTGAAAATATATATGTTGGGACTAAAAAGAGGGAGAAGGACAATAGCACCAAACTAGGACACTATCGTAGGGCACTAGTGTCCAAACTATGACGCAAATGTCTAGGTGGCAAAACCCAAGGCACTAGGGGCTTGGATGCCTAAGGGAGGATCTGAGACTAATTTTGAGAGTTCTAAAGATGCATAAGACCCACACAAAAGTTAGATAAGTGTTTAAATAGACCCTAAGATAGGTCTAGAGCTAAGCTAGGGATGAGTGATCTTAGGCAACACTCTTCATAGTCAAGTGACATTTTAGATGGCTACATTTGCCCCTTTTATTTTATAAATTTAGCAAAGTGAAATGACTAAGACAAAGGAAAAGAAACGTATGTGGTCTTACCTAAGAGGTGAAGCTTGTGAATATGGATCCAAGTATGTGAAGTGTGCTCCATTATGTGTCCTACAAGTGAAACATGCATAGATCAATCCTTACTTAATAGATATAAAAAACAAAGACAAAATTGAGTAAAGAGATAAGAGAGAGAAAAGGAATAATTACACCTCGTTGGGTATGCAAAATAATGAAAAAACATGGTGACATCCTCTATGTGTGCGTAGCTAGTGATCAATTAATACATAACTTAGATTGAGTTGAATAGCTTGCCAAATCACCATATGTGAGTAGCTAAAGAACTTAAGTTGGCCTTAACTACATCATTTCCCACCCCTGTTTAGTAGATCATAACCCATGAATAGCTTGGATTACATTGATGGCTTGTCCAACCCTCTTATGTCTGTAGGTCAAGAACTCATGTAGACTATGACTCCATCATTTCCCACTTATGTGTATTGATGCATCTGTAACTAAATTTTGTAATGTAGTTAAAGTTGTGTGACTATACGAAAACTATATATGATGGCTCTATGGCTACTCAAAAGCTCTGGAATAAAAATTAGCTCAAGGGCCTCTTGAGTATGTAACTCAAGGACTATTCAATAATGTTAACCACTACAGATAGAGTAAGGCATCAAATCTAATACAAACTGGTGTAAATGGTGTTCAGATTAAGAACATAGAGAATGACATGGAGTTTGTTATTCCATTTGATCAACTAGTGCAAAAGTGAGAATACAAAAATAATGTGTCATGCACATGCCCCCAAATATGATATATAAGCATATGGATTGGATTGAGTTATAATAATCTACGTTTGAAACTGAAATAGGAGTGATCATGTCATGCATGATGCCCCCAATTTGATCAAACTATTATGATTTTTTGTAAAATAGAGCAAAAATTGATAATCTATAATTGAATATGTGCAAACCTAGACTATGTCTATTATAATTTTTCTAGCAAATTTGGTACAAACTAGTGCAAATGGTGTTCAGACTAAGAACATAGAGAATGACATGGAGTTTGTTATTCCATTCGATCAACTGATGCAAAAGTGAGCATATGTAAATCATGTGCCATGCACATGCCCCCAAATATGATATCTGAGCATATGGACTGGATTAAGTTATAATAATCTATATTTGAAACTAAAATAGGAGTGATCATGCCATGCATGATGCCCCCAATTTGAGCAAACTAGTATGATTTTATGTAAAATAGATCAAAAATTGATAATCTATAATTGAATATGTGCAAATAAGTCAAAACCAACAGGTAATACCTTTGGACTCGGATCTCCTTCCCGACCTTGATTTCCCTTGCTCAATCTTCTCCCTTTGCCTTCCCCTGCTTTCTGCACTTAGAGCATTCCCTGATGATTCACCTGTGCTTCTCCTGCGTATTTCCTCGTTCAAGATCACACTCACAACATCATCAAATTTTAAGATTTTAGAAGCAAATGCAAAATTACTTACTGCCATAACCAAACCGTCCCAACTTTCAAGCAAAGAACATAAAATCAAGAGAGCCTTTACCTCATCATCAAAAACAATATTGACTGAAGCTAATTGGTTTACCAAACCATGGAAATCACTGAGATGAGTATGTACCGATCCACCTTCCTGCATTTGTAAAGTAAATAGCTGCTTCATACGATACACCTTATTAGAAGCTGAGGGCTTTTCGTATAAATTCGCCAAGGACTTTATCAACTCTTCCATTGTCTTGCACTGTGATAAGCTGGAAATCACAGATGATGTAAGGCTCAACCTTATGGAACTGAGAGCCTTTCGATCAAGAACACTCCATCCTTCATCCTTCATATTTGTGGGCTTGCATGCAACCCCACCCAACGGTAAGTATAAATCCTTCTGATACAGATAGTCCTCAATCTGCATCCTCCAGTGTTGATAATTCTTGCTGTTAAACTTCTCCATTCGTAGCTTACTTTCTTCTGCCATTGCTGAACTCCCACTCAATCAGAGAACCCTATGAATGACCTGTAATCAAAAATAACCTGCTTCCTGCAAACCGTAGCTCTGATACCACTTGTCAGGGAAAACCTACAACAATCAATATGCTCTAATACCAACTGTTAGGTGACCCCTTATCCAACGGAAGCACAATTGATTACTTTCTTATAAGCAATTAAACACGGAATTATACCAGAATGATAAAGTAACTAGAAACTTGAGACAATAAAGAATTTGAGAGACAATACACACTCTTGTATTAAATATTACTAAAAGAAAATACAATAAAGAAGATGCCACTTCTTCCTCCACCTCAAAGGCTTGCCACACCTCAAGACCTTCTTCCCTCTCTCTCTTGCTCAACACAACAACTCTATAGCCTGAGTTATTATCCCTCCTTGAATGCTTCAGATGATCTCCTTGACCTTACACCTGTAGATCTCCTTGACCTTGCTTGCTTCAATGCTTTTACTTGCCTTCTTGATAATTACAATACATGCCTTATGGGTCTTTAAATAGAATCCCATGGTTACAAAAATAGAAATCTAACTACAATAATTAGACACGCAGCTCGTGACTATAATTAGTCATTTGACATGCAAACACTCGCTTCACTTAACTGACTGTTCGTCAACAACAGTTCTGGAACACACAGGTGACCGACGTCGGTCCTTGCTTACCTAGTGTTGTCGACGTCGGCTGACCTCCTACCATCGCCAGTTTCCTTCTGCACTGCACCTGACCGACGTCGGTCATGCTGCCGACGCTGATGCTTCTGGTTTTTCAGCATCCTCTTCTTGTGTCTGCAAATAGTTGAAGCTTTTAGCTCCACACCCTAACAATCTCCCACTTGGAGATAAATAGTTGCTACTGTACCTGTACCTGTACACCATCTATTTTGTTCCTTAGGCTCTGTATCCCTCTTCAATGTCACTCTTGAAGAACAACCACCACGCAAACCTGTGATGCAATACCTGTCACTTATGCCACAAGAATTTTGCTGCTCCCAAATTCTCCATGACATACTTCTGAACCAACTCTACCCTTAGCTCAGAAAACTCCCTGTATATGAAACCCTGCAATAAGTAACACAATACAGTAACAGGATAATGTAGCTAATATTATCTAACCTGGTAAAGATAAAATACAATGGTCAAACCTCCATTGTTCTGCAGCATAATCAAGACCATATACCATAGCCTTCTGTCTCATGTGTCCATCCACTCTCTTCTCTAAAACGAGAATCCATCCCTCTATCCAGTGCTTCCTTCTAGCTGACAACACTACCAACAAGTACCTGTTTGGTTCTACTCCAAGGACTCACACTCCTCATCCATGCCAAGCTCCCACTATTTCTAGATTCTACATGCATTGCTTCTTCCATCTTCCTAGTTCATGACTATCAGTAAGCAATATAAAGAAGGTGAACAACGAATATGAGGTTCACATACCTTTTATGACCTCCATATGGGTGTTTGAGACTGATTGATCCACCCAACATCTGTTCCAATGACCGATATCGGCCATCTCCTAGTCTACTCCCGACCGATGTCGGTTCCCTGCACTGACCCTGACTGCCGACATCGTTTCCCTGGCCGACGTCGGTGTCCCCCTTGCCGACGTCAGTCCTTATCACCGACGTCAAAATTCTCCTGCCCGACCTACCGACCCTGCTGGTCTGCACATGACCGATGTCGGTATTTGGCTGACCGACGTCGGTCCCATGTGATCGACATCAGCGTCTGTGTGTTCCTGTAAGTGATGAAATTTTCATTCACGAGCTCTTCTTGGATCAAACCTCTGTCCATGCTGCCCTGCTCAGATTTATTCAGCCTCTGTGACTGATCTCTGTCCTTCATCTCCTCCATAAACACCAAGGCTTCTTTATTCCTGTCAAAAGCATCAAATTTCCTTTTCCTGCAATGAACTCTATCTATGCTTTTCGAATCTGAACACATACCTTTCGATTCAAGAATGTCCATTCCCTTCTTATTCATGTGACCAAGTCTATTAGACCAGATCTTTGAATCTACACCAGAAGTAGAATCAGTAATACAAGTAGATAGATAAAGAATACCTACTTTCTTACCTCTTCCTAGAACAAGTGCTCCCTTGGTAACCTTCCAAGAGTCCGCTGTGAGGGTTATTGTGCATCCCTCATCTCCCAACCTTCCTACATAAATCAAACTTTGCTTCAGAATTGGAACATGCATGACCTCCTTCAATACCCATGTGTTGTCAATCTGCAATCTCAGCTGCACTTTCCCTTTGCCAACTATCTGACAAGGCGTACCATCCCCTAAATAGAGCACTCCAAAGTCTCCCTGTTCATACTCATGAAACAAATCTTTGTTTGGGGATGCATGAAAAGATGAACCAGAATCTAAAATCCATGATCCTACCTGACTATCCAAAGAAAGTATGAGAGCATCCTGTACCACAATATTTGCATCCTTTGCTTCTTCAATACCTGCATGTTGATTCTCTTTATCTCTCAACCAACACTCCTTCTTTGTATGTCCTTTCTTTCCACAAAACTAGTAGGTAATACCTTTGGACTCGGATCTCCTTCCCGACCTTGATTTCCCTTGCTCAATCTTCTCCCTTTGCCTTCCCCTTCTTTCTGCACTTAGAGCATTCCCTGATGATTCACCTGTGCTTCTCCTGCGTATTTCCTCATTCAAGATCACACTCACAACATCATCAACTTTTAAGATTTTAGAAGCAGATGCAGAATTACTTACTGCCATAACCAAACCGTCCCAACTTTCAAGCAAAGAACATAAAATCAAGAGAGCCTTTACCTCATCATCAAAAACAATATTGACTGAAGCTAATTGGTTTACCAAACCATGGAAATCACTGAGATGAGTATGTACCGATCCACCTTCCTGCATTTGCAAAGTAAATAGCTGCTTCATAAGATATACCTTATTAGAAGCCGAGGGCTTTTCGTATAAATTCGCCAAGGACTTTATCAACTCTTCCGTTGTCTTGCACTGTGATAAGCTAGAAATCACAGATGATGCAAGGCTCAACCTTATGGAACCGAGAGCCTTCCGATCAGAACACTCCATTCTTCATCCTTCATATCTGTGGGCTTGCATGCAACCCCACCCAACGGTAAGTACAAATCCTTTTGATACAGATAGTCCTCAATCTGCATCCTCCAGTGTTGATAATTCTTACCGTTAAACTTCTCCATTCGTAGCTTACTTTCTTCTGCCATTGCTAAACTCCCACTCAATCAGAGAACCCTGTGAATGACCTGTAATAAAAAATAACCTGCTTCTTGCAAATCGTAGCTCTGATACCACTTGTCAGGGAAAACTTACAACAATCAATATGCTCTGATACCAACTGTTAGGTGACCCCTTATCCAATGGAATCACAATTGATTACTTTCTTATAAGCAATTAAACACGGAATTATACCAGAATGATAAAGTAACTAGAAACTTGAGACAACAAAGAATTTGAGAGACAATACACACTCTTGTATTAAATATTACTAGAAGAAAATACAATAAGGAAGATGCCACTTCTTCCTCCACCTCAAAGGCTTGCCACACCTCAAGACCTTCTTCCCTCTCTCTCTTACTCAACACAACAACTCTATAGCCTGAGTTATTATCCCTCCTTGAATGCTTCAGCTGATCTCCTTGACCTTACACCTGTAGATCTCCTTGACCTTGCTTGCTTCAATGCTTTTACTTGCCTTCTTGATAATTACAATACATGTCTTATGGGTCTTTAAATAGAATCCCATGGTTACAAAAATAGAAATCTAACTACAATAATTAGACACGCAGCTCGTGACTATAATTAGTCATTTGACATGCAAACACTCACTTCACTTAACTGACTGTTCGTCAACAGCAGTTCTGGAACACACAGGCGACTGACGTCGGTCCCTACTTACCGACCTCCTGCCATCGCTGGTTTCCTTCTGCACTGCACCTGACCGACGTCAATCATGCTGCCGACGCCGATGCTTCTGGTTCTTTAGCATCCTCTTCTTGTGTCTGCAAACAGTTGAAGCTTTTAGCTCCACACCCTAACAATTATTCCATTCGATCAACTGATGCAAAAGTGAGCATATGTAAATCATGTGCCATGCACATGCCCCCAAATATGATATCTGAGCATATGGACTGGATTAAGTTATAATAATCTATATTTGAAACTAAAATAGGAGTGATCATGCCATGCATGATGCCCCCAATTTGAGCAAACTAGTATGATTTTATGTAAAATAGATCAAAAATTGATAATCTATAATTGAATATGTGCAAACCTAGACTCTGTCTACTATAATTTTTCTATAAAATCTGAATTTTCTTATTTCTAGGGATATTAGACAGTAATGCCATACCTTAGATAGTAGTGCTACAATGATACTGTCCAACTATGTTATTGTTTTGCCAAACTGACTATGATCTCTGTCTAACTATTTTCCACTGTGTTTTCTTAAAATTGAGCTCTATATTATGTGCTTATATACTAAAAATTGTACTTTGGGTACATTTGGATGCCCTGATTTCTATGGTAAACTCTGTGAATACGCCTTCTTTTTAGGGGAGTTGTTCAACTTGTGCAAGAACTGTCCTAAAAAAAAATCTCTACATGGTAGGTGTTAGCCTGATCATATACGATATCTACGTAATAAACCAATATAATGTGTATACATGACATTAGAATGTAAGATAATTTGAGTATAAGTTTGTAATGCATGATGTATGTTAGAACTAGCATTTACAAGGCTATTAGGATAGATATAATAATGTAATCATGTGTATGGACAAAAAATTAGAGTAATAAACTGAATAACTACCTAGGGGGATGGGGCATGATGTCCATCAAGGTACCCACGGAGGATGGGGAGATGCATGAGGTCCCTCATGGCATATAAAAATAGAGTGTGTAAAAATCAAGAGTCAAGTGTCATGTCCATGATGCATACATGAAAGCATGCATACAATACACATGGGGCACACAAAGTATGCCAAGGGGACACAATACAATGGACATGGGCACATATCACCAAATCTAAGAAATTAATACATATAAGGGCATGTTTAAATGTCCACATACACAAAAATCAATCAAGTCAGCATGGAGCCACATGGATGAACACGTTTAAATGTATGCATATATAATCAATAAGGCACACACAAGGACATGGGCACATGTCTAAAACATGCATACAATAAAAGGAAGTGTAGTAGAGTCGTAGAACAATGGCATATTCAAACACCCTCGAATAGATGTAGAAGCATAGAGACACAATCGAGTTTAAATTAGTAGAGCTAAAATGAAAGTATACATGAACATGTGGTACAAATCTTTATAAGAGCAATGATGTACATAAATTGAGTCCAAAGTAGTAGTAGTAGTCGGTAAAAAATATGTGTAATGCAGGATGATCAATATCAAGATATAAACAATGTTAAATATGTGATATAAAATATAGACAAATGTAACCTGGTAATTAGAATTATGAATAGGATGCCCCCAAATGGTTGAATTTGTCAAATGAGGAACTTGTGTATGTGTCTCTGGTGGGTAGATAGTGGCAAATCTAGATTTGTGTGGTGGATTTGGGTCCTATGAGCATATGCAAACACTCAAAAAGAACAAGTGAAACATGTATGTATGATAAAACTGACTACACTAACATAGATAACATATATAGTACCTAATGAGTATAATAAATGTTAACATGAAAATGCATATAATCTATCATTTGTATTTTCTGAAAAAATATTTGAATATTTTTTGTGTTTTTGATAGATGATATTGTTTTTATATTTTCTAGATATAAGCTTTTTATATGCAATATAAAAATGAAACTATACACAAAGAGCAAGAATGAGTGAAACTATGTACAAGTAGGGAGGAAGATATTGACAAATGAGTCTCACAAGAGACTCACTCTTAAGGTGTCTTGTATCAAACAAAGGAAAAATGATCATGTGTGATGTGCAAATAGTTATATGAGGTCTAGGAACTAGCTATAATGAGTGACTTATAGCTGACACTACCTGTGGACTAGGGCTAGGAATATGTGAAGTTGACTCAACTGACATATGAATTGTTGGGCTCTTAGGAATCCATATGGTAGAAGATGTTGTAGTTGACGTGTATGTTATGTGTTTAGAACTATAGGACCTCAATAACATTGATCTCAAAATGAAAGGGGTAGAGAGAGGTTCTCTAGAATATATAACATGTCTCTAATGTAAGTATCTCTCTATTAAGGGTCTTTGTGGGAGAATATGTGTATGTGGTAACAATGTAGAAGTGTACCTCATCTACACTAGTGGCTCAACTGGTATACTAATAGAAACTGCACTCATAACTATAACTGGTGACTGCTATATAACTGTATGTGGAATAGGTAAAGGATACTCATATGGAAGGCCCTAAATTGTAATCACATGATTAACATGTATATACTTGAGACATATGTGTATGGTGGATGGAATGGCTCAAACTTGTTGTATCCATGGCTTACCTAGTACTATGTCAAATGTGCTTGCACTAGGGAAGACTAAGAACCTAGTGGCCACATATGCTAGCCTAACCTGTAATAGGAGTACAATATCCCCAATGGAGCTTTGAACATGGCCTCTAAAATCATGAATGACTATATTGGTTGTATAGATGACCTGTTATGAATAACCTAAATGTTGTATAAGTGTAATGGTACACATGTTAATACTTGACCCATTATCAACCATGACACTTTGAATAGGATGATTATCAATGTAGGCTCGTATAAAGAGTGCATGTCAATCTGAATCATCATCGATAATCTCCTGCTATGAGAAAGTGATAAGAGGTCTTGTTGTCACTATAGTATGATATTATGTAGGGGGTGTGTGTCCTCTGTATTAGTATGATAGGATGTCAGTGATGGATGTGCCTGATATGCTTAGTGAACACCTAAAGTGCCTCCTGCCCTATTAGTTGTATGTTTTGGAAATTGATCCAAAAATATTTTCATTGCCTTAAATTCCATTGGTTGAACTCTAGGTGCCTTTGTAGGTGTGCCCACATCTATGATATTGGTATTTATTAAATCATGTATCTTATGTCTCAAACTGATGCATTTATTTGTAGTATGGCCTGGTGACCTCTGATAGTCGTAGAATGCATTGGAAACATAGTTCTTTGGAAGAGGCCTAGTTGTATCAACCTATCTGATGGGAGGGAGATATATGACATTACATTCCTAGAGCAAGTGTAAAATACATGGTGGTGATTATAGAAGATTTGTGAAAACTCTTCGTGGAGAAGTTGATAAAACCATGCGAGGAGGTGGCTCTAAAGCTATGTTAACTGTGGCCTTTTGATCATTCTTGTTTTCAGTGGGCCTTACTTTGTATTGGGGATTATTATAACTCTTATTAGTTAAATATGATCTAGTTGTGTACTTTAATTTTCCCATAGAGAGATGTTTGACTTCCCTTTCTTTCATTATATGGCATAAATATGTAAATGTTGGAAATTTCTTATAGCTATATGCAATGCTGGTAGTAAACTTTGTTTGAATGTCTCAGAGTTCTCTATCTTCCATAGGGCTAGTCATCTTTGCCAATATAGTTATATATCGCAAGACATATTATGCTATAGGCTCATTGGATTTTTGCTTAAGTTGAGACACTTGAGCATATGAAACCTTATCAGTGATGTTGATTGAAAAGTGTGCCAAAAACATATCTGCCAATAGATTGAATGTTGTGATGGTCTGAGTTGGAAGATATTAGAACCATTGTAAGGCTTAATCCTTTAGACTACAAGGGAACAACTTAGTGAAGAGCCAATCATTGGACACATAATCAAAAAATGCTATGTGGAAAGCTCATAAATGGTGTTCTAGTTCACCCTTACCATCATATAAAGTAAGCTTAGGTGCCAAAAATCCATATGGCAAAGGAGTTGTCACTATTTTTTGTTCCCAAGGTGTATGTAAAATAACATGAGAATCCAAGGCATGGGATGACCTAGTATCACCCTACTATATATGTAACACCTTGGCCTGTAGATCATGGATCTCGTGTATAAGGGATAGTACATATGAAGAGGAGGAACTAGCCATAGTAGGTGTTACCATTGTTGAAGGTTGTCATGTTAGAATAAGTTATTGTTTATTTTGAGTTTCCCCCAAAATATGTGTAATAATATTGTGCAATTTTTTTCAAATTCATTCTCTGTCGTCCTTCAACGTCTCTATCTAAACCACCCTCTATGATGATGCTCTCGCTATGTCACACTCTGAGGGAAGAATCTGTCCTATATCCACCTCATGAAAACGAAGGTAGTTAACCTGAAACATTATTATATACATAACAAATAATGTTATATAATAATCAAACATGATCACAATATATTGAATGTAAAAATATTGCTAACTCATAACAAACTAATCATGAAAATTAAGCAACATAAACTGTCCCATAATCAATATATGTCATCAAGCTTAATCAAATATTAATTAGTTGAATATTTAACCATAATAATCCACATATTAAACTTGTTATTTTGCTCGAAAAAAATTGAGATGTGATAGCTTTGCTCACTTAAATGCTTGATAGAATGTTTTTGGTAAGTTGCCTTGTGAGTTATTTGGTTTGTGTTAGGTGAGTAATGAATGTGGATTGATCATGTGTTTTTACCAATCTCTTTGGACAATATATTGCATTAAAGCACTTAGGCCAACCATATGAATACATTTTATTTGTAAATTTGATGACTTCAGGGAACTAGGCACTTGCATTGGAATAGGACACTTGTATCAATGTGGGCATCTAATTGGGACACAAATGTTCATGTAGTTGGAAAATAAAAGTAGGTCTATAACTTGTAAAGATGGAAGATAAGTAGGTTTATAACATATTGAGAAATATAAAAGGTATGAGTCATTAGAATAACATTGGTTGGATTAAGAGATAATTAATTAGGCACAAAGAGATAGTATATGCAAGCTTTTTGGCAACGAAAAAGGTCTAGAATTTGAAGGTATATATATGATATACATTTTCCAAGTGTACAAGATTGAGGTGCTATAATCCAAAAATAATTTCTATAGGAAGATGATAATTAAGCACTGCAAAATAGGGTGATCAACCATGGAGAATTTATCATGGGTATCATTGAAGAGTTGCAACATGAGTTGTAAATCAAGGAAAAGATGTTGGAAAAGTTTCAAGATAATGGTGAGGACGTGAAGGAGAGACAAGAGTCTACCATGCTAAGAAGATTATCCTCTACCAAAGATGTGCAAACCATGACAAATTTATGCAAAGTGATCAATTTGTCATATTATATTTCTTTCCATCAAAATATAGATACTTCATTTGGTAAATTTGAGAAGCATACAAAGGGTTTTGGTTCCACATTGCTAACCAAGAAGGGTTATGATGGAAAAGGCCTTAACATTAATGGATAACGAATGACTAATCCCATAATGGTTTAGGAAAGAGCTAAATATGTAGTTTTGGGATATGATAGTGGAAAAGAAGGAGTTGGAGAATGCTCCAAGACAATTGAAGTAAGGAAAGCTCAAAAAATTAAAGAACCCAAGCCACTAACTCTAAAAAGACAACCCATGCAAGGTAATGACATCATTTATTTTGTCAAATATAATGAGCAGTTTGATTCTCAAAATAAGATGTAGATCTCTCATGAATAAGATGGTAACATGGATCAACCTCAAAGGGCCAACAAGGAGTCTCTAATAGGAGGACAACAATTTTATGAAGAAAGAGATAACACTTTATCACTCCATGACCATGTGAGTGAATACAAGATGGAATTAAGAAAGGGACAACCTTTCAATTATGGTAAGGGAATCAATGAAGGATGCAAATCTTATCCAAAGATAGGTAAACATCCCAAAGGAGGAGCTAACACATTACCACTTCATCATGCTTGCAAAAAGGGGAACCCAAGAAGGTATAGAAAGAACACATTTTCCATTGTTTACTTCAAATGTAAGAACAATGGTCATATAGCACAAAATTTTTGGTATTCATATTTATGCTATTTTTTTGGAATGAATAACCATTGTGTGTCCATATGTTGGAGAGGAAATCTATCCAAAATAATCCCATGCCCTTCAAAAAGAAGGATGTAAGTTGTAAACACCACTCTCCAAATCAGAATGTGGAGAAGGGTAAGAAGGGCATGTTGTCCAAGATAATAGGAAAAATTCATTGCACTCATTGCAACACGAGTGAGCATTGACACAAAAAATGTTAGGATCTTCATCCAAAACTTCAACCAAAGAATTTCAAGGAGCATTCCAAGAAATAAGAGGCATCTACAAGCAATAGGAAGTTGTTCATGCACCTACAAATCAAGAGGAAGAAAATGATGAAGCTTCTCCATCATATCCAATGTAAGAGATAACAAATAAATAAGCCCACCTAGCTAAGGAAAAATCCATCAAGCGGCAGCAACCCATTAAGGATCACCCATCACCATTGACAAAAGGTAAACATGGTAAGGGATCAACCCTTATAAGAATAGTTGAAAAACTAAACTATTTATTTGCATATAAAAGCTATCCAATATATAATCCATCAAGAGGGAGAAACCCATAGAGGATTCCTCATCAACATTACAAGTGGGTAATGGTAAAATTTTATTATTGATGCCATAGATAGAGTATTTTCATAACTGAGATGTTGTTTGTCATGCATATGGAAACATCTCCAAATTACTTGTTATGTTCCTTTTTCAAAATAACCAAGCTAATCTTTTTTTAATAAGAATGTATGGAGGAATGTCACTAATTAAGAGTGAATATAGAGCAACCATATAATCATTTTGAGAAACATGTGTATGAGTATCCCATTGCATCAAAGAGGTCTTATCATTTTTATCACTCATGTTCATGTTGATTGGCAAGTTAACATGTTTTCCTTCTCAAGTTATTGTACTATGTGACAAGATGTGTAGAATAGGTAATCTATGTTAAGAGGAAGCTCCAAACACATGTTGAAGGCCAAGGTATATAACAAAGGTAACAACATGTTGGTTTTCTTTTTCTCTCCATGAAAATTTAGAATTACATCATGTGTAACATGTCTAGTTGTTTATCGATGTTTTAATATACATATGAGAAATCACATGATTTTAGCATGGAGGCATAGTCTGGTTTTCACAAATCAAAATTCTGATAACATGCCTATGCTGGTTTTGGTAAGTACATAACAACTATAGTAAGTTTGTAGCATGATTTACAATTGTTGTATGCACATGGAATCAGATTGAAATAGGTTTTGGTGTGACAAAAATTGATATTGCATTTGTTTTGATGCAATCTTATTTGGAGCTATTGAAACACTCTGGAGTTGGATGTAATAGTGCGGTGCTAGTTTTATATGGGACTCCAGAGCTGATTCAAATTGTTATTGATTTGGTACTTCTATGAAGGGACAATAAGTAGCATGACAATAGCTCATTAATATATGGTGTGTTCATGGTGAGTAGCACTCTACATGAATAATATTTATTTTGATGGGTGATGTTGTGGCATCCATTTTTTATTCATAGAATATGATTCTTTCAACATATATTGCATTGTTTTGATGTAAAATTTCAATTACAAGACATGGGTAACTTTGTAAACATAATTGTTTCAATGCATGTATGTTTCATTTTTGAAGTGTAAGATCCAAGATAAGGGCAATTTTCAGCTTGGTAAATTGTTGTAACACCACCTATATAACACAATATGTTATCTTCACTTGTTGAAATCATTGTGAACAACAATGAAAATGTTTTATGAGCATCTACTCATGGAGAGATTCACCCTAGCGTAAAAGCGTGTGTATTACAACAGAGGGGCTAAGAGGAATAGCCACAAAGAAGACTAAGACACAAAAGAGTGTAAGAAGGTCATTTGGTAAATATTAGAACCTGAACAAGGTATTGTCTAAGAGTTGGTCAAATAGGAACTTGAACAAGATATTGTTCAGATTTGATCTGATTGGAACCTGAATAAGGTATTAACCAAGATTTGATCAAATTATAATCTGAACAAGGTGATCTCCAAGAGGATGATTATATTGGTTTCTTAGTTGGGAAGATAGGAAGGAAATTTTAATCTTCTTTTTATAGCTTTTATGGGACCAAAAGCCTTTAAAATTCGGGTGTATGATCAGGAATTTGATCATGTATAATATCCAATTCAATTGATAAGATAATCGACTATCAAACATAAGTAATTGGCAACATGTCCAATTTTATAAAAGTGATAATTTTTAGTGTATGAGGTAATAAGACATATCTTTAATATCAAAAATATATTTTGATTACATATTTGAGTTCATCTCAATTTTTTTTTTTTAAATGGCATGTGATTTCGAGTTCGTATGCAAAAGTTATAGCCTTAAAAAATTAGTGGAATTTCTACAAGTAAGAATCCGATGCTAGATTGTAGATCTCGAGAACCAGATGTAGCACTCTAGAGCCAAAAAAATTTGAATGGTTACAAACTTTTATCTTTCTTTTTGGTGGTTTGGTTAAGCTTCTTGGTGACTTCAGAGGTTGAGTAAGTATAGATACATGTCTTAACAAGGTAGTACTCATCAATAGAGATAAAAAAATAGAGCACTGAGATGTATGGAAGTTTAATTCACATTGATTATTTGATATTTTAAGTCTTTTTCATGTTTTATCATTATTACTTAGCTATATGTGATTGAGTTGAAGACTACACAACTGATATTGCTAAGTTCAATAGTTTTTCTTACTCGAGAGGCAAGTCTTCCATTGAACATTGTAGATATCAATATGAATGTATGATCCCATTAGGTTAGTGTCCTTGTAAGCCCAATAAGGAAATACATTATAAACCAAAAAACATAGTGGAGATAAGGAAGCATGGCTTCACTCTTGTTGGATTTTTTTCACATTGAGTTTTTGCATGGTGTGTCTTGTGCTATCTCTTTTTGTTGATGTGTTTGTTTCCTTTATTTGCATGTTTCCATTCCTTGAAACTAGGTTAATACAACAACCACTATCATAATACTTGTTTATTAAAGGTTTAATAACTTCACTTTTGGTCTTGCACTTCTTTGAAAGCATTTCAATTGCAATCATATAAGTAGTAGTAACATGTTTAGAGTGTGAAGAAATATATGCAATGTATGTAACATGAGGATATTACATGTAAAAGATTGTGTATTATTTTGTATGTAGTATATGTCAATAATAAGAGTTAGAATACATCGTAATATAACATTTTGGGTGTTGTTCTATGGCATAGAGCTTTAGAGAAACTCCTTGTCTTGAAAGAATATGTATTGGTGAAACTTAGAGTGGAATATTAATGTAGTCTACAGATGCATATGATCAAAATTTTTGATCATGTGTATCATTTAATTTAGATGGTAAGACAATCAACTATCAAACATGAGTAATTTGTTTTAGCCCGTACAACAAAAACTAACACTTTTCGAAGACTTGGCATGTTATAAATTACTCGCGTTTGACAATCGTTATCTTACTAACTAAAATAGATGATATACATGATCACATTTCTGAGCATATGCCCAAAATTTGAAGACTTTTGGTTCCAAATAAATTATAAAAATAAGATGGATATTTACCTCCTATCTTTCTAAGTGATAAACCAATATTATCATTCTCTTAGACAAAAACTTGTTCAGGTTCCAATTTGATGAACTCTTGGATAGTGCCTTATTTAGGTTCCAATTTTATCAACTCTTAGATAATACCTCTGTCATGGTTTGATCAAATTGGAACTTAAACAAGGTACTATCCAAGAGTTGATTAGATTGGAAATTGAATAAGTTATTGTCTAAGAGTTGATCAGATTGGACCCTGAACAAGGTATTATCTAAGAGGATGATAATATTGGTTTCTCACTTGGGAAGATATGAGGTAAATATTCATCTTATTTTTATAGCTTTTGTGGGACTAAAAGCCTTCAAAATTTAGGCATATGATCATAAATTTCATCATATATATCATTTAATTCATTTAATAAGATAATTGACTATCAAACATGAGTAATTTTCAACATATTGAGTCTTGGAAAAGTGATAATTTATATTGTACGAGCTAAAATCACATATGATTGGCATCCAAAGTAACTTTTGAGTACATATTTGAGATTCTTTTAAAAAATTATGCAAATTAAAAAAAATGGCATATGATTTTGAGTTTGTATGCAAAATTTATGGCCTTCAAAAGTTAGTTGACTTTCTTACAAGTCAATCTTCAACACTGAACTGTAGAACTCGACACTAAATTGTAGATCTCAAGAGCTAATTGTAACACTCTGGAGGTAGATAAAGTTTAATCATTGTAAATGTTTCTCCTTCTATTTGGTGGTTCAATTGAGCTTCTTGGTAGATTCCAAGGTTGAGAGAGCATAAACATAGGTCTTGGAAGAATAATATTCATAAGAGAAGATCAAGTCTTCCACCAAACATTGCAGAGATCATTACGAGTATGGGAGCCATGAGATTGGTTTCCTTACAAGCCCAAGAAGGTAAAAAACTTATAATTTGAAAAACATAGTGGAGATGAGGAAGCATGTCTTCACTCTTGCTGGAGTATTCTCACACTCAGTTTCTCCCAGGTATGTCTTGTGTTATCTTTCTTTGTTTTTGATGTGTCTGTGTCCTTTACTCGCATGTTGACATTCCTTGCAACTAGGTTAATAAAACAAATATTTAAGAGAGCTCAAGACTTTTTCATAAAGGTTATTTGGTATTGCATCTCTTTGCAAACATTTTAATTGCAATCATGTATGGAGTAATAACATTTTTAGAGTGTGAAGGAATATATGTAATGGATGTAGAATGTGTAGATTATATTTGAAGGGTTGTATATTATTTTATATGTTGTAGATGTTAGTCATCAAAACTGGAATGCATCTAAAGACAATATTTTGGGTATTTTCTATGGCATAGAACTTGAGTAAAACACCTTGACTTGAAAGGGTATGTGCTGGTGAAACTTACAGTGGAATATCCACCTACTTTATAAATCACACTTGTCCTCTTGTGATTCATTAGAAATCTGAGTAAGAAAAATTCATAAATATTAAACATTTGGCCTCCTATGACACCTAGACATGTGTCGAGCAACTCAACTTAATTTTAGGAATTTTGATTCCATTTTTTTAAAATTCCAAGTGTGTACAACTGTATCATACTGACATGCATCAAGTTCAAGTCAAAATTCCAAGTTGGAATAACCATAACATAGGTCACTAGAACTCAATAAATTAACCACCAAATACACATCTGTGTGCCTAATCTACAATCAACTAAAATGAAAGGGAGGAAACCGGGAAGGGTTAGACATTTAACCTTCTACTATGAGTGCTTTCATCTTATGTAAGCCATCAAACGGGATAAACCCACAAGCTTAACAAAAAATGGGCATGGTAGGATTTATCAACCCTCAATTTCAATTTTTCCATTGCTTGTCCCTCAGTCATGCATGCTTTACACTACACGACCACTGCTATTACTTCACAATAAACCCCTCCACTACTATCCTTTTTCATCAATGTGACTAGTCGTTATCCCCCTTCCACATGATACCTATTATCTTTGGTCCTAAAATTGGAGGTCAATGTTGATGAATTGAGAGATGGGTAAAAAATGAACCTTGCTAACTTTTCATAAAGAATATAAATATACAATTCTTTCTATACTAGTTCCTCGTCTCTAATTTCTATAAAGAATATATATCTAAAATTGAAAATATTTCCTATGCTTAGGAATATTTATGGATCTTCCTATTTATCAAAATTTTTGATCTTTAATAGATAAATAAATTATGATAAAATTTATTGCCTTTTCTCCACACACTCTGACCAACGAAGAGAAACGATCGTAAGGTTTTCACACTAAACCCCAAACTATGATACCATATTATATTTGATCAACATGTCTATAATCAATCAATAATAAAATACTCCAATAAATAAAACATATAATATAATTATTTGATGATGTCGAAACATATCTTAAAAAATAATAATTAAATATATAAAATTTACCAAATAAAATAATTAAATACATAAAAAAATTACCTTTATATATACACATCAACATATAAAAATAAATAAATAAATCATATCAATATAAACCACTAACTCATATACACAACTCATCAAAGGTCCCTATTACACACAGTCCAATAAACCCAACAAACCCAATACAACACCGTAAATATCCCTAAGTCTTTTGAGAGCTTATTCCCTAATTTAAAATGACGGACGCCGTCAACATTTTTAAATACTAAGAGCTCATAAAAATATTAAGTGAAACATTTTCTCCACTATTTGCGTTTGATTTTTTAATTATTAAAAATAATTATCGTTTTGTTGGTGCAAAAATTATAAGAATCTTTATTTTTTAAAATTTATTGATTTTTAAGTTTGTATAATATAAAAAAAAATTAATAATATTTTATTAAATTTTTTAATTTAAAATAAAATAAAATAAATTTAATTAAACTTATAATTAACAAGCCAAAAAAAATAATTATGAAGACCAATAAATTCTTAGGTTATTCTAAGGAAAATTATAAAAGCAGTAACCCCAGCGTGAAAGCACACCGTTAGTCCAGAGTTGGAGCGGGCTTTACAGGATTCCAACAATGGTCTGGAGATCGATCCCGGTCATCTTAAACTCCTCTACAGAAAAGGCCGCACTCTGAATGGACTCAGAAATTATGCTCATGCCTGTGGCGTTCTGGGAAAAACCCTACAGGTTAATCTGGGCAATAGACACGTATCATCTGCCTTGCAACAGTCCAAGGCTCTAAATGCACAGAGCCGCTCAGGGAAATACTACATTTCGGGTTTCTTGCTCGGAGGGCAACCGCCTGCGGAAGTTGGGGGGTTTATTGCAAGTGTGGAAATCAAAATGACTAGAGACGGCAAGGGCCGTTGGCTGTACGCAACGAAAAATATACGCATCGGCGAGCTCCAGCTGGTAAGCAACGCCATTGCCATTGCTCGCAACGATGACCCCTCCATTATCGTAGTAAATGTTGAGCCCCGGCCTAAAATTAATATGTCGCTGCAGAAGGATCTTGTAGCTGCAGTTTTTGATACTGCCAGGAAATCTCGGAAACTGCTGCAACTGCTCTGGAAGACGCTTCTGTATAAGTCCACACATCAATGCCGGCCTTGGAATTGCTTCGAGCAGAAAACCGCCGCCATGTAAAAACAAAAGTGCTACACCTTGATTTCAGAGTCACCTTCTCTGTAACGAGGGGTTTGTCAATTGTGTATTACTACCATGGTCTGTTTTTAATGTGCTTTTCTGTTTTCCCTTGCCGTTCCGTTTCCAAGGAAACCTGCACAATGTGGATAAAGCTGTCCTTTGCCTCAATTTTTTTTCCAAACTGTTGCTTCAATCTCTGGCAAAAACCTTGCAAGTTGTTCAATTCCACTTTGACGTTTTTTTTGGTAAAATGCAAAGATACAAGAAAACTCCAATGAATAATTTAAAAAAAATTTACAAAATTAAATATAGCATAAAAATTATTGCCAAGAAAGAAAATAACAGCACGAAAGAAACAATAACTACCTCATAATTTTGTCCGTCTGCCTTTCTCTTCCTTTGTCTTGCCCTAAAAAACAAGCCGAAGAAACAAGAAAGACCTCATAATTTAGTTTGTCTGTTTTGATTTCTGGTAGAGATGGTTTTTCCTGCTGTAAAGGGAACTTTAAATGTATTGAAGGCGTGTACAGTGGCAAAGGTGAAGCGTGTAATTATGACATGTTCCATAGGTGCTATTTTCATGAACCCAAATCGATCCATGGATACACTTGTAAATGAGAGTTGCTGGTCAGATCCGAACACTGTAAGGTAATTCAGGTAAAACACACAATTATGTTTCAATCTTAATTTTAAATTCATTTACTTGCATCTCGTATGATTATGTTTTTGTTGTGATGCATTCTTCCCATCTATATGAACCAAATAAAGTTCCATTTAGTTAGTAAAGTTTTGCGGTTAGTCATAAGCGGTTGACGATTGGGCAGGAACCTTGGGCAGGAAGATTTCAATTTTACCTCAAATTCGATTGGCATGCCGCAATTCCACACCATTTTGACCAAAGTGGCAATTCCACAACAGGGCTCGTGTGAGTTGAGAAGTGGTCATCGTGACGGCTCGTGCTGGTCCTTCCTCCAAATTGCATTCCACCCCAGGTTAGATTCCTGCATTTCCTCTTCTTCTTGCGTCCGTTCTGTCATTTCTATGGATCTTCATCCCAGTGGCACATGGTGTGATAAGGAGGACATACAGCAAGGTTGCCTGGTCTGCACAAACTAATAACACTTGGGTTTATGATCATTTCACTGTATCTAGTGATATCTGTCTTTACATCTCTATCACAGGGTCTTCCATCATTTTTCCAGCAACTGCCAATGTCTATAAGATAAAATTGGCTCTTTCGACCGCCTCCCTTTATCACATGAACTGTTAAGCGAAGCTTAAAACTTGGTTTCACAAGTTAATTGTAAAGATGATTATACTTGGTAATCGCAATCAAGTTTAAAAAAAAGTGGATCTCAGCAGCAAAAAGACTCTTAATATAAACATATAGAGATGCATTTCATCTTATAAAACCAATATAAGGTTATCCAGATAAAATATTTAGCTTAATCATAGCTTGGGAGTTGGCGTGTTGCAGGGTTCATTTTCCATACTACATAATAGTATGAGATATTGTCCATTCCTGCCTGTAGATCGGCATCCAAGTCATAACTACCATAGACGCTGCCTGTTAAACTGTTTTCTGACCGTATTTCAAACCACTTATGATATACAAGGCGCTGATTCATGAACCCTTTACCAAAACAGGGGAAATTTCCTTGTGGAGTACGCGGATTTGGACTTACTTTTTCACCATTACGAGGACATGCCCCTAAATTTTGTGTCAAAATTCCCATCGTTCAACATGATCATCCAAAATTGCCATGGTTTCGATCCATCATTAACTTCACACAAGGAACCTAGATACAACTCCTTTTCCACTGCGTACAGGTTTGGGTCAGTGTATGATTTAAAGGCTGGGTTGGGAAATGAGTCGCCTACATGTAATCTATTGTCTGATTCTTGGACTCTTCGAAGTATTTTACACAAGCCAATCAAAAGCGATTTCCCTATTTATATAAAATTGGCTTTCCCTTTGATAGACCATACATTCAATCCAACAGGTTTTTGATGCAACTTAAAACAATATGCCATGGAAACATACAATTTGACTACCGGCATTGGTCTATACAATGCGTGTTTATTTTTTTACATAACATTTGGCCCATGAACACATTAGTATTATATTCTTGTTGAGTAACTATTAGAAAAAGATTGGTCCAATTGGTCTCTCTCTGAATAATTTGAAAAGTGCAATATAAACATGCATTCTTGAAATTAGGTTTTAATTTTTTTTATGTACAAGAAATGTTGAAATTTTTACATATATGATTATATTTAAATTATAGGGAATATTTAAATTCTGATGTTCTTATAATATTGAAAAAAAAAAAAAAAAAAGTCAAAATGTCAAAATGTTCATTCTATTACAGATTGGCAAAGAGCCTTGTGTCAAAAATTTTATGTTATCAACCAACTTTGCATATTTAACAAATCATTATAGACAATAATGCGGAAGAATTTTCAATCATTATCTAGTAGACCTACCTTGCTACGTGCATGTGGAACATGGAAGAAGCTTACATGGTTGGGTGTTGTTCTATGAATGCATTAGTTAAGAGTTTGAGAACATCCTAGCTACAACTTTGCATTGTATATTTTACAATCATTCTGTTTTTTGAGGACATCATTTGAACAATGCACATTCTTTTTGTAGCCTGAAATTTGACAGAATTCTCAATCATTCGAACAATGCATATTAATATGTATGGAAGATACAAGAATTGAGAATAATAGATATTCTTTCAAGGTTCTTGAATCATATATAAAATTATGTCAACAAGGGATCAATAAAAAATGGTATTCCCAATGTACTTATTGTTTTTTTTAGGGAATTGGTATTGATATCAATCATGTGCCTCCTAATACATTTTCCATCAAGGTACCATACATGTTGATATTCATAAATGCATAAGAGATGATATATAAAAATCTTATATAAATCAACTTGGACAAAACCATTAAAACTATTATAAAAAAACACATCACTACTTTTTTCATTATCTTGAAATAAAAGATGGACTTATTAAAAATCCCAAATACACCATTCTTCCTTTTGGATTGAGATTTATTTTGGGACAATCACTAGTATGCTCTCATCAACATTTTATGAAGTCAAATCACTTTATATCACACATCAATGTATTTGTAAAATTTGTAATAAACAATCAAAGTCAAAGCAACATTATGTATATATGTTTCCAATTTATTGTGATATTAATGGAAAGGTTTATTGCCTCTTTAGAGGAAATCATTGCCCTATATGAGATCTTATTCATTATCAAGGTCAAAGATGTGTAGCTCTATTCATTAGGGATATAACCCAACATAGAGTTGGCCTCCTTAAGATTCGTCAACACAACTCTATTTCATTATTCAGATTTAGACTTTTTTCTCCAATCTCAAATTTAGAGGCACAAACATACCCATTAATCTACTTAACAATCATAAGTTGTTAAGAGAGATATCTTAAAAACTTAACTCTTGTGTTTTATGTTAAATATCCCCTTTTTTTATTACAATGTCTTATTTGAAATGTAATTTTGAATGAATTCATTTTAATCTACATTATGGTTGCTGATGTACAATATTATATATTCATATTCTTAACACATAACAACAACGATATGTCGATGATAAAACACAATCAACATTTATGATCATATGAATTCTATTAGTTAGTTTATATAATTTATAAATGATATGATTTAAAATTGATGACCCATCCCTCCTTTTATATTTGTGTGTTATTGTAGACACCTAATTCTAGTACAAGACCCTTCTACATTAGGTATATTTCATGCTTTATCCAATATGTTCTATGTGCATACGTTTAGATATTTTTAGTAGACTTTCATTTTTTTGGGCCTTATGTCATCATCCCCTAACTCAGGTCTTCCTCATAACTTGAATTTGTGTGAACACTTATTTCATATAATAATATATCCATCAGATGAAAATTGTATGAAAACCTAAATATCAACTATTCATTTTCCTTTGTACAATTTTGAAGGCTCTCAAAATGTCCAAAATATTCCTTTAGTGTCTTTTCCTTGGTTAGCCTATATGGCTATCCCCTTAATTTATGAGTCTTTTGTGCCTTGATTTTTCCCTTTTACTATCTTTTAAGTTCAACCCATATGTATATAGGCCCTTGAGGAGTGCGCGTGCACACACACATATACATGCACACACAATGCTTGGTCATTTCATCATTTATATTCTCATCGAACCCTATTATAAGCAAGGTCTCTTATGCTTATTTTATCATGTATTATCAAGAGGTCTTGACATTCAATCAAAGGAGTTAAACATTGATTTAATTTTTCCCTTATATATCTAGTGCCAAGTGCTTGTATCAAATTAAGGTTATATTAAGAGCATGTAGTTGCATTGAATTATCTAAGATATGAGGTGAAGCACTTTATCTCATGGTTGAGATTCCACTCACATGCACGTTATGGCTCCATATTAGTATGGAGGCCCATAAAATACTTGTAAAGTATTAGTGTTGAATGTTGATCTGATATTTATCATATTGGTGCTTTGTGTGTTTATTTACAATATGTCACTGTTTTCACAACCCCTCTTTAGTTGGCATTCCAATCACTTATGGAATTTTCTAATCCAACTCAGAGATGTAACAAGAGGAGACTTATATCAAGTTGCAGTTGAAATGAATGAAATTTTTAGTCAGCTACCACCTTTTTGGGCTACTCATGCAAATCACATTGCTAGGATTTGGTGGAATACTAATAACGCTTTTAATTTGGAGTTGTTAAAAGGTAATCGGTCACATCATCAAATGGAAATGGTGGATTTAATTTTTAAGTCTAATCTCTTATCAGAATTAATTATTTCACAACATGAAATATCATTGAATCCCATGATGAAAAGTTGGTTTGACATGTACTTTGATAGAACTAGTTATGCAACATTCTTGCCAGAGACATTCTTTCGTACATATTACCTTGTGATTATATTTCAACTTTCAATGTGGGAAGGTCTTCATGATAATTGTGTGCAATTGTGGAATTCTCCAGATTCAAATCCTGAATTAGATCTTGAACACATGTTGGATGAACTTACATACTAAGAAGAAATGTGGCGAATAAGTTATTTTCCAACACCATCATAAGAATTTGAGGATGATAGAAATGATCGTGATCATGATGGGTACTACTCGGATTAGTTGTAAACAATTGACATTGGACAGTGGTATAATTTTGTACATGTAATGAAGAAGAAGCTTTCATTTAGTTTCATAATTGTGTTTTGTCTTCTCATGGGCCTCCCTAAATTTAGTGGCCAAAAATTGTGGTCCGGTACGTGGGAATTATGGTAGTGGTGGTCTATGAGGAAATCATTTAAATAAAATTAGTAGCCTATTTTGATACACTAAAGCTCTAATAACTCAATATTGTTTATGCCCTGACCTTACTGTGGGTGATAAGGCAACCTACCATTAAAATTCAATGGGATAAATTGCATCCCATATGGGCTCATATAATTTGTAATGCATACATGTCGTACTAATTTTTCTTGTTTCACCTACTAGCATTTCCTTTCACGCATTGTCCATAAATTAGTCGTATGTCCATACCTCTAATTCAATACATCAAATGATTAGTTGATGGACAACGAGAATATCATGTGGGATTCTTATAAATTCTCTTTTTTCAACCCTCTCCTGATTATATGGGCTTCATAGCAAATTCCTTATTCTTCAACCTTTGTCTTCATTTTATGGGCTTCCTAGCAATTTTTTTAACCCTTTCTTGAAGCTATGGGCTTCGTATCAAAATCACATTCTTGAGCCCGGACCACATGCACATAGTTAGTATGTGCCACTTAAGATCATCTATAAATGCAACTACCTCATGCATGCACTATTTTGTCCATTTCTATGTTTTGATGCATTTATTTTCATATGTTTTATGAAGGGATTTATATTGATTTCAATCTATTTTTTTTTCTTTGCAATACATGGAAATTTGTGTTCACTCAAAATATGAAAATTCCATTTCCAATTCATTCAATAAAATGTTCTCCTTGTAGGTTGCAATAGATGGCAAAAAAGTGGGAAGAAATAATGCACCTTGAATTGCAGAAGGCACACGAGGGTCCCTTTAATTGTAGTTGTATCAAGTGAGCCAATTTTCCTGACATCAATGAGGAAGACTTGTGGGTTGCCTGGGTTGAGCAGGATAGGGTTGATGACTTCATTAAATGAGAATCGAGAAAGACATTGTTCCTTACAAATTTTTATGTTTCACATCGTAAGAGATATTCAGATTTTGTTGGAAAGGATATCAAGATCACCACAGTCTCTGAATATGTCATGTGAGTCACCTTACACTATACATTACAAGCTGGTGTCTATTCAGATGCTATTATATTCCATTTATTTACATTTTATTTTCATCTTGCATGATTATTTATTTGTTCACCACAATCGTGCAGGTACTGGTGTTCATATGGCCCTGATGACTTTTAGGAAATTAATGCCATGCCTAAAGACAAGTCTTTAATGCCCAAGTTGAGAAAGGGTATCCATCCAGGTTGAAGGCATATAAGGTGCAGTTATCATTGTCATTTCAACACATGATACATGGTCTGTAGACCTGATTATGTGTTGCTCACATACAATCAAGTAAAACACATGGACAGTGAGCACAACTATTGCCACGACCAACAATATGAACAATCCAATGGCAAAAAATGTTTTTTGATCCTGACATCAACCCCCAACTTAATGAATGGGTTCACAGAATACTATTGTTAGGAATGTCTGTTGATGCTATCCACCTTAAACATCAAGAGATGGTAAATGAGAAACTCGTATTGTTTAGTGGTGAAATAGAGCGAGATGATTTATTGAGCAAGGATGACATATACAACAAAGAATGATTGATCAAGGAGGAAAAATGTGTGTACAACACTGATGATGCAATAAGTGTACGGGAGTGGGCACTGGCCAATCTTGATAAGTGGTTTTTCTATCATGGATACAATGGGGGAAAGCTTGATGGGGATGGGGAAATCCCCTTCATCTTGGGCATCCAACTCTCACAACAACTAGAATGGTTGTTGAGATTTGGGAAGCATAGCTTATTAACAATGGATGCAATGTTTGGGATGAATGCAATGAGGTATTGTGCCAATTTTTGTAAGAGTAATTGATAATATTAGTTATTCTGATATTTGTAACAAAAATAGTTGTTCTAATGTTTTAATTATTTTCTTTTACAGTTCTAATTATACACACTATTGGCATTTGATTCCAAACACGAAGGTGTGCCCATTGCATGGGTCATTATGTCTTGGTCATGTACTATCGACAAGATAATGGATGCAAATTCTTCTTTAAAGAGTGCATTTGAAAGACATTGAATGGACAATCAGTGACTTCATGGTCGATGATGTTGGTACATAGATAAAAGCTATTAGGTGCATCATCATTATTCTTACATGCATCATGGACTTCATATTTGTATGTTCATAGACACCATCCCCACCTTATTCCATTTACTTATGCAAAACTATTGTGTTATTCAGGGAAACATTAGACTGTGAGGTCTACTTATGCATTTGGCATGTTTATCATGCGTGGTTGAAGAATTTGATAATGATGTCAAACATGTGATGTTTTAGGACTTGGGGTTCATAATGCATAGTTATGTTGATGAGGACATGGATACAAGGGAGTCCAAATTTTTTGTAGAAAGATATTGCTCTTCTCAACCCACCTTTTTTGAATATTGGGAACAACACTGGGATACAGGGTTGGAATGTGGTCACGATGTTGTTAAACACGTCTGTATGCTGGGTAAGATACGAATGCATCTATAAAATCTTACCATTCCCATTTAAAATGTCATTTTCTAAGCACAATAAGGACTTATGCACATTGTAGGGTGGATTGGTTGGTTCACCAACTAACAACATCGATTTACATATATTATTTGTGGCTATAGCTATGTGAGGACACCAGCTTCCACAGGAACTTCAAAGTAGAAAGACATGAAAATATTTCATGGGTATGGGCTTTAAACATCCCAAATTTTCATGTTACCTTCAATAATAGTGACCCTCATATGACATGGTTACAAAGTATGAAAAATGAGATGTTGCATTATCACATCTTCAATGTAATGCCTTCTATGTCAATGTGCAATTTTTCATTTTCAATCCAAGGATATACTTGCAAGCATGTGATAGAGGTGGAGCTGATGAGAAAGATGACAAATTAGGTAGTTGCAGGGGATGTTGCCACAATGCATGATGTTAAGGAGAGCATCAACAACATCGATGTTGAGGGCCATGTAAGTTTTGTTTCCCCCACATATTGTATGCATTGATAACATTGAGGTCATTGTAGTTTGTGTAATACATTTTCATTTCCCAAGTCAAGGACAACAAAGTTCAGATTGAAAATGAGGGACAAGGCATGGGTGTCAGAGATTTGCACATCAAAATGCATGATGTATCAGATATGGATATGCAAAGATCAGGCCATGAACTAGAAGGTGTTGCAACAAATCTGGTAGATGACACTGAAGACCAACTAAGGGGGTTTGATATTGTAAGTCTAGTAACTAGTTGTAATCATATGTTTGTCATATTTTTTGGCATTTTTGATCGGATGCTTTTCACTTTATCAATAGATCTCATATACTACCAAAGTTGATGATGTTGAGACCTTGATATGTAGAGCACGAGAGATATTTGATGATGTTATGTAGTGGATAGAAGCATATAAACTATGGAATTCTTCAAAAACTGTATGGCATAGGTTTACAACAAGGTGCAAAACACCCATAACACCTAATGCCACATCCATTCCAAAAAGTACAAGATGGGCATGAAACTTCCACCCATAGACAAAGAGACTTCATAAAAAATATGAATAGATGCAAATATCATAACATGTCATAGGAGATGACACATTTTCCAACCCCAACTTGTAACAATCCAAAACGACAGGTTTGGGATGATGAGCTTAATAGGGTAGTGAAGCAAGATAGGGGTGGACATAATAGAGATCATGCATCCTGATTGTAACCCTTTGTAGGTTTTAGTAATAAAACAACAATAATAGATGCATGTAACAAACATAAATTCATGTAACAAAAAATAAATTCTATTTTTTAAGGTGAATAGTTGTTTTGGATTGCCCACATATTGTAATATATTGCATAAATGTACTATCTCTTAAAGAATTTTTTGAATGATATTTGAACCCTACCCCAAGGAATGTGGTAAAGATAGCCATTATTTTAAACATAAATCAAATTTATAAATATTATATAAAATAATGATGTTACTGAAACTATATAAATGAAGAATGAAATAGTTCTAAGGTTCATTTCATTCGTTAGTAGCTTTAGTACCTTGTTCATGCTTTAGAAGAGTCTATTTAGTCCTCTTTTTACAGCTACTTTTTACATCAACAACCTTTTGACAACTACTTTTGCGATGGTGGTCCTCTTCAATTATATTAATTTTGTGATGGTGGTCATCCTTTATACCTTAGTTGGAATATTATTTTTACCCAAGCTCTCTATGATTCCCTTGTCTCACCATGTAAATACAAAGAGAGTACCCCTTAGGGGACTAGGATGAACTAAGATGATCAAATGTAAGAAAATATTACCCATTGGGGGATCATAAAAGAATTTAAGCAGTGCCCCAAAACAATAGTATAATGTACATCATCACCAACCACTCTTATGATAACATAAACGTTATCATTATGAGAGTATCCATACAAATGGAACAAAATATGTGTCTCATACCAGTATCTGAAAATCATAAACCAGCTACAATAATCAAACAAAAATGTATTTCAGGATCACCAATTTAACGTCGTGCCCATATAGTAGAGTCGATGATTGAGTTAAGGAAACTCCTCTAGGGCATGTAAACTATGTTAATATATGCTCTCCTGGTCTCTTCATCACATTTTCCCATGTTGGATATAACCCAAATGCACCTTAGATATGTAAAAATATTTGGATATGGCCTAGGTAAGGTGGGAAAATTTATTAGATATGGATATTACAAAATTTGAATTGTATCTTACAAATATTTAGGAAAAAAGTGAAAAAAAATAAAAATAAAAAATAAACCACTCATTCATTATGAAGAGGCGAATCACCTTTTCTCTTAACACACACTATTCTTCGTTGAAAACTTTTTTTGATAGACTTTTGGAATTGTGTTGGTCATTTTGAAGGGATTTGGAAGGTTTTTGTAGCCAATCCTTTGCCATGAAAAATCACTTTTATTATGGATTGTTCCACTAGGATAGCTACTCAGGACGATAAAATACAAGACAACAATTTCGTTTTCATTTGTACTTAAACTTAAAGCACACAATTTTTTGCTATGTTTATATACAAAAATCAATATCTTAAGTTATACAACACTTCAAAGGATCAAATCTACTTTCTTGGGTCTATTTGCATTCCCTTCACCTTGCCCAATAGGTTAGATTTTTTTTTCTATCCATTTCTTGCATGAAACTATAGAAACTCAAGTGACTGTCTATGTAAAACAAGGTAGACACTATTATGAGAGGGTTTCCATGTTCATATCTCATTAAAATGTCTTCTAAACCCTACCTGGGTTATACCATAAGGTTCACCCACCTTTATATATCTTGAAACTCACACTACATATGACTCATTCACCTCTAATAATCCCTTACACCTTGTTTTATCTATTGACCATGCATAACATTATAACGTACAGGTCTATAACTACTACATATATCATTTGATTCCTTTCAAACCTATTATAATGCATCCAATGGGTTCATAATATTGTTTATTATTGGAATCATCTCCTCAAACTGTCCATTCAATGTTTACTTAGCCAAGACAATAATCAAAGCTTTATCTTCCTCACAATGCGATTGTGTCCTTAAGATAGAGTACACCCTATTATAGGTGTTATAACCTAATTGTCTTCAAATCATATCCTATACTATTTTAAGGCTTTACCAGACATTCCTCTATATTCTAACACAATAAAGATTCATTATGATGGTGCTCATTCTTTCCTCCAATGTTATTCTCCATGTTGAAATGTTTCTCCCTTATCTACCACTATGCTCAAGGTCCTTTCATTGTAAATAGGATATGTATTTTAATAACCTCTACACTTTGTCATGCCACCATTTTAGTAGGTATTCCATTCACCCAAGTATATTTTCATTAACATTTAAAGCTGTTCACCCAAGTTTCCTTTCTCACATGTTTCTTGCATTTGGAATCATCTTACTCAATTACTCAGGGATCACAATGATCTTCACAATGAATCTTACTTGTTTGTTTCACTTAAAATAGTTTGTCCAAAGCTTGATTTCTTGACTATAATCATAATCCTACCACCCTTACAAATGTACACAAAATCCAAGCACACATATATTGCCTTGAAGGCTCACTAAACAATATACATGTATATAAAGAACAATTCATTTATCTTGAATAAAAAACATCACCATTAACACTTGTTTTCATTTATAGGGCTAACAATCATACAAAATAGTCCATCAAGGGTAGACTATGTAAAAAGGGTAAAGTTGGATATGACTATGTCAAATGTTTCCAGGAATATAATATGCATTCATGAGGTTATGAGCACTTTCCCAAAGTTACTCTCAGGATCTTAATCTCTTCTAAATGTTGATAAGACACAAAAAATTCAATGTCTTTATCCATTCTCACACTCATGTATTTATTTTGTCTTGAAATAGGCAACGAGGTACTAGTATGTGCAGATAGGGTTCCTTTGTTCAAGATGGCTGTATATTATCACTTTGTTATTACCTTTTTATAAACAACTAATCTACTCCTTCAATGACCAATTATTCTATACATCATTCCTTTCATCTAAACCATACATCACTTTGTGAGAAATAACCTTGCACTTTCAAATTGACTATCATAGTCATAAGTGAAACAGGGTATAAGGACTCACACACTAGTTAGTTCCTTCTTAGGCAACCTTGTTAGGTCTCAAGGACCAAAATTAGACTTAGGTTCTAAAAAAACATTATCAAAGCATGGATGGTATTTGAGTATCATAATATACCTCTATACACCCATTTCAATTCTTGGAACACCCCTTGCCTTTGTGTTCTACACACAATCCTTACTTTGTCTTCATAAGGCTTGTAACCTTTTTTTGGACATTTCTCCTTGTTGGGAGTATGTAACAAACCTTCTCCAAGAGATGATGACCTTTTCAAGGACCCTTTTGGGCCATACAACTTATACTTATCTTGCTTGACATAACTCCCAAGACACAATATACTTCCTTCTACCTTATTTTATTGTGAACAAGGTGATGACTATGTAACATAATTTGATCCTTCTGCCAGGGAACTGAGCAAAAAATGCTTGATATCAACCATATACACACTATTGAATATCACCACATTTCATCTCCATTATAATCATACTTACCTCATGATGTAGAGGAATTAGGGAGAAGTCCTCATTAACATCATAATCTGGTTCTCTGTCCTTGAGTGATCACAATCATTGACTCTGAGCTGTCCTCGATTACCCTTGCATCATACTAGTTTTTCCCCTTTTTACACTATTTTTGTTGGTATAGTTCTTTAATTTCTAATCCTTGGGATGATTTATACCTTATTGACATTATTATTCATGTCACATGACCCCAAACCTACATTCCATAGTTCATAACATTCATTTTCTTAACACACTTAGTCTTATACCTTCACTTTGTATTTCACTAGGTCACCACCTTATAGCTTGCAAGGGTCAAATATTGGTTAAGGCTTAAAGTAATAAATATTTGGTTTTAGATAGTATTGAATGATCTTATCACACTTTCCTTAGAAAAATTTAAAGGCTTAATCAGTCTGTTCAACTCCCTTTTGTATCTCAAGTCACATTGCCTGTATCCTATTCCTAAGCAAATGATTCTTGGTTTCATAAATCCAAGCACATTTACCAAGATGTCATTAAATTTTTGAGCTTTATTTACACCCCCTAATATGTGGTTAAATATTCATCTTCAAACTCCTTTCCTTTTTATCACTTCCTTTATAACACACCCTTCTCTATGGCTTAATTAGGTCTTTTCCAAACACTTTACTGTAAATACCATACTTATCCGTACTTGCTCAGTCCAAAATCACTTTAATCATGTAAATAATATCATATATGCCAAGATTAGAAAAATTTAGAATTTTTGGACAGTTGCATCTCTCAAAAACACTAAAACCCTAATTTTAGGGTTTCATAGGCCTACACAGACCTATGGGCTTGTAAAATTCATTTTCTTGAGAAATAGGTCATTTCAGAGGCTCAAATAAACTTTGTAAACATTTTTTTCACCTTTTTCATATTTTTCATTGGGTGTGATCCTTTAATTTTGTCCTAACCACATTAAATATCAACTTTCTCAGTTGACTGGGCATATTTGTGGACTGTGTATAGTAGGGTTAGTGCACTAATACATTACAATGACCCTTAATTGAGTCTTTAAAATATTCACAACTTATTATGCCTCTTTGAAGAAAAAAACATTATTATAAACCATTATTAGACTTCTATATGAGAGAAATTGACTTCCATACATTAATTATGCTCCACTTTGTAACATGTAGGTCTTCTAACAATAATAGGGTTATGTATTCACGTGTCAAGTGTTTCACAATGCTTCTATAGGATTTCAAACCTATTTTTATAAGAAGGATGCTTAACCATACCAATCCTTCATTTATTCAATTGACATGACAAAGAAATAAGTCTTATCTCTCTATACAAGATGACTATCAACCCAAACAGGGCTCTCACTGACCCTTTTCTCTGCCATATCTTGTAATTGGAAGTCATTAATTATTTGGAATCAATTAGTTTAATTAAAACAAGCATTCACTCAATAACTATGGTTTCAATTGGTTCATAGTATATTCCCAAGAAACAAGTAACCCTTTCTCTCTTGATAGACATAAAGTAGGGCATAACACAAAATACCACATTTTAGCTTCTAAAAAAGTTATTTGAATCCTTCAACCTATTCTAAGTCATATGAAGGACCTATTTTGATTTCAAAATAGTGTTATTAGTTACTAAATACATTTGGACTATGAAAACCAAATAACACACCTTATTTGACAACTTAGTCCCTCACTAGGCAATAAACAAAACTCTCTAATGCTGAGTTATTTCTCAACTGTGATATATTTTCAATGCAACCAATAACATATAAAAGGTTCTAGGGACGAGTTATAGACTTGAGGATATTATTCAAACATTCTCTCTGTACTCACCAACATGAATATGGTCATGGCCTCAAGGGCTTGTTCAAAGTAACAAGAAACTGGTTCAATCATATACATTGAAAGGAAACTCATACCTTTGAAACATGTATTCTTTGCACTCAAACCTATAACAAACACATTAAAAACCTGCATATGGATTCATGGATCCATCGATAAAATTCATAATGAATCTGACGTAATATTAAACAGATAAGGGCATAACAAAACTCATACATCTTTCTTTATTCAATAAGCATAATGATTAACTACAATTTGTGATATATTTTTTAAAATTATCACTAATTAATTTTTGTAATTATATGACAAGTGGCATTAATTCTACATGAAGAGTTTTGTATTAATATGAGAGGAATTCCATAAATTTATATGGAATAAATTAAATGTACTGGATCGACTCAATGCAAAGTGACAAACATTGCATAAAGTCTCGTGCAATGTGGCCAGGACCATCAATTAGAGGAGGCTTGAAACCACAACAAATTTCACACAGCTTGATGGATTGAATCAGGTCAATGTTTTCCTACACTAAAATATGGCGTACCCTACCTACCACATTTTGATGGTGAGCTATGAGTACATGGCACTCATAAACAGGCTTGATAATGATTTCTACATATAATACTCATATGAATGGCCACAAGATGATGTTGTTTTACTTGATGAATGGGGTACTCCTGGTGCCATTCCAACATATCTTAGGCCCTTCTTGGAGAATTTCTTGCTAGTTAAGGTGTCTAATAATCTGAATGTCTATGTGCATCTAGATCAAGTATGAAATATTTTCATTGGTGTAAAACTACCTTTCAGAGTATGTTTCAAACTATATAGTGTTCAAAATAACCTATTTCAGGCATCCAATCTTTGTTCGATGTAGCCATTTGCTACATTATGGAAGAGATACATGATCTCCCACACCACAAACTTTTCTCTCATACAATCAGGCCAGAGTATTTCAATAATGGAACTGTTATTTTTTTACATGCATGTTCTAGAGGATGAAAGTGATGATGACTACGATCCAATGAATGAAAGTGACAGTTCTGAAAGTCAATAGAATAATTTTATAAAAATATTTTTCAATATTGACAAATGGTTTAATTTAATGGTAAAGAATGTACATATTTATTGTTGATCTTGATGTTGATGTTAGTTGTTGTTATTAATGTTAGTTGTTATTATTGATGTTGATGTTAGTTCTTGATGTTGATGTTTCATTATTGATGCAGACAATAAGCTACTTATCTCATACTTTGCCTTGTTTTTAATTGCATTTCTTTGCAAAAGTTCACTAATTCATTGCTCACTATGTGGTTTATGGTTTTTTAACATATCTTTAGGTTCAAGGTATCTAAATAAGCTCTTTGAATGTGTTTTTAGGACCTGAGGGTAGTCAAATTAATCGTACTCTCTTCATGTGGGGTTTCAAAAGGATTTTCAATTTTAATAAGGTCTGTATGGTTATAAGACACCCCTTCAATCCATTAGATTTCCACACTTGAGCCTCCATTCAACTTTTCAATGAAGATCTTTGCCTCACTGTATATTCAGACTCTATCAACAGGTTTTCCAAGCTCTATCTCAAGGTTTTGACTTCACACAAATGTTTACAAATGCTATCAAATGTTGTAATGCCTTTGAAGAAAATCCTTATTCTTATTCTTATTCTTTAAGTAATGATATCAATATTTACCTAGTTATCATATGGTTATCTAAGCTTTGATCTTGTTTATTAGGGGTTTCATTACCCTCTCTGCATTTTCATTAACTCACAAAAACTTTCCAAGTTTATATTATCCTCTCTTCACAAATCTGCCACTCAGTTCATAGTCCTTGTGGCCCTATTTTTGGGATTTTTGATTTGGTACAGAATTGTAGCTTCTCCAATTTGAAAATAGACTATTTATGTAAATGCCCTTTTCCAATATCTAACTATCCTTACAGTTTCATAACCCAACCCAGTCTCTAAAACTCTTTGCTAGACTTATTTTGCTCAATGTTACCTTTCATTAGGTCTCTTAGGTCAATTTTAGCACTTATTTATACACATGTATCTATAACAGTATAGATACATACTCCTTGACCCTAAAACCCATAAAATATGTTAGAACACTTCATAATTCAAATTCCCACCAAGTTTATTTGATTTTTGATAGCTAGAACGATCTCTATCCTTCAAACCCTAGGTTTAGGGTTTTCCTGTCTCTATCTCAGCTGAGAGGGCTTAAATTACATTTGCTAACATTTTGATGAGTTTCATGGACTTATAAAAAGTTACTAAGGTCTATCTTTTCATCTATCACATCTTATAATCATTAAATGTTGTTATCTAATCCATTGTCTAAGATTTACATATCAAAATCTATTTGACTATGTCAAGAAATTGTGAGTTTACAGGTTTGTATGCTTGTAAAGGTTGAAAAAGACACATACAATGTAAAAAATTTGGTAAAAATAACTTAAATCTCATTCAAATAACTTACCAAGATGCCAAAAAACACTTAAACCTTGAGTCAATGATCGTTTCCTTCAATGAAATGCACACAGTTCAGCTTTACATTAACTGCTATAGGAAACAAGCCTATCTCGACCCCGTTTCCATGACGAGGAATTATTAGATAATATTCAAAGAGTATAGTTTTAAAAAACTACCAAGAATATTTGGAGAAGGATGAAAATATGATTTCAACATCACTGATCTCTTAACAATTAATATATTGTTTGCATATAAGAGAAACAACACCCAAACAAGGGTCTATAAACATAGTCTTCATTACAAATAATTCCTTTTTAATTCTTGAAACCTGTATTCTCAGATATGTTCATTAAAATACCTTGGGAATGTATTGTCAAGCTATATATTCTTCAAATCACATTTGGAAACTATTACCAGTCTCAGTCTTCATTAACAAAACACTTATACTCAGCCACAAAAGCAATTACTCAAAACAAAGAATATAAGTTTGTAACAATTTTTCTATGGATTTCTCTCTATTATTTATCTCTTCCACATTCAAATGGAATAACAATCTAATCTTTATAAATATCTCCAAACTCCTAGAAGAGGACACATAAATGAATCTTGATTTGCCTTTTCCCACTTAGAGTTTTTGTACCAGAAAGATTGCATTATGACTTGATTTTCACTATATGACATATCTATCAACATAACAATAGAATCATAAACATTTATAAACCTCTTACAATGCCTAAACACTTAGATACACTTATCATATATTTCCACCTTCCAAAATTGCACAAAAGTTCATAGACAAGACTTTAATAATATTGAAATTTTCATATAGTGCTTTTGGCAGGAAATTGATCACAAAACCAAAATTGAACTATTTTTGAAACAAATGTAACTACCTAAGGTACCTATCAATAGTAATTTTTAAGACATTTGGCACCTTGGCACAAGTTCCAAGGTTGATTGACCATACAAATGACCTATGCATATGTGTAAATGTGTCAACTGATGTAATTTTTATGCTTTCCAAATCATTTGATGTTATTTGATGTTGATGTTAGTTGATAACTTTTTGTGATGTTAGTTGATGTAATGAATAAACAAGGAATTTATCCATGTAAGTTGATGTTCTTGAGCTATATTGAGTGGTTGCGAATCATGTATATTGCCCTTAAAGGCCATGTATTTGTTCATCTTTATGTGGAGTTACAAGTTGAATAATTGGTGGAGACAACCAATTTAGGGTTGTAGGTTACACTCATAAAAGGAAGATATTAGAATGTTTGGTTACAAATTAGAGTTGGAGTTTAGTGTGGCAAACATCAGTGTATAGGTTGAGAAAGTAGAAACCTTCGTATAGAGTTGTGATAATATAAGTAACAATTTGAGTCTGAGGGTAAAATGGACCATTGAATCCTTAAGGCCCTATAGATTATTGTCTTAGTCATTGAATGAGGTAATCCTTTGGCTTTAAGACATCAATACACTATGTGATGAGATGAGGATTAAGAGATGAATATGTGGTTCATATAGAGGGGAAGATTTGTTATTTGAATACAAGAGATGTAGTGAGCTTTTATTCATAGTTCACAAAAGGATCAACTCTGTTACATAGTCTATAACCCCTATTTTTGTAGATTTTGGAATGGATATACATTGGAAGAGAGGTAAGATCATTATGCTAGCAAGTTGTTGATGTGAATAACTAGGATAGAAGATCTTAATGATAATTCTTGAAAGAAAGAGACCCCAGAATGGAAGTTGATAATATGCAAGCCCTGTTTCTATACTTGCATTATTGTTTCATGACTACAAGGATTGATCTTTGAGAGAATCCATATGATCAACAAGTTATTGGTTTCTAAGACATGTTGGTAAGTTCACTGTGGAGGTTTAAAGTGGTTTATAATCTCTTTTTGGTTGAAACATTATTGTTGGTTGTCTAACAGGGACACAATCCTTTAGGAAACCCTTGTAATCTGCACAGTCCAAGGGAAATTGAGTTAGAACGTGTAAACAGAAGATTGGATTTTGGTTTTCAAATGTTGGAGGAGTTGCATTAGGGTAAGACCATCTTTATACATTCAAGACACACATACCATCTTTTATGAACATTCATAAATAATCCAGCCTATATGTTACAGGATCAAGCAAGTTTACAATTAATAGAAAAAAGTCATGGCTCCAAAAATGCATATAAACTATGTAATTACTAGTCATTTTTGCTCAATTTATATTTAAAAATAAAAAATAATCCACATGATTAGAAAAATCTGGAAAAATAAGTCAGGAAGCCACTCGAGGGACTTTAAAAGCCATGATGACATAGCCTATATGCTTATCAATAAGATGACATAGCATATTTTCATAAGAAGTCAATTTGTATTTTTTTGGTTAAATAACTTTTAAACACAATCGTCTGTTTGTTCATAAAAGACTTAAATACACAAGATGAAGTAAGCAACTGGTGGAAAATAAACATTGATTTTGTAGATTAAAATGTGAATAAACATGTGTTCAATTGATTTCCATCCAAAGTCATAAGCATACATCATGTAATCCCAGACACGAGTCATTGCACACAACTAATTAACATTTTTTGTGCATGGAATACCACATCTATTGGGAGACTTGCCATTGGATTGTGCAAAGAAGATATCGAGCTTTGCCTTCAAATCTACAGCTGTTGCTCATATATGACAACTATTCCTTCGTTCTTGATTTGCATCACACAGTCTCCACCCTTGCATCACAAAGTGCTTTTGTGTAGGCATGGGCAGCGTGTAGATTGACAAACTTTATTTTAGTGTCCATCTTCTCATCTATTAGTGTGAGAAGTGCATGGTGCAACTTCTCGACCTCTCTGGTCTTGTCAACCAACATAGTTTCCAACTTGATAACTTTTGCCCTTGTACTATAAAGAAACTCAGTAAAAAACTAGTTTTCCCTCTCAAGTGATTGTTTTTTTACAACCTCTAGTGAAAAATGCAAACCAAGATGTTCTTCTGCACCCATTGCATTATAGGATATCATCCTCACAATGAGTTCTTCCATGTCCTCGGGTAATTGGGTAGTCACATTCTCTTCTAGATTTGGGACTTCATTTATAAAAAATACAATACACATGAATGTCAATGATAGCATTCAATATTTTTAGCATTGAAAAGCTAAAAAAAAGCTAGACATAAATGAGGGTTCATGAGAATATTCAAAAGTTAAGAACATCCATTTTTTTATAATTATGAATAGTTCCCTTACACAAAGTGTTTTCTAACTTAAATGAAAATAATGAAATCATTATATTAGATTGTGAAATCTTTATCTGTGGCATGGGCATTTTGATGTATTGGAGTGTTGCCCCATTCCTTTGCGCCCCTCCTCCCATGCCACAAACTGTAGGCCATAGTCATCGATAGTTGTTGTGTCAATTCCCTGAATAGAAAAACACATAATATGAGATAAAATAATGTTAGAGAGACAAGTCATGCAAAAAAATATTATATTTCACTCTTCCCCACCACAATTATTTTTATATAGACATAGAGACATGCAAACATGTGAACTTTGTCACCAACATGTGAAAGAATGAAAGGAGAATAAGGTATACATGTGAAGATGATAGATCACCAATCGAAAACGTCACATACCATACATGTAAAAAATATATGATGAGTACATGGGAAAAACATTACATCATTCAACCATGCATGATTGTGAAACACATTGGTAAATGCAAATTAACCACCAAAACATTGCTTGAATTGTACATAAACAAAACACTACATATCCAACACAAACCAGAAATGAAACACTTGTATTCAAATCCCCTGTCCAAATAATATGTTTGACCACACATCAAATATGTCAAATATATTATAACAAAATGTATGTATATAAATAATAGTGTCTAAGGCAATAGATACAAGGCAATATCAATGTTCATGGCATGGCCTTTAGGACTCTTAAAATGGATAAAGAAGTGGAAGTGGTCAACCACATGAATGCACACATATGCATGTCACCCTGGACACCTGCATTTCAAAATGTGCAGTTTAGAAATCTTGACAAAATGCAAGAATAAGACACCAACATGAAGAATAATCTTATCGGTTTTAGTAAATAAGAAGTAACTATCATACCTCCTAAACATGGTCCATCCATGCCTATGACTGCGTCAACTTGTCTCCACCAAAATCCTATATGCAATAACAATATACATCACTATGAAAATATGTAATGACAAGGTTGAAAGAAAGGTACAAAGAATAAACATGAGTGAATATAATAAGTAGTCATCGTAAGAATTATAATATCAATTTGTGAGGCAACCTTTTATGCACACTTTCATTTGTTACACCCCCCAACAAACATATCTACCATTCCACAAATGTATTTCTCTCAAAGGAATGTGATCCTCATCACTAGAATGGGCTTGAGGGTCATCCCTCTGTAATTGAAATGGTGGTTGGTATAGAAATATCAATTTTAATATTGAGTACGCTAAATTGAACTTGACATTAACTTCATGAAAATCAATGAATATAATGCATTTAGCTAGAGGTCCATTGTTGCATGCACCTTGCTATTGCTCCACTCGTTCTCTTTCTCACTCCACTTATTGATGATATTTTCTTTGTTGAATGTAGGTTTCCCTTCTCCATGCTATGTTTTCATTCAAATCATATACATCGATTTCATCTTTGATAGAATTCAAGGTCATCTCACTGATATAACATAACTCAGACACATCCTCCCTAGCCATCTATCATCTTTTCAGCCTATTTATCTTGTTGATGCTTTGATTTTTTAAGAGTCAATCTATTAGCCTCCTTTCTTTTTGCCTTTTGTTGATTTCTCTTCCCTTAGGCATACATTTCCCACTTTTGGCATGCCAAGGGGCCTGCTTGAAATGGATTGCCGACCATGAATCTTACGATGGTGAGTGTTAAGCTTATCTTGTGACCAAAATGGATGGCCACCATCAGCTCTAAATGTGTTGGTTGGCCCCAACAAGCAAAGGTGCACATTCCACCTCACAATACCCCAATCCTTGATTTTGTACTTCCCTACATACTGTCATTCAACAAGGAAGGGATGTGAGGTTAAGTGCATAAAGCAATAAACAAAGTATAATGTCATCAAACACAATATAATGTTAAAAACATAAAACAATAAACATAAGATAACATCATCAAAGACAATCAAATGTTTTTACAACATTTGGGTCCTCCTCCATTTTAGATTGTGAAGCGTCTGGAAGCTAATCACCGTCATCAACATCCTCATCATCATTGTCATCGAGATCATATAACTTCACCTCCTCCTACCACATAGGTGGACATATACATGTGAGTCTAATTCCAAACATTTATGGAACAAAAAACATGGGGCTATGAGCATGTCAAATGGAAGAGAGACTAGAAAAAATATGCACATTCATAGGGATGAAGTCATTATACAGGTGACTATTAGCCATGTCTACGTGGCTTTGATCCACCCCTTACAACTAAAACACAAAATAAAAACCACATAGAAAAACACATGGTCTGTCAAGAAAATTCTAATCTTGATTGTTCAAAGAGGGAAGAAAAAAAACATTATTTAACATTAGGAGCAATAAAAAATTAAGGGTAGAAAAAGGTTCCCATATGTCTCTTGAGAAATAGTCATTGGATGCTTTGGGGACACCTTCTTCACCTTTGATCTACTCCACCCCTCCTCCTACAGTATTAAAAAAAATATAACATATAAAAATAGGGATGCATGATTTTCAATTATTGAGCATGGAAAATGAAAGAGAGAGTACAAAAAATATGTAAATTTGTAGGGATAGAGTAATTATGTAGGTGACTATCAGCCACATAAACACGGCTCCTCTCTACCCCTCCCAACTAAAACATAAAACAAAAACAACATAGAAAAATGCATGGTGTGTCAGTCAAAAGTATTTTAATTTTGATTATTGTAAGAGGGAATAAAGAAACATTATTTAACATGAGGAGCAATCAAACATTAAGGGCAGCCAAAGGTTCCCATACATCTATTGAGAAACAATGATGGGGCACTTTGGGGACACCCTATTCACCTTTGGTCTACTCTACCCCCTCCTATTGCAGTATTAAAAAAGGGCATGTAATAAATCAAAAAAGGGATGCATGGTTTGAAGATATTTAGAATTTTACATATGCAACAAGAACATTAAAGTAGGCATTAAAAATACACAGACTATCAATAAAATTACCTATGTTATCCCCTTGTTTGCATCTTTATTGGGTAAAGATTCCATCTTGCACTAGGATTTCACCCCTGGTTGTTCACGGGTAGGGGATGGCTGTCTCATAATAGAGGGAATACCATCCCCAATTGTTGATCCTCCATATAACTTCCTCCTTTGATCTTTGAGGGGGTGAGGGAAATGTCTAAACTAAGCAATTACACGTAATGAGGGCTTCTAACCAACTTATTTTTCCTAACATAATGCATGTCACAACATGTTAGCATCAACAAAAAAATAATACAACTCAAATTCTTGTTTGATTACAATAGCTGAAAATGCATACCATTTGTTCAGTCTCAACATAAAATTCTTTAAGGCAATCATCTAATTCCCACTCATCCATCTTAAATCTATAGCAGTTAACATTCATAGTATTTGTTGCCAACAAACAACAACTTGCATTCAAATAAGTCAAAAATATGATTTACAATACTAACCCTTACCAATGAAATGCTTATAGAAATCATTGTAAAGGTCACCATGAGAGTACAATGGTGTACCGACAACCACGGTAATCTGACTAGTTTGCAACATAATGTAATAGTCAAAAAATAATTAGGCCAACCACTATTCATGAAATTGACACCCTATATTGAAAGTATATATTACGAGCCTCCAACAAGGAAATGTACATATGAGAAGACATTACATTTTATATAGATAGTGTGACATTCCAAAGCAGAGATTATATTTTCACATTATAAAAACTTAACATACCAATTCATTTGGAAACAATCTATATAATATGGCAATGCCTCATGTGGTGATTCAAGGACAAGCTAAACAAACCTTTTTATGTAGTAGATGAGATAGAGAAAATGTAATGGATACATTACATTTTGAAAACTTTAAAAGAACCAAAACATGCCTGTTGTAAATTTCAAAGGTTAGCAATAATATTTTTGAAGCCTTGAATATCAATTCCATGGAGATTGTATGCAAAAAAATTAATTTCAGTTGTAGCTTCTAAAAAGATGTTGATGGCAATATTTAATATGCTCACTGAACATTCTGAATGAAGAAGTCAACAATAGTAAGTATACATTGCATAGTACAATGGGAGTATTACAAACACAAACATGGATAAACGCACTCTTACTTTGTTGAAGTCTGCACAAATACATGAAATATGATAATAATAACACTTTCAATGTACTTAAAAGCACACATACATGATGACCCCATCACAAATAATAGAGTACATTTAGGCACTTGCAAGCATAAATACACAGGAAATGGTGAATAAACACACAAGAATTAAAAATAAAGCTGAAGAAATTAAAGCTTAGACAATACTATAGAGGCTCTTATATACCCTACAATGGGAGTACAACAAACATGGATTCATACACTCTTACTTTGTGGAAGTATGGACAAACACATGAAACATGATGAGAGTAACACTTTCAATGTACTTAAAAGCACACATACATGATAACCCCATCACAAAGAATAGAGTACATATAGGCACTTGCAAGCATAAATACACATGAAATGGTGAATAAAAACACATGAATTAAAAATAGAGGTGAAGATATTTGTTGTCCCCGAAAAATGTCATTCATTTTTGGGACAACCTATGGACTATTTTGACCTTGCACAGACCAAAATTGTCTCTTCCCTTGTCAAAATTTGTCCTGAGCATTCAAATTCCTCATTTTTCAAGCTTCTCAGTTTCTACGGACTTCGCAGAAGGAAATATACAGACTCAACATGCTTGAAATTAACAAGTTCAAAGGGTTCGATGGCTTTAATAGGTAAATTCCTTCGAAAGAGCAAGTTTCTAACACTTATACATTTTCAGGCTCATTTCGATTAGATGGTTTAAAGGAGCGCGAAAGAAAAAGACGAGCGAAAGCTGCAAAAGTGTCATCTACCGAGACACATTATGATTTCCTTCTCAAAGCAGTAGAACATGCCACGTGTCCCTTGTAGAGTTTTACGAAAAGCAACAAGTGGTAGCTACGGAAGGTTTCAATATCTTTTTTTTGAGGCAATGAAATGTGCCGCATGTCATCTACAAAGCTCAGTGGAGGCTACCAAGTGTCAACAGTCACTGTATCTTCCTTTGGTTTCATTATCGAGTAAAAATTGTGGCGGGCCCCGAGTGAGTTGCTAAAAGAATAAGCGGAGCGCTCCAAGTGTCATCCTCTATGTGATTGTTAAAAGCAATGAAAGTCACCACGTGTCCCTAGGAAGACTTGGTGGAGGCCACCAAGTGTTGACATCCATAGTGATTGAGTAAGGACTGTGGTGGACCCTGGGTAAGTCATAGGAATAAATGGAACACACCAAGTTTAATCATCTGCATAAATCCAAATGAGTCCTGAATGTTTCTATAGCATTTCTAGAGCTCAGTGGAAGCTGCCATGTGTCATCTCTTGCATGACCCTCAAAGGTTTCTAAAAGCTCCTATAAGTTAGTTGGATGCTACCAAGTGTCCTCACCTATTTCGTCAGAAGATGCCACGTGTTACTTGTTAAAAGTAGCAGAATGTGCCACAGGTCAAAAATGGAACACTCCCAATACAGAGACGCAGAGCCAAGGAAAGATTTCCTTCAGACAAATTGTTCAAAGGAATTCTTTCAAACATTTTGTTCGAAGGAAATAATGGAACCATAGCCCGCTGAAGAATGAAAGCCTGGAGGCCACTCGAAGGATCCCAAAGGGTAGATACCCTTGCGGGAGGCTCTTGCCGAAGGAAAATAGGCCTTTCCCAAGACCTCGAAAGGATTCTTCCCCTTCAGGAAGGACAAAATGAGAATGTTGAAGGAATTGCCGAGGAGATTGACGGGCCTGCAAACGTCAAATTTGTGGCAATAAAATAGCCGTTTATCCTTGCAGACTTAAAGGCAGACCTGAATGCGTTTAAAGGCCTAAAGACCAAAGCCAAAAGGGAAGACCCACTGATGATAGAGCTGAAAGAGCCAGCAAAGGGAAAAAAAATAGCCAGAGGGCCCAAATAGTAGTAGGAAGAGACAAAGAGGGCAATATCTATAGTAGTTATTTCAGTAGCTAAAACAGTGCGCAAAGATAGATATTTGGGCTTGCAAACATTGAAAGCGCAGCCTGTTTATCTCCCTTAGAGTAAAGGCAAAATGGATAGCTGCATAGATATCAGGTGATAGAATAAGTGACTCAGGCTTAGGATAAGATATTCAAGATGAATCAACATGCTACAATTAAGGCAGTCGCCTAGTTTCAGCATGGCCCTCTTTGATAGAACCAAAAATGCATTTAAGGTATTAATGCACAGCATGGGCTGCTCCATGGGACAAAGCGCCAAGCCTTCCTTGGCCTTTATATATTGTAATCTCTAGGTTTGTTTTAAGTGAGACCTCTTTATTATTAGAAGCAAAACTTTGCCCAAATTGAAAGGCATTACTGAGACTTTGAGCTTAGATTGTTGTTCATATCTCTTTATTTGAATCAGAAAGCAAGTTACTTTTAGACTTTGTGCTATTATAGCTTGTATCATTCTAGGAGATTGCTCTTATGTCTATTTCTTAAATGTATTCTTGTTTATGAAATTTAACAAACAAAGCTAGCAAAAGTGATAAGGAAGGTGTCCTGAAGCCAGCTACTTTCAGACTTTGTGCTGTCATAGTTGTCTTCAGTGTGTGTTTATTTTTTGTTTCTATGTACAGGACCTTGGGATGACTTTGTGCCCCCATTGTTCTTCGTATCTCACTCTTGGCAAGTCAAGGTGGAGACTTTGTGCTACATCTTAGATTGCTGGTTACTCTGTACTCTGTTACCAGTTACTTATCCTTCTTGAAAGAACTCCTGCTGTTCCCTGTAAGAAGACTTCTGAAAGAAGAGAAGTGCCTTTAGTATTTTCACCAGGATTTTCTCCTTTGTTTGTGAACATCATCTCTGAAAGAAGAGAGATGAATGGTGTATCCTACCCCTGTGTGTTATTTTCAACTTATATAAATAGTATATAGCTCCTGCATATTCATATGGAACCTCCCCTTGATGAGATGAGAGATTTGTCCCCTGTTGATGTAGTAAAACTGCACACCTGGCCGACCAATCTCCCTATGCTATGGTTGAAGAGACCTATTTTGCTCACCAGTTAGCTGGTTGAAAAAATATTCACCCAACAATATTAAGTGACTCCACCAGGGATGGACGTGTAGTCTAAAGCCTCAAGTTTCAAATTGAAGCAGTCCCTACCCTTATCCATTATAGACTCTGGCGACTCTGTTCTGTGTCTTACCCACTATCATTATAGCCTTACCATCTTCCTCCACCTCCATGCCAACTAGGAAATCATGCACAGTTTGAAGTCTCAAGTTTCAAATTGAAGCAGTCCCTGTCCTTCTCCATTACCAGGCAAAGCATCCATTTTTGCTATTAGTAGAGCTTTGTCAATACATACTCCACCCAAATTTGTTATCCCACTTTTTCATAATCAAATCATGGTAGTTTGAGGCCCCTGGGGTAACTCTTTTGGTCCATTAAATTTGAATCCACCCCTACATGAACTTCCACGCAACTCAAGAAAGAACTTTTCCAAATTCTTTGGTGATGGGAGAGTTCACCCTGATGAACACATTGCAGCCTTCAGCATAGCTTGCGGTGTGATAGGGGTGGAATTTGAGGATGTGGCAGTTATGATTTTCATGGAAACGCTATAAGGTGCCATTGTAGACTGGTTCTAACATTTGCAAGCTAGATCAGTGACTGACTGGGACACACTTAAAGCCATGTTTGAAGCCAAGTTCAAGCCTACAGAAGATGCACATGCTTTGCTAGCCCAGCTTACACAAATGAAGAAGGAACTTCATGAACCCATGAGGGATTTCATAGCAAATTTTGACAAGCTGAGGAATCAAATTCCTATCATTGCTCAGTCCATACCTGAAAATCTCAAATGCTTCTTCATCAACTCACAACTGCCTGAAGTGAGTTTTCTGTTGAGACGTGCTGGCCACATAGACCTTGAGGCTGCTCTGGCTACTGAGGTAGAAGATGACCTTATCTTGGTAGAAAAGATAAGGAGAGATCTAAATAGAGTTAAACCCTCTTCATCTTCTGAATACTCACCCACAACCACCACTAATCAAATGGTGCAAAAGCTGGCAAATGAATTGCTAGCCTTGAAAAGGTAAATGGCACGAGGTATGTCTTCTGCTCCTTCATAAAGAGATGTACCAAGGAGGACATTCCCCAATCAGTTATACCAAGGCGATGCTATCAGAAAACAAGGGTAGCCAAATCGTCTTCCTTCTCCACAGAGGAACCTTGCCCTTGAAGCATCTCTAACCAACTCAACAGTTGGATATCTGGAAATAGAACATGATTTCTCTTTCCAACCTGAGTTTGAGTAAGAAAATGATGTTGATCTCTTCGTGGAGGATCAAGAAGAATCAGTTGGCAACTCTCACATTAGTTTCCTTAATTATCAGGATGAACCCAGAAGTGAAGGTAAAGCAGATGAGGGATCATATGCATTGTTCACCCGATCCAAAAATTAGTCAACCCAGCAAGTTGATAAAGAGAAGATAGAGGAACGACCTCAACCAATAATTTCAATTGCTAAGCGTGGAACCACTCTGCCTTTCTAGCCAAAGGACCTGGTAGTTGCTAAAAAAGTAAGTACCCAAATCATTTCTGCACCTTCAACTTCAAATTCGTAGGCCAGTCCTCCCCCTCCCAAAAATCAAAAGGATGAACTCCCATCCTCTCTTCCTAGTCCATTTCAGTCATTTGACATAATTGATCATGTCAAGAAATTCAAAATTCAAATGACTGAATTTGAATTCGTTCAAGCCAATTTTGAGCAGTTGGACATTGGTGGAGAACTAAGTATGGACCTGTCTAAGGCAAGGATCCCTGTCAAAGATGTAATGAAGAGATTGCTCCCTAAAAAGGAGGCAAAATATATGGTCACCCAAACGTCGGCCCCTATAACTCAAATTCTATTTGAGTCTTTGGGTAGGGGTAATTATTTCTTGACCACAAAGGATGTTCATGTTTCTACAGATGAAAGTCCTATAGCTGGCAATCTAGGAATTGATTCAAACAAGACATTAAAAGAATTGGTAGGGCGTGGTATAAATGAAAAAGTATCTTCCATCTCTAATGAAGAAAAATCTGATAGAAGATCAGCTTCTGATGATGCTTAGATCCTGGAATCTGATGACAGTAATTCTTCTACCAATGCTAGAGCTAGGACTGTGTTGATATCTCCTCAAGGAGATATTTTTCCTTCATGCAAGTTGCAGTTTAACAACACCAATAACCCAACTGAATGTGAATCTCTATTGCTCAGATTGAAGGCTGCTCAAGACCAGGATGCCAAACTCCTTCACACCAAAAGAGATGTTGAGCTAATGGTTTGTCAGGAGTTTGAGGGGGACAATCAAAACATGTGTTGGACTGAACCAATAGATCAATGAGTTATGGTAGTGGACCATACTACTGCGCTCCAAAGTCAGCAAAAGGAACTCTTTACCAAGAGAGCAAAGATTTATGGTTTTCAGATTGGAGACCACATCTTGCCATGGCACAAGAAGAGAGAACCAAAAGGAGTGCACAAGAAATGTGATCCCTGGTGGAGAGTTCCATTCGCCCATCACTGATTCTGGGGACAAAATGGTTTCCTACTAGTTTATCAGGATAGAATGCCATTTTCATTGTCTCACAATGGGTAGCATCTGAATCACTTCAATTCTTGAAGTATCAGATAAGTTCACCTGTACATATGCATATTTGTATAGTCTTTTGTTTCTATTTTGTGCTTTTTGTTTTCATTTTTTGGAGCCTTTTTTTTGGGTAGCATGACTCCATAGCCCAATGGCATACTTTAAAGGCACTAGAGATTCTGGTTTCTACTCACCTCAGCTGTTTCAAATTTTCAACTGAAGGAAGTTCCCCAACTGGAGCCAACTATTGTCCCTGAAAAATATCATTCATTTTTGGGACAACCTATGGACTATTTTGACCCTACACAGACCAAAATTGTCTCTTCCCTTTTCAAAATTTGTCCTGAGCATTCAAATTCCTCATTTTTCAAGCTTCTCAGTTTCTACAGACTTCACAAAAGGAAATCTGTGGACTCAACATGATTGAAATTAATAGGTTCAAAGGGTTCGATGGTTTTAATAGGTAAATTCCTTCGAAAGAGCAAGTTTCCAGCACTTATACATTTCCAAGCTCATTTTAATCAGACAGTTCAAAGGAGCACGTGAAAGAAAAAGATGAGCGGAAGCTGCCAAAGTGTCGTCTACCGAGACACATTATGATTTGCTTCTCAAAGTAGTGGAACATGCCACGTGTCCCTTGTAGAGTTCCATGAAAAGCAACGAGTGGCAGCTGCAGAAGGTTTCAATATCCTTTTTTCGAGGCAATGAAACGCGTCACGTGTCATCTGCAAAGCTCGGTGGAGGCTGCCAAGTGTCAATAGTCACTGTATCTTCCTTTGGTTTCATTATCGAGTAAAAACTGTGGCGAGCCCCAAGCGAGTTGCTAAAAGAATAAGCAGAGCACTCCAAGTGTCACCCTCCATGTGATTATTAAAAGCAGTGAAAGTTGTCACGTGTCCCTTGGAAGACTCAGCGAAGGCTGCCAAGTGTCGACATTCACAGTGATTGAGTAAGGACTGTGGTGGACCCTGAGTAAGTCATAGGAACAAATGGAACATGCCAAGTGTCATCATCTGTGTAAATCCAAATGAGTCTCGAATGTTTCTGCAACATTTCTAGAGCTTAGCGGGAGCTACCATGTGTCATCTCTCGCAGGACCCTCAAAGGTTTCTAAAAGCTCCTATAAGTTAGGCGGATGCTGCCAAGTGTCCTTGCCTATTTCGTTGGAAGATGCCACTTGTTACTTGTTAAAAGCAGTGAAATGTGCCACGGGTAAAAAATGGAAGACTCCCAATACAAAGATGCAGATTTCCTTCAGACAAAATATCCAAAGGAAATAATGGAACCATAGCCCGCCAAAGAATGAAAGCCCAGAGGCCACTCGAAGGATCCCAAAGGGTAGATACCCTTATGGGAGGCTCTCGCCGAAGGAAAATAGGCCTTTCCCAAGACCTTGAAAGGATTCTTCCCCTTAGGGAAGGACAAAATGAGAATGCTGAAGGAATTGCCGAGGAGATCGACGGGTCCGCAGATGTCAAATTCATGGCAATAAAATAGACGTTGATCCTTGCAGACTTAAAGGCAGACCCGAATGCGTTCAAAGACCTAAAAACCAAAGCCAAAAGGGAAGACTAATTGATGATAGAGCCGAAAGAGCCAGCAAAGGGGAAAAAGATAGCCTGAGGGCCCAAATCACAATAGGAAGAGACAAAGAGGGCAATATCTGCAGTAGTTATTTCAGTAGCTGAAACAGTGTGCAAAGATAGATATTTGGGCCTATAAACATTGAAAGCATAGCTTGTTTGTCTCCCTTGGAGTAAAAGAAAAATGGACAGCTGCACATATAGCAGGTGATAGAAGAAGTGACTCAGGCTCACGAGAAGACATTCAAGATGAATCAACATGCCACAGTTAAGGCAGCCACCCTGTTCCAACATGGCCCTCCCTAATAGAACCAAAAATGCATTCAAGGCATTAATGCACAACATGGGCTGCTCCATGGGACAAAGTGCCAAGCCTTCCTTGGCCTCTATATATTGTAATCTCTTGGTTTGTTTTAAGCAAGACCTCTTTATTATTAGAAGCAAAACTCTGCCCAAATTGAAAGACATTACTGATACTTTGAGCTCAGATTGTTGTTCATATTTCTTTGTTTGAATCAGAAAGCAAGTTAATTTCAGACTTTGTGCTGTTATAGCTTGTATCATTCTAGGAGATTATTCTTATGTCTATTTCCTAAATGTATTCTTGTTTATGCAATTTAACAAACATAACTAGTGAAAGTGATAAGGAAGGTGTCCTGAAGCTAGCTACTTTTAGACTTTGTGCTGTCATAGTTGTCTTCAGTGTGTGTTTATTTTCTGTTTCTGTGTAAAAGACCTTGGGACGACTTTGTGCCCCCATTGTTCTTCGTATCTCACTCTTGGGCAGTCAAGGTGGAGACTTTGTGCTACATCTTAGATTGTTGGTTACTTTGTACTCTGTTACCAGTTACTTATCCTATCTGAAAGAACTCTTGCTGTTCCCTGTAAGAACACTTTTGAAAGAAGAGAAGTCCCTTCAGTATTTTCACCAAGATTTTCTCCTTTGCGAACATCATCTCTGAAAGAAGAGAGATGGATGGTGTATCCTATCCCTGTGTGTTATTTTCAGCTTATATATATAGTATATAGCTCCTGCATATTCATAGGGAACCTCCCCTTGACGAGAGGAGAGATTTGTCCCATGTTGATCTAGTAAAACTACACACTTGGCCGACCAATCTCCCTATGCTGTGGTTGAAGAGACCCATTTTGCTCACCAGTTAGCTGGTTGACAAAATATTCACCCAACAATATTAAATCTTAGAAAAAACTAGATAGGCTTTTATGCACCCTGTTGTACCTTGTTGAATAACTCTCTTCCTCGAAATTTGTAGTGCATATGACCCTGCATATAAGATCTTGTCTTTATGTATACAAATAACTTATTAATAAAGTTAAAATCCTGGGCGAGCTTAACATTATGTATGGTGGGCCTCTGCCAAGGAGAAACAGGGTCCCATAAGTAGTAGGTATAGGTAAAATTGAGGACAAATGTCCTTTTAAAGGATTTATTACAATCTTCCCTACTTTTATTTGCATTTTCATCTAAATAATTTATGCAAAGGAGGCTTATGAACACATTGTGAATATGCTTATCTGAAACATTTTCCTTTTTTCCCCATACCTATTCTTGCTTCCTATGTTTTGGATTTTGCTTGTGTTAATAAGTTATGGATTCGATTTTTTTCACATTTATAAAAAACTTCGGGATTTATTTTCCTTGTTTAGTGTCCTTCTCTTATGATTATAGCTTTAAAAAAATGAGATTAAAATATAACCACTAATTATATATTTATTTCTACTTTACTTTATGATCATAAATATGAATGAATCTATCCTAAATAACTTAGGGATTTAGTTTTATGTAGGGTCATATGCATCATTATCTTTTATGCAAATTCATATGCACTGCCATTTTAATAGAGTAACATTGAGATTTGCTTTCTTTTGTCCTTTAAAATGATCATCTGTTAAAGGATATTTTGTGTTTGAACAATACAACTCTATTTCCTTTGAAAAGGAGGACTAAGTATGTGTTTTTTATGGGAAGAACAACTTGTAAACTAAGTCAAAACTCAATATATAGTCTAGTTATAAAGAAAGTTCATAAACTCAGTTCACAATCATGCAAACCACTATGCGTTAAGACACAATCTATAGAGAAGCAAGGGTAACCTTGAACAGGGGCATACAAAACCCTCAGACATAATGAAACGATCACTTGACTCTGTGAAAATGATAAAACCTTCCATAATTTATCTCGATGTTTGACCAACACTGACTCCTATGCTCTTGTTCAGATTGCCTTCACTTGAACTATCTCCATCCACCTTGGATCCAATAATAAGAAAATGGTGAAGGACATCTATTTAGGCTTGGCATTACCTGATTAAAAGTAAGCTAACAAACCATGACTAAGGAAAAGCTAAGAAACCATAATTATCTACATGTTAGGGCATGATAATCTGACATTATCATTGCCCTCATGATTTGCATGCCATGCTTACTAGGTCTGTACCACATGACAATTGGCAGTGACCATGATGGGGATGGTTATAATAAAGTAATGGTGTTGGTAATGATTTAAATACGGATTAAACCGCCTCAAAATGTAGTTTGTTTTAAACATTGACCAACCCCCAACGATCACCAATGACCAGCCCCTGATCACTGGCAATGACCAACCCAGACCAAGAGTTGGCGTGTGTTAGTTAAGCTTTGGCCTCTTATAGAGGAAAGTGAAATTGCTTGTTCTTTCTTGATGATCCAAGAAATCGCTTATCTTTTAAGACTGGGCACATAACTTGTTGTAAATTACCTATCATCCATAGATCTTGCACAATCAGAGTCTGAATATCCACACAACTGAATCTCCTTACTTTTATTATATAGAATGGCAAAACCTGATGTTCCCTTCACATATCTTGGCACCCTCTTTGATTTTGTCAAATGTTATGCTTTTTTAGCTATCATTAATTAGAAAATACAATTGATTGCATAACTCAAGTCAAGCCTAGTGATTTTAATATAGATTAGGGTGCTTACTAGTTTTTTGTAGACCAACTCATTGAATGCTTTTGAATCAATCTTTGATGAAAGTTTCATTCCTACCTCCCCAACACCAGTGAACTCACTATGGTAAATGAAATGTTTTTGCATGTGTCAAAGGATATCAACAAGGGAGAAGAAATCACTATCTCTTACATTGACACTCTTGTGCTTCCACCTTTGTAGAAATCCATTTGCTAGGCTTTGAGTTTCAAGGGCAACTGCACATGCTGCACTTTAGAGAAATCTATCAACACCACCCTTAGGGATTTATATGGGAAGTTTGAGCAATTACATGAGAAGGTGCTGGAGGAAACTAAGGTGGGAAGGTCTACTGGAGATAATTTCCTCACTGATCTTCCCAAATGTGCAAATTTGTAGAGTTTTTTGAGGAATTGGAACAAACCCTAAAGAAATAGCCTAGAATGAAAGAGGAAGAAAAGAACTAGCTTAAGGCATATCTATGTCTACATGTTGGGCTAGTACATATTCCAATCGATTCTTTTTTTATATTGAAAATCATTTACTAATATAAGCATCCAAGATGCAAAATAAATACATAGTATCAAGTAGAACAAAGAGCACAAGTGGGGCATCCCCTACCTGTAGTCCTAATAAATGATAATTTAATATAAAAATGGATCCGAAGAGGAAGCCCAAAAAACCAAAGAAATAAGCAGTATCAAAATAAGAGGCGCCAACTAGGTAACCAACTAAAAAAAATAATTAGTCCATTCAAGTACCAATAATAATTAGAAGAAACATACATAAAAGTTTAGCTGGAGCAAACACATGGCCACCAAAATTTGGTAAAATCATGACTACAGGTCAAGCATCCTGATACAATCAGTGCCTTCCCCATCATGGTTACCATCAGAGGTAGACAAGGCATTCCCTTTTGTGGAGAAATTTTCAATGACAGTCTCCCTTAACTGATGCCCAAGAAATAATTGAACCAGGTAGCAATTAACTTAGTCCAAGACGCTTTTCATATTGTTATGTCTTACATATTCCAGTATGTCCTCCATGTCCTCTGAGCCACCACCCTCAATCAACTTCTCTATCTTACTAGAGAAGGTACTTATATTTTCATCAATCTATTTCTAGATTTTTGCCTATGCTCCTTGGATAGGAGCATCAAGAAAGGGAGTCCAAGATAAAGGGCTAGCCAATGCATTTATCTCACTAGATTCAGGACATATGTTCAAGTCAAATGATTTGAAATTTTCCTTGGCCTCCTTAATGAGGCACCTATCATGTTCTTCATTACAGAGATTCTGAAGAATGCTTTCAATCATTGCCATCCACTCATCGATACCATTATTATCTGACTTGATAGGAGTGATCCATTCCTACACAGGATTATTCGCCTTGTTAAAGTAGGCATCCTTGATGTATTCCCACTCAAACTCAGAGACCTGAACCTCCACAACTATCAGGTGAGAGACAACCTAGTATGGGTTTGGGATCAATCTTGAGTACCCTCCTGTGTCAAGTAGATAATCCAAAGTCACCTTAAGTAGTCCTATTCTAAGGAATATTTCAAGCTAGTCCTGTGGTATCTTTAGTTGAAGAAAAATATGTAAATATAAAAACCAAAGAATGAATTAAAATGTGAAGTTAGCAAGAAATTTAGCCTTACCTTGAAACACCTCCAGTTTCCTTTGTTTCCACAAAAACAAAAGAATTTCAGTAGAAAAGATAAGCCAAAATTTATGGAAAAAAGGATGAACTTGAACTTTGGGGCAAGCATATCCAAAACTTATATTAAACCATCCAAGCTCATATCCAAAAACAAAATTCCAAGGTTTAAGACAATTTTGTCATAGGTTAGATGTGAACAGTTAAGAATAGAATACATGCTCAACTAATTCAACTTCACTACAAAAAGCACAAAGAGGATTAGCAAAACCACAATTATTCAAAATAACACCCACAACTAATTTTTGGTACATAAGTAACCAACATAAGAATGACTTCTTAGGCTCAAGACAAGAGGACCAGGTAACCACAAACCTAAAAGATCAAGCATGCAAAGGATCAAACACAGACTAAATATGGTTGAGGGTGAGGTATGAGACATTAGAAAAGGAAAGCTTCTTATAGAGCATTTGCATCGAGTACTTGAGTAGAGGTGGGCCTTTTTTCCACTTCACACTACCCCAAAATTCATCCTCATCATCCTTAAAAATGACCTTGTTATACCCTTTGAGAGTTGTTTGAAGCATGGTGAACGTCCTTATTTGGGAATCCAAGACCTGAAACCTAGTCTTAAGCTCCAACCATGAAGCCCATCACCCATGAATGAAGATATCCTTAAATATTCTCAATTCTTTAGTGTACCATTTAAAGGCTGAGCATCCCCTAGTGAGGGCCAGTGAAGTCTAGTTAACACTCAGGTTCCAACCAATAGATCTATAGCCTTGACATGTAGTCCCATGCCAATTGAAAACCTGTTTTGATGTAATGAAGGGCTTGGTAAAATACCATGTAGTCCAAATGGATGCAAATATCAGGGAGCCATCCACTTTATTAGAAAAAGATCCAACAAGTATATCAACAATATGTAGTCCCTTCCAATTCAACTTCTATTTAGGAAATCCTTACATGATATTATGCCTTACCAAAACTTTCTAGGGCTTGTTCCCAATTGAAGCTCTGATAATCCATTTCATAACCAAGGTTATCCATTGCAGATGAAGGTATTTTAACCCCAGTTCTCCAATGTTCTTAGGTTTTGAGTAGAACTACCATGAGACCGCATGCCTTTTCTTGCCCCCTTTACCATCCGACCAAAGGAAATATCTTATGATTCTATGAAGCATGTTGACTTGTGTTTTTACAAATAACCAACATGAGGCATAATAAATACTGTAGGAGGATAACACTTTTTGGAAAATTTGAATTCTTCTTGGTAATGAGAGCAGGTGGCCTTACTATTTGCCATTTTTATTATTGATTTTATCAAAAACCCAATCCCATATCTTCTTGAAAGAAGGGGTTAAGGCAAACGAGATCCCCAAATATCTAACCATCTCATCAGGTCCTTTCCAAGTCCAACCAACGTTTGACAACCAATCTGGTGGCTAGTCTTTCCACCCCAGAATGAATGATTTATGCATTGCAACTTTGGAACTCAAGGCAAAGCAATAAATATTATTCCTTTTTATAACTTGTTCTAGATTAATCTATTCTAGGATTAAAAATAAAGAAGTGTCATTATAAAATAAGACTTCAATAAGAGATTCCTTGTTCGAGAGTGATATACCTTTAACCAGAGGTGCAATGTCTAAGAACCTAAGGAGGTAGTGTAGAGACTCTACAACTAATACAAAGAGCAACGGAGCTAACATATAACCTTTCCTTATAGAACATTGAATCACAATGGAGTTTATAAGTGCACCATTGAATTCAATGACTACTAAGGCATCCTTGAAAAGTATATTAATCATTCTACAAAATCTATCTTGGAACCCAAAAAGCTCGCAACATTCTTTCAATGAATGGCCAATCGATTCTATCATATGATTTTTCAAAATCGAGTAAGATCATTCCAACCTCTTGGTTCAAGTCTTTTTCCCAATATGTTCCCTCTCAGTTGGTGATAAGATTATCTAGAATGTATCTCCCTTCAACAAATCTAGTCTAGGTTTCTAAGACAACAGAGGGCAAGATTGAGGAAACTCTCCTTGCCAAGATTTTTTCTAATATCTTGTATGATACATTAAGAAGGGTAATTGGTCTTTAATTCTTAACTGATGATAAATTACCATCCTTTGATATAAGCTTGATCACCCCTCTATTTATGTCTGGACCAAGAGTAGTGGCAAAAATTACCTCATTAAAAACTTCCAAACATTATTTGGCAATCCATTCCTTGTTGAATTTGTAGAATTCCACATGGAATCCATCCAGCCCTGGGGCCTTATCATCCTTTAATAAGTCAATAGTGTTTTTGACCTCATCAAGTGAGATGGCAGCCTCCAAATAAGTAGCCTGAGTTTGTGAGAATTTCCTAGGGATGTAAGCCTTGCATAAGGCTCTATTTTGTTCAATAATTTCACTTGATCCATCAAACCAAAAAAGGTTAGAATAAAAATCAAAGAAATCCCCTTTAATACTGTTAACATCTTGAACATTCTGACCATTGACTTTAATTAACTTAATCTTGATTTTAGCATGTTTAATTCATAGGAATTTGAAGAAGAATTTAGAACCTCTATCACCAAGCTTAAGCCATGTAAGCCTGGATCGGATCTGTGCCCCTTTAGCAACGTATTGCTGAACCTGGTGAACTTGGTGCTTCAAAGTGTGAAGTTCTTCAAGAAGAGCCCCATTTGTCGGATCAAGCTGCAACAAGACTTCTACTCAGATTAACTTTTCTTGTGTATCCCTTGTGAGTTTTTTGTGCTTCCTAGATTTACTCTATCCATAGGTTCTTGCAAATTTTTTGGTAGTGTTTAGACATGAGTTCCAGATATCAATTTTAGAGTTGAAAGTGCTAACATTTTTCCCAATACTCCATGACGCTTGCATTCCTTCTGTACACACCTTATTTGAAAGATGTGAAACATTAAATTTATATATCCCTTTGAACTCTGAAGAAGCCTTAATCTCATCGCCAACCAGTGAGAAAGCCATTTCAATAGGTTGGTGATCCTTCATAGTATAGGGTAGCATAGTTACAACTTTTCCACTCATGATCACATCAACCACCAGAGACTCAGTGTTCAAATAGAATCTATCTAGCCTTGAATACGACCTCCTATTATTAATCTGATTATTGTACCAAGTATACCATATGCATTTGTTAAGACTCTTCCCCTTTAGGAGAGGATCTTCAATTTTATGTATTCTTTTGAACTTGGACTAGAAAAATTGCTCATTACGCTTCCATGCAAGGTGGTCCCCTCCAATTTTATCCTCCTTATCCTCCACCATATTAAAATCACCACCAAAAATCTAGGGAATATTTTAAAGATGAGTAGATAACCAATTCCATAGGTCAAAACACTCCCTGTAATCATTTGGAGCATAAATGTTACACATTCCCAAAGTCTGATTTTGGTATTTTATAAAAACCTAGACAACCTTATTATAAGGAGAACTACCATGGTCGATAATACATTCTTTCCACAAGGGGCTAACTAGGATAGAGCCCCCTTTACCTTTAACATGATTAGAGGATAATTGAAGAGCATTGGGCTAGATAAAATTCAAAACCATAGTGAATTGGTGCTAATAGCCTTTACTTCTTGCAAGAAGAGAAAGTCAAGGTTATCCCTTGAGAATCTAAACTATCTTACCACCAATTTTTTTTCTGAAGATTCCAACCCTCTAACATTCCAATTGATAATCCACATGAAAAACAAAATAGGGGGTAGTTAACAGAGGTCAATTCGATTGACCATGGGGCTTGGCCCCACCATTGTACATCCTAGTGAAGTTGTCCAGGACTTTATTCTCATTTTTTTAATTATTTGAAGGGGATTCTTGAAAGTTATGTTGTCCTTCCTTACTCACTCTCTTCTTCTCCTTGGGCATGGTGTGCTCATTCTGTGCTAGACTCAAGTCTATTTTTAACCTTTTTCCACTTTCTTTGGATAACCAATAATCCACCACTGTAAGGGTCTTGTTTTCAACTAGCATGCCATCCAAAATTTCCACCACATTAGTTTGGGGCCCTGTCACTTCTTTCTCTAGGGAAATAGCCATCAAAATAGTAATATTAGAAGCCTTATCAATATTGCTTCCAGTAGAATCAATGGTTGGGACAGTGTTCACATTAGGGGACTCAACAAAGATTTCCACATATTACTCAAAAGAATCATCCTTGAAGGGAATCTGCTCCAAAAAAGCATCATCTAGGTCATTGGGGAGGCAATCAACTAGATAAGGTAAGGGCTTATCACCAATAGTCTGTAGAGTGTCTTGACCTTGAGGGCAATAAGAGGGCCTTCTATGCCACACTCACTTTGAGCACTAGGCTCAAGCATGTCAACAACCTCACCAGTGGTAGCATTGTCCTTCAATGGTACACTAGAGAAAAAATGATTCTCAAATACTTGCAAGTTATTCAAGACAGTCTCATCTTTTATGGTAACCTTTTCTTGTTGTTTACTCAAGAAATTACTTTTGTTGGCCAACATAGGACAATTTTTCCTAAGGTATCCATATTTTTTGCAAAAGAAACAAACATTCAAACCACCAGGCCTCTAAGAGCACAAGTGTGAGACTTCCCTTTTATTTTGAAATTAAAAGTTTCTAGGAATCAATCCATGGGTTCTCATGAAATTAAAACTCAAACATTCATATGAGCAAGGGACCTTCTAGTATCCTCAATCTTCAAAACTTCATCAAGGGCGTTCAGTGCCTACGGGAGAAAATTCTAGAGTTGAATCGACACCTCTTCTATCTCAACCCATCTGGGGAAAGTTTTGAAGACAAGGTCATTGCAATCCATTTTAGGAGACCAAGGGATGACTTTGAAAATTGACTGACCAACATTCCACAGGGGCTTGCTGATTGCCCTGCACTACATATTGGAGTTTTAAATAGGATCATAAAAACCCCTGTCTGTAACATCTTGTAAAAATTGATATACAACCCCAAATTTTTTTAGCCACACTGAGTTTAATGAATTGTCAAAAAAATTCCTGGATGAGAGAGCATTTTTGTTTAAACAGACAAAAAAATCTTGACATTTTGAATTTTGGTTTCCTCTTATTGAAGGTCAAGTTTCATGAAAACATTTGGAGTGATGGTCAGAGTTTTAGGGAGGTTAGGGGACTTACCAGTTTGGCCTTCCCTGCATTGATACTTGCCATTAGCTTCCCTGCTCACCATGAACTCCACTTTTTTTGAGTACCTAGCTGCTTCCTCCAATCGTAAGACTTCATTGAAGAGTCGTTTCAGAGGTCCAAATGCTTTAGTTTCCACCTGAGATGAGCAATGATCACTGCTCAAACTATCACTTCCCTTATCACCCCTCACAACATTATTTGCTTCATTAAAATTTCCATGCTTCTCCCTCTCCACACGCTCTCGACCATCAAATCTAAGAGTTTCCATATATTTCAATTAATACAAACATGCCCTTTATCAAGTCCAAAGGTTGTAGGAACAAAGACCAAAGAAAGGACGTGCGTGTCAGTAACATGGTACAACCAAGGCAACACAGGCAGCCCGAAAGACAACACAAAAGAAAACAAACAAACCACAAAGCAAAAACAGATAAACAAAACACAAAATTAGGGACCACCTCTAGCATAAAGAAAAATAGAAACAATAGGAACCAATGATGCAAAGGTGACCAAGGCGAGCTCCAAGGAGAAAGCTTGAAGCACCATTAACGGAGGATGACTCTTAGTCTCCACATTACAGAGCTCCAAGCTTCCCCTTTCGAATAAATTCTTTTCCAAAACTCATGAGAACCTTAATCTTTGTGGTGATAAAATAATGTGATTGTTTTTCTTTTCAAAAATTTGAATTTAAAAGCTGGAAGTTGTTTCCTAGAAATATTTAAAAAAGATTTTTTTCCAAAGCCATGATTTTTTATTCAATTAAAATATAAATAAAAGTAATATGTATGTTATATTTTTCTCTTCAAAATTAAATATATATTACGCTTATGTCTTATCATCATACGATGGATTATGTTAATTTTGACAATCATTAACTAATAATCTATAATTTTATTTAATTTTCATTTTCAATCTTATTCATCTTGAGTACATTTTTGTGTAAATATATGAACGGTGTTATTTTAATATGTAATTTTTTCAAATTGTTTATTTTTGTTTGATTTAAAATGGAAGTTTATTTTTGAAATGTGTGTAAATCCTTGATAATTCTTACATATTTAATGATTCTCAGTTATTTTATATATTCATCATTAAGAAATATTAATTTAATAAATTTATTATTAATAAATTATTTATTAAAAATATTTGTATTTTCTAATCATATTTTTTATTAGTCTTTGTTAGTCATTGTCACTTTAATGTTAATTATTTTTATAAAAAAAATTACAACATAAATTATTGTTACTTTTTAGATGACTAAAAATGATATGTAGATGAACGTAAAGGTACTAGAAATATTCATAACTGATTTAGAATAAGGATGTATATATAATTGAAAGTAGTCTTTTTTGGTACGATTGTTTATTTGGGTTAAATGTAATAATTGTGATTTAGTTTTAAATAGCATTGATTTATGGTGAAGTTTAATTATCAGGCACAAATGTTGGTCAATAATAAATAGAACAAGTGACCAACATATTTCAAAATGTATGCATAGTGAGATTGGTTAGGTCAACACAATCTATGGTGGCACAATATGAGGTTGAAACCTATCGATGAAACAAATTATTTTATTGATACCAGTCGATGACCAACATTTATGTGTGGTGGTTACACTCAATACAGATGTATAGTTATTTAAAAATGTAAATTATCTGAAATTTAATATTTGAATTTTTTCTAATATTCAAATTCACTCCAAATTTTTGAATGCATATTTTTTTTTCCAATTTTATAATTATTTTATATGTATATCATAAATTTGACATTCATTTTTATAATGCACTAACATGGGCATGCTTGTTGGAAAGTAAGCTTTGTGCCCTTCTAAGCTCTATGCCTTTCAGATGTATGTACAAAAATTGAATTTTAATGGTATTTTTCTATGTCAATAATGCCTAAAGTGAGGAATTCTACCTAGATTTATCATATAATGAAATCCAATATTTACATATTTTATTATTCAATTGTCAAATTTTACATTCATTTTTGTAATGTACTAACATAGGCATGCTTGTTGGAAAGTAAACTTTGTACTCTTCTAAGCTCTATCCCTTCCTACATATATACAAAAATTGAATGATTAATGATATTTTTCTATTTTACCTAAATTTGTCATATAGTGAAATCCAATATTTATATATTTTATTATCCGAATGCCAAATTTTATTTTCATTTTTGTAATGCATTAACATGAACATGTTTATTGGTAAGTAAAGTTTGTGCCGTTCTAAGCTCTATGCCCTTCTAAAGATTTGATTGTTTTAAGTATTAATAATTTGGAATGAGCGAAAAAATTGAAACATTAAACCTATCGCTCCATGTTAAACTCTTTGAGTCTTCATGACACTAAATGTTTGCACTAATTTTTCTTGTCACAAAATTACACAATTAAATGGAGATGACAAAGAAAATATTTATTTAAGGTAAACAAAGTCGTGATGGTATTTGATAACCTACCACTGAATCGATCAACATATGCTGGCATAAAATTTTTGCTCAGATTGTTATAGGAAAAATATAAAAGTGTAAAGAGAAAGCATGAATTATGGAGGAAAAAATATAACATTAGAATCTATGTCATTTTCTGTTTGAAAAATGATTAGATAATACTGATGATAGCCATAAATTCTAGTTATTTTATTAGAACAAACCGAACAATGTATTAATAGGAAAAATGAAAAAAAAATCTAAGGTTGTAAAGGGTTAATCGCTGTAATTAATCTGATAAAATATAAATTTATCGTGATTAATAAGGTTTGTGTGGAGGTCTTGGTTGACCATAAATTAGTCTATATATAAATAAAAATTTGTATTTTTTTAAAGTTGTTTCATATTTATAATCTATGTGTTGAATATTTTTTGAAAAGGGATTTATATTAGAGAGTTGCATTAACAAAAAGGACTGTTATAATCCTCGATCTCATAAACTATTCTGTCTTGTAAAAGGACAGATAAAGTCGATGTCCGTCAGTCTCCACAGCTTTAATTTTTTTCAAAATATAAAAATGATTGTTGTTCTTAATACTAATTAGCTGTGTATAAATTAATAAAAATATAGAAATGATTTTTAATAAGTTTTTTTAATTTGTAGGGAAGTAGCTTAGGAAGAAGTTGAATGGGGTTCTTATTTTGATATAAGTTCGCTTAGAACTTTTGAGAAGGAGCAAATTTATCAATACTCTGATAAATTTGAAGGGTATTTATAATTTTTATTATAAAATATAGTTAATTATTTTGATAGATTGTATATTATATTCTGTGTTAAAATTGATAGTTGTATCATTGTATTTATATTTTTTGACTTTAAAATAAAATTAATGAAATTTTAAAAAAAAAAATATTTTTTAAAAATTGTATTTAAAATATAAAAATGGATGAATCATTTCCACCAATTTTTAAAACACCCACATTTGTGTCAATGGTTATATTGTGGAAATTAGATAAAATACATGATTGTGACTCCTTCAATATAATTGTGGCCTACTAATGAAAGCCCTAAAAATGGGTTGTCTATAAATGCACAAGTCTTTCGAACTGGCTCTGAGGATTCCAAATATTCTCATAATAAATATTTTTCAACTAATTTCACTGGATACAACCGTCCTCTCCATAACTATATTTAAACTCCATGCTATACTCAATGCCATAAAAGAATTTACAAAATACTTAGTACAAATTTCAATTCTCTCTAACCACTCCGTAAATTTGGCGAATGACACTCTTGTTGTATAAAAATGCATAACATGATATTACTAAGAGAAATATATAAAGTTTAAAATTTTGTCTGAACATCAAGAAGTGGGGTTCCTTAAAATTAAGAGAGTCAATCACTAAAACAAGGGGCATGAAGTGCCAAGTCCCTGTGGGGCAATAACTATCGAAGAAAAAAATGATGGAACATGACGTTGAAGCATAAAATAAACATATTAAATGCATATGCAAAAAATTAAATGGGTATCGACTTAGACATTTCTCCAAGGACATTGTTCAGACATCAAAGCGCAACCACAGATTGCAAAAATTCAAAGCTATTCAAAGCTGCAATATGAAAGCATAAAGTGTATATTTTTTCAAGAATTCTATCTTAGGTGTACAATTTGTGGCTTGCCAAGGCCCAAAAGAGCTCATATGTTAGATTGACATTTTATAGTCTTATGTCACTACTACCACATACCACTTTTGTCAATGTATTGCGTATAGTTTAATACCTTGAATGACACAACTATTATCTACACATAAAATTGAATAGAAAAGTAACCTAATAATGTCATCATGATCAGAAAAAAAAAAAAAAAAGTTAGTCAATACTCAACTGCTGTCTAATATAGGCCCACTACATATATATCCTAAATATAAGAGTAGGTTAAAAATGTGAGCAAACATGCACAACTCTTAGGCATTTCTTTCAATGTGTAAGTAAAATTATTTTGTGAACAAGTTTATAGCCATGCTAAGGAAATCTTCTAAAGAGGATCAAAATTTTGTTATGATAACATGCACCATACCATCAACTGAAAGAAGCTCTACAAACAACTAGGATAAAATAATTAATAACATTAAGCCTTTCTTCTAAAGCAACACTTCATTGTTGTTTCCATATATACCATGGTCAAAGATTGCTCAAGCATCTAGAAGCTATTAATAGGTGTTTTGTAGAAAATACCTGGCAATGCTTGTCCTATGTAACTATTTGCTTGTATGGATGGAACAAATTCCAACTTGTATTTTTTATATAATAGCTTGTCTTACATTAGAGATAATTTTAGCCATAAAAAAGCATATTTTTAGCTTTCTAAAAAAAGCCTTTACAGTCTTTAACCAACTGATTAAAAGGAGAATAATTCTTGTCTTGCACTTCAGTAGAAGTCATTAGTACTGCCAAACTTATATAATTATACATGCAAATCCATACCTTTTCCCTAGTGCTTCCAATCTTACCTTTTCTAGACGATAAAACACTTGAGCAATATTTTTTCAGCTTAAACTAGCAATTGTAATGGCCAAGTAATGCCCGATCCATAGTTTATATTTTTTTGCATAATGATTTCTTTTCTGTGTATGATATCTTCAAAATTTTGAATCCATAATGATATTTATTTTATTCATATGAGATCTTTAAATTTTTGAATCCATAATCACATTTCTTGACAAACCTCGAGTTAGGGATTTATGGGAAAAAATGGTTGGAATTAAACTGATCTTTAACATTTTATCCTGAAACTTGTATCCCCTTTGCCAATTGCCTTCCTGACAATGTCTATCAATAAGGGAATTATAAATATCATAATCAGGCATAAACCCTAATTCCATCACTCTCTCCAACACTTGTTTTACTTTTCCTAAATTTCCTTCTTTGTTTGCTTCAAAAATCTTCTTCCAGCCCTTCTCCTACCATTTTCCTCAAGAGCTCAACGACTACATCCCATCTATTATGGCTAAAAAGGGCCTCAAGGAGGACCCAATAACTATTTCCTCTGAACACATTGCCTCTACCCTACAACTCATTATGTAATCTCAAAGCTGCCCTGATATTTCCTATTTTTCAATAACCATCAATCAAGGCATTGCAATCAAGAATCAAATATCTGTCAAGCATCTGGTAAAAAAAATACTTTTCCTCCTTTATATATCCTTGTTGATGCAAAGGCAAAGTAAATTTGAATAGTATTTAATTTAAATCTACTTGTGCTAGAAAAATAGAGAAAGCTAAAGTAAAGATAGAAAGATAAATCTTTATTTAAGTGTCTGTTTTAAGAAAACTAGCTCAAACCCATATAAACCCAGGTATGAACTTTACTTATAGGTGCCACTCTCAATGTTTTTGCATCCAAGCACTTTGCTTGATCATGACATGGATGGATGAAATTTACTTAAAGGTGCCACACATTATTTTTGCTTTGTTTGAGTATCATAGATGAAATTTAACAATATATGTCATACTCATGTTTTTGCATCGACAAGTTTTGTTTGAGTATGACATTGATGGTTTGATGGATGATATGGATGCAAAAACATTGCTAACAAATGCTAACCTTGGGTTTTAAAGTTTATATGGGTTTGAGCTAGTTTTAGGGAAAAAAAAGGAAAGTAAAGGAAAGGTCCATTATGCCTGGTGCACCTAACCATTTTTAAGATATTGACATGTAATTATATGGACATTGGATAGGAATAAATGCTATACCTTGGGAATTGAGGCATTACCTATTTTTAGTACCCAACAATCAAATAATTGAATGTAATTGTTCACCAAATTTAACCCTGCAAGTCAAATTAGGGCACCTATAGGTAAAAACTTGAGTTTTAGGTGTTTTTAGGGGTCTAATATTATGTCATAGGATGTATTATATGTATTTTGATGTTATTACATATCATATTAGCCTTGGTCTTAGTCATGTTTAATATTTATGTCTTTTTGAGTCATTTTGGAGGTCAACAAGGGGCATTTAATGACTTGTATGGCCTCCTAGGGGAATGTGAAGGTTTTAAAGGATTATGTCACATAACATGTGTCCTAATAGGTCTTTAGTAATTGTTAATAACTGAAAAGTGGTAGGTTATTCAAAAAAAAGATATTTTTCTTGAAAAACCTGAACATTTAATGAGGTGTACAGAATTGTATGACCTCCCACAGTTTGGAATATTTCAAGAGTGTCCACTAGTCTTCCATACACTTACTTCAGTGATAAGTCTGATCATAAACTTCAAGAAATGAATAAAACCACTTATCTCTCCTTTCACTAGGCTTGACACGTAAAAGTGCTTTTCAAGTTTGTACTTAGTATAGTTAGCAAGAGAGGTTTCAAGTAAAATTATCTTGGAGGTGTATTCTAAACTAAGTCAACTTCCATTTGATGTTTGGTTGTATAGGAATGGTGACCTATGATTTATAAACCATTCCTAAGAAGTTGACCTATCCAGTTTGCTTGTTGATCAGTGTACCCTATAGGTCTTGCCTTGGTTTGAGAAAATCCATATAATTCGGCTACTAGGATTGATTCAATAGGTATTTTAACCTCCTATCACTTTTTCCCCATCCATTGTTTAAATTTTTGAGTTGGTTTGAAGAGCCAATCACTTTAGGTTTGCAGACTGGTCCCATTCTATGTAGCAGGCAGGTTTCCACCACTTCCAACATCTTCATGACTTGTAAATGGTGTCAAAGGATGGTGATGGTTGGTTTCCATCTTTAAAATATTGTTTCCTTTCATTCCAAGATCATATTCAAAAGCAATCCTCCATAAAGTTGTAGTTACAAATGAGAGATAGTTGGTTTACTCAATGACTGTCATAAGCAGTCAACTGAGAGTTGGGTTGAAGTCTTTGACACATCCATGAGGATATAATTATAATATTGAGAAGATGAATACATTATCATAGAAAATAAATCAAGTTAATCCATTTTTATTGGCATTATGAGGACTATAATAACTAATCATCAACCACCATTACTAGGTTTGCACCATGGAATTGCACCTACAGGTGCTACGAAGGAAGAGTTAAACATTGGAAAGGGAGGTGTGAAAGCTTGTTTTGAGTTTTCAAACATATTGAGGTTTCATTTAAACATCATGAGGAGATATCAGTTGGTTATCAAGGCATGTCCTTGTGAGGTACATTGACTATCTCATACTCACTACTTGTATGCAACTCACGTGCATCTATAGGTATTTAGGATGATGTCATATTAGAATAAAAGCCTTGATAATTGCTCCAAATTTATAGGGAATACTAAGAGTACATTGAGAAACCTTGAGAAGGCTTAAGATTAATCACAAATATGTATAGCCTGCTCACTGCCTATAATTTTCATCCTCACTTCCTGCACAGTGGAGTGTCCACCTATAGGTGATCTTAACAGAGAGCTGAGGAGTCATATGGAGTGATGAAGCATGTGTTTAAACTATTATTGAAGTCCTAGCACATGGGGAGAACATTTTAGACCCATTTGAGGTGTGATATTGACAAATAGAAGTGGGAGATCATGTTTAAAGACTTAATGACTATTTTGTTGTTCCCAAAGTCTGTCACTCATTTTTGGGACAGCACATGAACTATTTTTGGTCCTACATGAAAAAAATTCTCTCTTCCCTTTGTAGAGTAAAATACTCTACATTTTATTTTGAGTTTCAGTTGTGCACTCCAAGTTTTGTCCCTGTGCATTTCAGTTTCGAGGCAGTAAGGGTTATGACACATGGCACAGGTTTTTCATTTTGTGCGGGTTTTTATTTTTGCCTAAAGTTTTGTCTAAGTCTCAGAGTCGAGCAAAAGATGCTAAGTGTCATCTGCTAGGACACATTATAATTTGTTTTTAAAAGCAATGAAAAGTGCCACGTGTCCTGTTATAACTCAGCGGAGCGCGACAAGTGTCTACATCCACGTTTCGAGTTTCTTATAAGTTTCAAAGCTTCTTTCAATAAGCTTCTCTCGAAGTCCCACAGAGGGTGCCAAGTGGTGATTGCGGAAGGTTTTAATATGTTTTTAAAAATGTAGCAGAAGTCACCACGTGTCCCTTATAAAGCTCAGTGGAAGCCGCCAAGTGTCAACATCTGCAATTTCTGCCTTTTATTTTGTTATTGAGTAAGGACTGTGGTGGGCCCCGAGTGAGTTGCTAATTAAGTGGAGCATGCCAAGTGTCATCATCCGTGTGAATCCAAATGAGTCCCAAATGTTTCTAAAGCTTAGCAGAAGCTGCCATGTGTCATCTTTCGCAGGACTCTCAAAAGGTGTCTAAAGCTTCTATAAGTTAAGTAGATGCTGCCAAGTGTCCTCACCTATTTTAGTGGAAAATGCCACGTGTCACTTGTTAAGATCAGCAAAAAGTGCCACCTGTCTCCATTCCCCTTTTGAAGCTACTCGGGCAAGAAGTATTATGGGTCCTATTTTCTGTAAGTTGGTAAAGTTTTAAAGTAGCAGACTGTGACAGATGTCAAAGACAGAGCACTCCGAATACAAAGACATGAAGGAATTGCTAAGGAGGATGATTGGCCTGCAATCGTCAAATTTAGGACAACCAACTAGTGAGTAGCTTTTAAATGATGATGGACCCAAAGACATCAAATTTGTGGTAATAAAGTATTCATTGATCTTTGCAGGCTTAAATGCGGACTTGAAGGCATTCAAAGACCTTCAGGCCGAAAGGAAGAACCGCCGAGAGGAGGAACCAAAAGAACCAAAAAAGAGAAAAGATAGCTCGAGGTCTCAAATCACAACAGAAAGGGGGAGAGGCAAAAATATCTACACAGTAGTTGTTCCAGTAGGTGGAACAGTCTACAAAGCAGATATTTTGACTGGCAAACATTGAAGACACGGCCTGTTTATCTCCCTTAGAGTAAAGACAAAATGGACAGATACACAGACATCAAAGGGGACAAATTAGATGATCCAGACCTAGGAGAAGACATATGAGATGAATTGACATGCCACAGTTAAGGCTAACGCCCTGTTTTAGCATGGCTCCCTGACAGAACTAAAAATGAATTCAGGGCATTGAATGCACAACATGGGCCATTCTATAAAACAAAGTGCCAAGTCTTTCTTGGCTGCTATATATTGTAATCTCTTTGATGGTTTTGAGGGAGATATTTTTGATAAAGGAAGCAAAACTCTACCAAAATTGAGAGGTTATCACTGAGACTTTGAGCTCAGGTTGTTACTCATATTTCTTTGTTTAACTGAGAAAGCAAATTACTTTCAGACTTTGTGCTATCATGGCTTGTGTCATTTAGGATATTGTTCTTATTTTGTCTTTTAAATGTGTTCTTGTCCATTGAATGAAATAAGAAAAACTAGTGGAGATAATCAGGAAGGTGTCCTGAAGCCAACTATGGGAAGACTTTGTGCTACCTACAATTGCCTTTAGTGTGTTTAACTATTTTTTGTTTTCTGTGTAAAAGACCTTGGGATGAATTTGTGCACTCATTGTCTTTCGTATCTCACTCTTTGGGTAGCTAAAGTGCAGACTTTGTGCTACACTTCATTATGCTGGTTATTGTACCTTGTTACCAGTTACTTGACTACCTAAAAGAACTCTTGCTATTTCCTGTAAGATCACTTTTGAAAGAAGAGAAGTGCCTTTAGTGTTTTCACCAAAGTTTCTATTTTATCTGTGAGCATCTTCTCTAAAAAAAGAGAGATGGATGGTGATACCCTACCCCTGAGTGTTATTTTCTGCTTATATCTATAGTATATAGCTCCTCATATTTAACAGGGAACCTCCCCTTGATGAGAGGAGAGATTTGTCTCCTTTGGATGTGGTAAACCTGCAACTTTGGATGACCAATCTCCCTTGCTGTGGTTGATAAGACCTATTTTGCTCATCATTTAGTTCACTGATAAAATATTCACCCAACAGATTTTTGGCAACTCCACTAGAGACGTTACGTGCAGTCTAAAGTCTCAAGTTTCAGATTGAAGCAGTTCCTACCCTTATCTATTATATATATATTTGGCGACTCTCATTTGGGTCTTACCCATTATCATTATACCCTTATCCATTTCTTTTATATAATCTTGTCTACAAACCAGATCTGCTAGGGAAGAATAGGTAGTTTGAAGCCTCGAGCTTCAAGCTGAAGCAAGACCAGTCCTTTTCCATTTTTGTTTCACAATCTAGTAACTCCATGATATACTAGAATCTAGAGAGTTCAAGGTGTTGTTGACTCTATTTTTGAGTTGGTGCAGTAGGGCAATTTTGATTTGTTCCCTCCCTAACTTCAAGTTCAACGATTCAAGAGTGTTCCTCCTACTCGTATCAAGTCACCAACCCAAGGCAGAGCTTCCTTTTCTGCTGTCAGTAGAGCATTACCCATCCATACGCCACCCAAGTTTATTATCCCCCTTTTCCATAATTTTATCATGGCAGTTCAAGGCCCCTAGGGTAACTCTTTTGGTCTACTAAATCTCACTCCACCTCTACATGAACTTCCATGCAGCTTAAGAATTTTTTTTCTCAAATTCTTTAGTGATGGAAAAGTTCACCCTGATGAAACACATTACAACCTTCAGCATAGCCTGTGGTGTGATAGGTGTAGAGTATGAAGACATAACAGTCAGGCTATTCATAGAGACACTACAAGGCACTACTGTAGACTGGTTTTACCATCTGCAAGCTCAGTTAGTGACTGATTGGGACACACTCAAAGCTAAATTTGAAGTCAGGTTCAACCCTATAGAAGATGCACATGCCTTGTTGGCCCAACTCACACAAATGAATAAAGAAACTCATGAACCTATGAGGGATTTTATTTCAAAGTTTGACAAGCTGAGGAACAGGATTCCTGCATTTGCTCAACCAACACTTGAAAACCTCAAATAATTTTTTATCAACTCACAACTGCCTGAAGTGAGTATTTTGTTGAGACGGGCTGGTCACATAGACCTTGCTGCTACTTAAGACTTGGCTACTGAGGTAGAAGATGACCTTATCTTGGTAGGAAAGATAAGGAGAGACCCTAATAAAGGTAAATCCTCTCCATCCTCTGAATACTCACCTACAACCACCACTAATCCAATGGTGCAGAAGCTGGCTAATGAATTACTTGCTCTTAGGAAAAAAATGGCACAGGAGATGTCATCCACTCTTACATACAGAGATATGCCAAGGAGAACATTTTATAATCAATCATACCAAGGCAATGCATCCAAGAATCAAGGATAAGCAAATCATCTTCCTCTCACACGGGAGAACCTGGCCATTGAAGCGCCCCCAACCAACTCAACAGTTGGATATCTATAAATAGAACATGATTTCACCTTCTAGCCTGAATTAAATCAAGAAGATGATGCTAATCTCTTCACAAAGGAAGAAGAAGAATTAGCTGATGACTCCAACATTGGTTTTTTGAACTACCAAGATGAACCCAGAAGTGAAGGTAAAGTAGTTGAGGGATCATATGTTGTATTCACCCAATCCAAGAATCAATCAACTCAACTAACTAATAAAGAGATGACAGAGGAGCGAGCTTAGCCCATAATTTCAATTTCCAAGTGAGGAACCACTCTTCCTTGCCAACCATAAGACCCAGTGATTGCAAAAAAGGTAAGTACCTCAATTGCACCTTCACCTCCAATTTCAAATTCGCAGGCCAGTCCTCCCCTTTTTAAAAACCAAAAGGATGAGTTTCCATCCTCTATTCCTAGTCCATTTCAGATGTTCGACATTATTGATCATATAAAGAAAACCAAAATTCAAATGTCTGAATTTGAATTTTTACAGTCCAATCCTGAGCAATTAGATAAGTTGGTTCAATATATAAAGAACCAAACCATCCTTGCAAGATTAGATGCTAAGAAGGTGACTCATGATCTCCCAAGGAACAAGTCTATCCCAAACAACCTTGTCATTACTCCTCTTGTTGCCTCTGGGAAAATAGAGCCTTTTTACGTTTTCTTGTTGATAAACGGTCACAAGCTGAGCAATTGCATCATTTATTTTAGAGCTTCAGACTATCATGCCTGCTAAAGTGGTAAAATCTCTTAGTCTCACATTGAACAAAATATTTGGGAGATATTTCTCCATGGAGAACAAGCAAGTACCTCTACTGGGACAAATCAAGGATGCTCAATTTGCATTTGAGTGTTCCCAAATAAAAGAATCAAGATGACTGTCCTAGTGGCTGACATCCCAGCATCATACAACATCTTTCTTGGCCGAAATATTTGCAAGGATGTTGGTGGCGAATTCAGCATGGACTTGTCTGAGGTGTAAATCCCAATCAAAGGCATTATGCAAAGATTGCTTCCTGAAAAAAAACAAAATATGTGGTCACCCAAACATCAATGCCTGAAGCTCAAATTTTGTTTCAGTCTTTAGGCATGGGTAACTACTTTCTATCCACAGAAGAAGTTCATGAGGCACCTAATAAAGCTCCTGAAGGTGACAACCTAAAAATTGTTTTGAAAAGAACAACTGAAGAATTGATGGAGTGTAATGCAAGTGTGGAAGAGTTTCCACCTTCAAATAAAGAAGAATCCAAGGAAAAATCAGTGTCTAATGAGGTATGGATTTTGGAATTTGATGGTAGCTACTCCTTTACCAGTTCAAGAGTCAGAATTGTGTTATTATCTCCTCAAAGAGATATTTTTCTTTCATCATTTAAGTTACAGTTCAACAACACTAATAACATAGCTGAGTATGAATCTCTATTGCTTAGATTGAGGGATGCTCAAGACAAAAGCATAAAACTCTTTCATGCTAAAGGAGATGGTGAATTGGTGGTTTGTCAGGTGAGAAACTTGTATCAAATAAAAAATGAGAGATTATGCCATTACCGCAATCTAGTTTGGGATCAAATTGAAAACTTTGATGCTTTCAACATCTCTGTAGTTTCTAAGAAATTCAATGATAGAGCTGATGCTTTGGCTGTTTCAACAACTCTCTTAGTCTCTCACCTAGACTTCAAAGGAGATAGGTACACTATTGAGCTAGTCTTTCGACCAAGTGTACCTGATAATGTCATTCATTGGCAGGTGTTTAAGCTTGACAGTTAAATCATTGCCTTCCTAGAGTAAAAAGATAGCTTTGAATAGTTGCACTTCGAAGGCAGTGAGCCTCAGAAACTTGAACTAGCCCCTAAATCAAGTGCAGATGTAGGTGAAGAGTTCCTGCAACTCAAAGAGAATAAAATTCCAAAAGGCCTGGTTTCCCTTGAGAAGCTGTTTGACAAACATGACAAATTCATCAAACAACAACAAATGGATTCAAGCTCCTCTCAAGTGTTTGATCAGTTAATTTTAGGCACCATGAAAGATCCCAAGATAGTGAGCATTGGGAAGTGCTGCATGCCTGAGGAGAGATCCAAGTTCACTGCTCTACTCTGCCGGTACATGGATGTCCTAGCATACTCTTATGATGATCTGAAGTCACTTAGGCTTGAAGAAATTTGCCATGACATTCCTCTCAAAAGTGATTCAGTGCCTTACAAGCAAAAATTTAGACAATACAATCTGAAAATATCAGGTACTATTCTATCTAAAATATAGAAAATGCTGAATGTCAAGATAACTTTTTCAATCCATCATTCCACATGGATTGTGAACATAGTCCCTGTGAGGAAGAAGAATGGCAAAATTCATCTCTGCATGGATTTTAGAAATTTAAATTAGTCATCCTTAAAGGATAACTATCCTTTGCCAATCATGGATCAAGTGCTTCAGATGGTAACTAGTTTAGAAATGTTATCAATGCTAGACGGCTTCTCAAAATGCAATCAAGTTGAAGTTGGTGAGGCAGACCAACATGACTACCTTTACCACACCTTGGGGCACCTTTACCTATCAAAGAATGCCATTTGGCCTTATTAATGCTGGCACCACTTTTTAGAGAGAAATAGACCTTGCTTTCAAAGATGAAATGAATAAGTTCATTTTAGTGTACCTGGATGATTTAACCGTTTTTTCCAAGTATCACCCAGATCATGTATGCCATTTGTAACAAGTGCTGGAATGCTGTCGCAAGAATGGCATTTCTTTGAACCCCAAAAAATCTATTTTTAGAGTGATAGAAGGGAATCTTCTAAGACACATTATGTCTAGAGAAGGCATAAAGATTAACTTAGATAGAGTCAAGTCCATCTAGGAGCTTACCCTTCCCAGAAGTAAGATTGTAGTTCACTCTTTCTTTGGAAAGATGAATTTCTTAAAAAGGTTCAAATCTGAGTTTGTTGAGAAGACTCACCATATTGTAAACATGATGAAGGGAAAGGTCACCTTTAGCTGGACTGAAGAAGGCAAATTAGAGTTTCAATATATCAAGAAAACAATTGCTCATGCCTCAATTTTGGTTTTTCCAGACTATACCAATGATTTCATCATGTATAGTTATGCTTCTGAACACACACTTTCAACAATTTTGGTTCAGTAGAACCAAGAAGGTGTGTAATCTCTCATATCCTTTATGAGCTATCCTCTCAAATCTCATGAGTTGAAATACTCAAATATGGAGAAGCATGCTTATGCAGTGGTCAAGGCGGTAAAGCATTTCTATTTTTACATCCTTAATTCCCACACTACTGCCCTGATTCTTGATACCACAGTCAAATCCATATTAACTCAAAAGGAGTTTGGAACTAAAAGAGGGAATTATATTGCTAAAATCCAAGAGTTTGATTTAGTCATGAAACCAACAAAGTTAGTGCGTGGAAAGGGCATATGCCAATTGATTGCTGATAACAAATCAGAAAGAACAGAGTATGAAGATGAAAAAATTAAAGACACGCCAATAGTCCTCTTTATATCCAATACAAATGAGTGATATTTAGATATTGCTCATTTTCTTACTTATGGTGAGTGTCCTACTCACCTGTCTTATAAAAAAAGAAGGATTGTCAAGTTGAAAGCTACAAATTTTGTCCTCTAGGACAACAGCCTATACAAAAGGAGCCTTGATGGTGTTAGGGTGTGGAGCTAAAAGCTTTACCTTGTTGCAAACAAAAGGAGGAAGTTTTTCGTAGCTTGAAAGTCGCCGGCATCGGCAGGCCACAACCGACGTCGGTCAGGGGAAACACAGAGGAAACTGGCATCGGCAGGATATCGGCCGACGTCGATCACCTTCAGAAAGATAGGGATCGATGTCGGTCGCCTGTAGCGGTCTGAACTACTATTGATGAGCAGTCAGTTAAGTGAATATAGAGTTTGTATGTTAGAGACCAGTTTGAGTCTTTGAGCCGCTCGTCTAATTTAGTGTATGCATGAGATCTATATAATAGACTCATGGGTTGTATTGTTAAGCGTAGAACTTGTAGAACCCAAGTGTGGAGCTTGGAGAGTTCTTCCCATGGTGGAATCAAGTAGGATTCCCCATGTATGTAAGATCAGGTTTGATATGCAAGTTATTGCAGGGTCATGAAGGAGATCTACATGTGATAAGTAAGATCAGGTTGGTCTACAGGGAGATGTGTGAATGCGAGGGTCAAAAAAGAGATCGGCGGGTGAGCTAGATCCAAGGTGACAGCAATACATCAGAGCAGGATCATGGTTAGATCTATTTGGAGTACCGATTCGTACTCAGTTGTATTGGAGGTACAATGAGGTGAACAACAGCTTGTGTAAGTTGTTAGTTGAGACCTATGAGAGAAGATTACTCAGGTGGGAAGATTACTTGGAGCCCTTGAGGTAGAAGGCCTTGTAGAGGTGGAGAAGAGTGTGATCTCTTTATTGTAATTTCCTTTGTAATGAGTTGAATACAATTATGTGTTGCCTCTCAGTTTTTGTGTTATTTCTCATTGATAGTTATTTGTTCTTCTGGTATTTCCACATGTTTAAGTTGCTTATACATTGGTAATCATGTGCGCTCTTAAATCTGACAAGTTGTGTCAGAACTTTGGGAAACTTTGGTCCTAACAAATGGTATCAGAGCTAAGGTTGTAGGGAGCAGGTTTTGTGTTTGGTTACAGGTCACTCTCAGGGGTTTCTGATCGAGTGGGAGTAGAGCAATGGCAGATCAAAGTAAGCTAAGAATGGAGGAGTTGAAAAGCACAGATGGTCACCAACAGTCATATGGAAAGAAAGAGCAGGTAAAAGAATATTGTTGGTTGGTAGCAGATCAACATGAAGGAACTGAAGATGCAGATGTTGCAAGTGTTGTTGCACATGATGCTTTGGGAGGTTTCTTGGATAAAGTTGAATCTTGGATAACAGATTCAGTTGCCTCTTTCCATGCAGCCCCAGGGAGAGGAGTTGGTGAGCTTTGCCAAAGAATTGGCAAAGGGGAAGTGAAGCTGAAATCACAGGTGGCCAACACATGGGTGTTGAAGGAGGTCATGTAGGTCCCAGGTTTGGAGATATGGCTAATTTCTTCAGAAATGTTGGGTGATGAGGGATGTACGAGAGCTCTCACAGCGGATGCACTTGAATTAGCTGGTGGTAAGAAAACATGTACTCTTTATCTACTTGTTTATATTACTGATTCTTCTTTTGTTGCGGAGACATGGCTTCGTAGGCTTGGTCACATGAGCAAGAAGGAGATGCATGTTCTTAAGCGGAAGATAGATATATTTGACAGGCTTAGGAACTGGAAAGCCTTGGTGTACTTGGAAGAGATGGCAGACAGAGACCAGTGGATGGGGCTGGATACTTCTGAGTAGGGCAGTTTGGACATGGGGATTAATTCAAAGGAACTCGCGGGTAAAAAGTCATCACTCATAGAAAACACAGGTACCGGCATCGGCAGAAAAACTGACGTCGGCAATACGTAAGACTGACGTCGGTCACGAGGACCGACGTCGACAGCAGGAGGACACCGATGTCGGCATGGTTGGTAGTCAGGACAGGCGCAGGAATTGATGTTGGTTGGATGTAAACTGTGTGGTGACCGAGGTCGGTCACTGTAACAAATTTTGGGTGGACAGCGAGCTGCCAAGGAGTCTCAAACACCCATATGGAGTACTGAAGACGTAAGTAAGCCTCAAATTCGTTGTTCCTCTTCTTTATACTAGTTGCTTATTGCAGAGCAGGAAGGATCCAGGAAATAGTGGGAGTATGGCATGGAGAGTTTGCAGAACCAAGCAGAGATTTGGTAGGGTTGCCAGCGGGATGAAAGCACAGAGACAAACAGATACCTTAGTTGAAGAATAGAGAGAACGGACACGTGAGACGAAAGACCAAGACATATAGTCTTGAGGAAGCTGCAGGATAGTGGTACAGGTTTTGACAGGGGGATGACAAAGCATGACTTTAGTCAATGTTAGGGTAACTACTGTGGTTTGTCTTACCAGGTGGATGATGATTGCAACATCATTCTGTTGCTGTATGTGGATGGTATGTTTGCTAGCAGGATTGTACATACAGGGTTGTGCTGAGCTAAGGGTAAGATTAGTTCAGTGGTTTACTATGAAGAATTTGGAGCAGCAAAATTCTTTAGCATGGGGGACATGGGAGATCACAGGTTGATTTTGTCTCTAGTGGGAGCTGATGTGAATCAGGGGTTGGCGAGGTTCATTACGCAGGATGTAGAATCGGAGCACACTAAGGGCTGGACAGTTAAGAGTCTAAAATCACATGAGGTCTGGTATAGGCCTGAGTTTGCCCAAGCGTTGGGTGTTGTTAGAGAGTTAGGAGCCAATTTTGAGAAGTGGGTTCTCAGGTATTTGAGAGACCAACAGCAGGGATTCATGCTATTCAAGGTCAGGACTTCACTACATGGATTTGTAGATGTGGATGCAGTAGGATACTCGGATGACAAGAGGTGCATCACAGGTTGTGTGGTGGGTTGTTTTCAGGATTGAGCTTGAAGAGGGATACAAGCCAAGAAACAGATTAGATGGGGTACATGTATAGGTACAGTGCAGCTGTTTATCTCCAAGTGGGAGATTGTTAGGGTGTGGAGCTAAAAGCTTCACCTTGTTGCAAACAGAAGGAGGAGGTTTTTCGCAACTTGACAGTCACCGACGTCGGCAGGCCACAATCGACGTCGGTCAGGGGAAGCGCAGAGGAAACTGGCATCGACAGGAGATCGGCCGGCGTCGGTCACCTCCAGTCAGGCAGGGACCGACGTCGGTCACCTGTAGTGGTCAGAACTGCTGTTGACGAACAGTCAGTTAAGTGAACGCAGAGTTTGCATGTTGAAGACCAGTTCGAGTCTTTGAGCCGCCCATCTAATTTAGTGTATGCATGAGATCTATATAATAGACTCATGGGCTGTATTGTTAAGCGTAGAACTTGTAGAACCCAAGTGTGGAGCTTGGAGAGTTCTTTCCATGGTGGAGTCAAGTAGGATTCCCCATGTATGTAAGATCAGGTTTGATATGCAGGTTATTGCAAGGTCATGGAGGAGATCTACATGTGATAAGTAAGATCAGGTTGGTCTACAGGGAGATGTGTGAATGCAAGGGTCAGAAAGGAGATCAGCGGGGGAGCTAGATCCAAGGTGACAGCAATACATTAGAGCAGGATCATGATTAGATCTACTTGGAGTACCGATTTGTACTCAGTTGTACTGGAGGTACAATGAGATGAACAACAGCTTGTGTAAGTTGTTAGTTGAGACCTATGAGAGAAGATTACTCAAGTGGGAAGATTACTTGGAGCCCTTGAGGTAGAAGGCCTTGTAGAGGTGGAGAAGAGTGTGATCTCTTTATTGTAATTTCCTTTGTAATGAGTTGAATACAATTATGTGTTGCCTCTCAGTTTCTATATTATTTCTCATTGATAGTTATTTGTTCTTATGGTATTTTCGCATATTTAAGTTGATTATACATTGGTAATCATGTGTGCTCTTAAATCTGACAAGTTGTGTCAGAACTTTGGGAAACTTTGGTCCTAACAGATGGAGTGTTCCTTCACTGCATAGACAAGGGGCAGCAGGACCAACTTCTGAAATCCTTCCATAATTTGGCCTGTGAAGGAAATTTCTCTGCTCCTATAACTACCCATAAAATTTTGTGTGCCAGGTATTACTGGCCAACTCTCTTTTAAGATGCATATAAATGGGTAAGAAAATGTGAATTATGCCAGTAGTTTGTTGGAAAACCTAAGTTAGTTGTCCTGCCTCTCAAGCTAGTGGTGATAGAAGAGCCGTTTCAATAATGGGGAATCGATTTCATTGGTGCTATAAACCCATTTCAAGTGCTGGACATGATTATGTCTTCACAACAACATATTACTTCACCAAGTGGGTGGAAGCAATTCCAACCAAACATGCTACTTTAGAAGTAGTGTGCAATTTTCTTAAAGAGAACATCATTTCCAGGTTTGGGGTCCCAACCAAGATTGTCACTAACAATGCAACTTGTTTCACTTCCCAGGAAATCATTCAATTCTATTTTTACTATGGGATCACCCTCTCCCACTCTTCTGATTACTTTCTACATAGGAATGGACAAGCTGAATCAAGCAACAAGAACCTGGTGACTATCATTAAGAAGTTGATAGATGACAACCAAAGGACATGACATAAAGCATTGGTTGATGATTTGTGGGCAAATATAATTACACTAAAAAGGGTAATTGATATGTCTCCCTTCCAACTTCTTTATGGTCTTAATGCTGAGATACCAATCACCTTGGAATTGCCAACATTGAAATTGGCTAAGGCAATTGAAGATCAAACATATGAAAGCTCCATTGATAAGAGGATTATGTGCCTGACTGAGTTGGATGAGCAGAGAACTATGGTGGTGGACCGAATTGCTGCCCATCAAAGTCTAGTGAAGAATCTCTTTGACCAGAAAGTAAAGAACCATGATTTCTAGATTAGAGATCAAGTCCTATTGTGGGACAAGAGAAGAAAACCAAAGGGGATGTATGGGAAGTTTGATTCCCTTTGGAGGGGCCCATTTATTATCCATTAGCTTAATGGAAAAAATAGTTTCTTATTGAAGTATCAAGATGGCACGTCCTTTTCTCTGCCTCACAATGGGTAGTATTTGAAGCACTTCAATTCTTGAAGTATCAGATAAGATCATCTGTACATTTGTATAGTCTTTAGTTCTATTTTGTGCTTTCCTTTTTTCATTTTCATTTTTTGGCACCTTGCTTTCTTGTTGGTTAGCACGACTCCATATCCCAATGGCACACTTTAAGGCACTAAAGATTCTAGTCTCTACTCCCCTCAGTTGTTCCAAAATTTCAACTGAAGGAAGTTCCCCAATTGGAGCCAGCTATTGTTCCCAAAGTATATCACTCATTTTTGGGACAACACATGAACAATTTTTGGTCCTACAAGCCAAAAAATTCTCTTTTCCCTTTGTAGAGTAAAATACTCTACATTTTATTTTGAGTTTTAGTTGTGTGCTCCAAGTTTTGTCCCTGCACATTTCAATTTTGAGGCAATAAGGGTTATGACACAGGGTGCGGGTTTTTCATTTTACACGGGTTTTTCTTTTTGCCTAAAGTTTTGTTTAAGTCTCGAAGTCGAGCAAAAACTGCCAAGTGTCATCTATTAGGACACATTATAATTTGTTTCTAAAAGCAATGGAATGTGCCACATGTCCCGTTATAACTCAATAGAGTGTGACAAGTGTCTGCATCTACGTTTCAATTTTCTTATAAGTTTCAAAGCTTCTTTCAATAAATTTCTCTCAGAGTCTCACAGAGGGTGCCAAGTGGTGATTGTGAAAGGTTTTAATATGTTTTTCAAAATGTAGTGGGAGTCACCACGTGTCCCTTGTAAAGCTCAGTGAAAGCCGCCAAGTGTCAACATTCACAGTTTCTTCCTTTTGTTTCATTATTGAGTAAGGACTGTGGTGGGCCCCAGGTGAGTTTCTAAAGTAAGCAGAGCACACCAAGTGTTATCGTCTATGTGAATATAAATGAGTCTTGAATGTTTTTATAGTGTTTCTAAAGCTCAGTGAAAGCTGCCATGTGTCATCTTCCATAGGACTCTCAAAAGGTGTCTAAAGCTTCTATAAGTTAAGCAGATGCTGCCAAGTGTCCTCACTTGTTTCAATAGAAAATGCTACGTGTCACTTGTTAAGATCAGCAGAAAGTGCCACCTATCTTCATTCCCCTTTTGAAGCTACTCAGGCAAGAAGTATTATGGGTCCCATTTTCTGTAAGTTGGTAAAGTTTTAAAGTAGCGGATTGTGACAGATGTCAAAGACGGAGCACTCCCAATACAAAGACATGAAGGAATTGCTAAGGAGGATGATGGGCCCGTAATCTTCAAATTTAGGACAAGCAACTAGCTGTTAGCTTTTAAATGATGATGGACCCAAAGATGTCAAATTTGTGGCAATAAATTATTCGTTGATCTTTGTAGGCTGAAATGCAGACCCGAAGGAATTCAAAGACCTTCAGGTCAAAAAGAAGAACCACTGAGAGGAGGAACCAAAAGAACTAAAAAGCAGAAAAGATAGCTCGAGGGCTCAAATCATAGCAAAAAGGGGGAAAGGCTAAAATATCTACACAGTAGTTATTCCAGTAGGTGGAATAGTCTGCAAAGTAGATATTTTGACTGGAAAACATTGAAGACACGACCTGTTTATCTCCCTTGGAGTAAAGACAACATGGACAACTGCATAGACATCAGAGGGGACAGACCAAATGATCTAGACCTAAGAGAAGACATATGAGATGAATTGACATGCCACAGTCAAGGCTGACGCCCTGTTCCAGCATGGCCCCCTAACAGAACTAAAAATGCATTCAAGGCATTGAATGCACAGCATGGGCCATTTTATGAAACCAAGTGCGAAGTCTTTCTTGGCTGCTATTATTGTAATATCTTTGATGGTTTTGAGGGAGATTTTTTTGATAAAGAAAGCAAAACTCTGCCAAAATTGAGAGGCTATCATTGAGACTTTGAGCTCAAGTTGTTACTCATATTTCTTTGTTTGAATGAGAAAGCAAGTTACTTTCAAACTTTGTGCTGTCATGGCTTGTGTCATTTAAGAGATTGTTCTTATGTATGTCTTTTAAATGTGTTCTTGTCCATTTAATGAAATAAGCAGAACCAGTGGAGATAATCAGGAAGGTGTCCTGAAGCCAACTGTGGGAAGACTTTGTGCTGCCTATAATTGCCGTTAGTGTGTTTAACTGTTTTCTATTTTCTGTGTAAAAGACCTTGGGATGACTTTGTGCCCTCATTGTCTTTTGTATCTCACTCTTTGGGTAGCTAAAGTGCAGACTTTGTGCTACACTTCATTCTTCTTGTTACTGTACCTTGTTACCAGTTACTTGACTACCTGAAAGAACTTTTGCTGTTTCCTGCAAGATCACTTTTGAAAGAAGAGAAGTGCCTTCAGTGTTTTCACCAAGATTTATCTTTTATCTGTGAGCATTATCTCTAAAAAAAGAGAGATGGATGGTGATACCCTACCCCTGAGTGTTATTTTCTACTTATATCTATAGTATATAGCTCCTCATATTTAATAGGGAACCTCCCCTTGATGAGAGGAGAGATTTGTCCCTTTTGGATGTGGTAAACCTACAACTTTGGACGACCAATCTCCCTTGCTGTGGTTGATAAGACCTATTTTGCTCATTAGTTAGCTGAATGACAAAATATTCACCCAACATGTTTCAAAGATAAAATTCCCAAAAGTACAAAACATAGCACCTAGCCTTTTGGGAAATTACTTTATGATAATGCTATGAGAGTCTTGACCACTCCTCATGCACTCATTCAATAGCCATATCATAGGAGGGAAAATTGGAAAAATATAGAGGGCAGGTGACTTAGGGAAGATGGTTATTAGAGGGCCTAAAGTCACACTTTTATGCACTATTTCCAGGCAGTAAAATTTATAGACCTTGAGGTCAAAGTAGATCTCTTTCCCTTAGGTTGCAAAACCTAACCATGCCTCTATGCTTGAACATTTTTAAATGATTGAATTAAACATTTGTGGTTTAAAGGATCACTTAAATAGGGTGATATACCAAGCTTCAACCCTATTTTGACCTACAGGTACCCCTTCATAAGGAGATACACACCTACAACTAACTGCAGGAACACATCAGTCCAAGATGGAGGTTTTGAGATGGAATCACCAAGGTTGGCATATGAGAGATGTTTTCAAATGATTTAAAGGAGTAATTTTGACCTAAAAGATCATAAAATAGGCTCATAGGCTATGTTTTAGACCCCTATATACACCTAAAGGTGCTTACTTCTTGAACAATACACCTACAATAGACCTTCACTTCTATACCATCCATAACAAGGACTTAGTTGGAGAAACACATACATTACTCTATAGAAGGTGATTCCAAGTGTCTCAACAGACTAAAGTGTGGTGTAAAATTTTTTACAAAAATAATCTTCATATACATACTTCTCCTCATTTGAAAATGTTCACCTGCAACCAACTATAGATGGCTAAGAGCAGACAGTGGGCTGAGGAATGAAGTGAGAGGGTTAACA